>CAIGQW010054193.1:282171-301953 GCA_903798125.1 Danio choprae
AATACCATGTGTATATATGTAGGTCGCTGCAATGGCCCCCAGCTAATTTGAGTTTGACACCTCTGCCATATAGGTCTCATATGAGTAAACCCAGGTGGGCCCCACATGGGCAAACCCATGTACTGTATAGGTTCCATACGGGCAAAACCAAGTGGACCACACAAGGGAATCCCAGGTGGGCCCCACATGTGGGACCTATATGGGTTTGCCCATGTAAGGCCCACCTGGGATTGACCATATGGAACCTACATGAGTAAACCCAGGTGCCACACATGGGCAAACCCATATAGGTCCCACATGGACAAACCTATATAAGCAAACATGTTAAACATATATATGCTACATATACATATAATTTTTTTGGTTCAGTTGTGTTATTGATAACTATTTAAATAATTTGTTTTGTGATGTCATATTTGATATATGATATAAAGTACTTTCACCATTGGTAGTGTGCATCCAATCAAAGAGTACTACTCCATCACAGTTGGAGTAAATAAAGTAAAAAAAAAATCATGCAATTTCTCATGCATTATTTGTTCGTTTGTTTACTTTATTTTAAGGTACAATTCTCGCTATTAAAAATCCATTGACTGACTAACTATGACTTAGGATTTAGGTTTTGAGTAAGATTAGGGATATAGAATAAGAATAAGTACAAATAAACAGCCAATATCTTAATATTAGGCTGGTAATAAGCCACTGGTTAATAGTGAAAACTGGTACTTAAAATAAAGTGTTCAATTAAACCATTTGATTTACTTATTCATAATGTTTTTATATAAAGGCAAGACTTTAAGTTAATGAATAGTTATCACTACACCTCACCAATTTGTTGACAACATTTAAAAATGCAATCTTTTTATATTGCAAGTTTTCTAAAAGGCTCAAATATTCAAATTAGGGATTATTTCTACATTTCTAGCTTATTAAAGTTATTTTCGTATTAAAGTCATATGTTTTTACAGAGGGGAATTTTTTGAGAATATCTTTTTATCAACTAAGAACAAAAATGCGAATAGCCAGAAAAAAAAAACTTTTTTTTTCACATTTATTTTGTAAAAATAAATGTTGTTTATTATTTGGCATGTCATGTTTTACATATGCCTCAGTAAAGAAACAAATAAAAACAACAACTTTAGAATACATAAGTAAATAAAACTGTTAAAAAAAACTACAATGCATATTTTCCACATTAGTCCCATTTGGAAAAATGCCAAAAAGACCAAAATCTCAAAATTGACTTTAGTTAATGAGTTAATAATTTTTTATTTATAGTATATATTTAGTGTTTGTACTATCTTACATTGTTTTGTTTTAATAATTTTCATCTTAAATTGTATTGTACTTTTGTTCATTAATTTCTGGATTTAAATTTTGACTGCTTTGTCTTAAGTTGTCTAACTTGCTTAAAATGTTTCATTTTCTTAATTAATGTAACCATTACATTAAACTTGTTTGGATGTTGTTACATTTTGATAAAAAGGATTCTGTCTAGATTTGTGTCTGTACAGTAGTGTGTCGTCAATAGCTGTTTGTTTGATAATATTCTAGTCAGTGCAATAGTTAGACGTTTATTCAATTTTCAATTTTGACAACCTTGTTTTAGCCTATAATTAGATCATTTACCAGCTATGACATGTATGTATCGTTTAATAAATCCTTGGTTTAGCCCAAATTCTGCCTTATTTTAGTCTGGGCTGTTTAGACTGCTACTAGACGTCTTTTCAATGCAAAGTTGCTTGCTGGGAAACAGCCTTTGCATAGTTTCGAAAAGTTGTAGCAAATAAATAAGATTAATAAATGATTTAGTGGTATGTTTTACGTTTTAAACAATGTAATTAACTAATGATAAAAAATGAAAATAAATCCATATTCGCTACTTCACTCTTCTATACACAGCTATTTGTCTCCATCTAACGGTGTGAAAGGGATACTTGAACGTCAGCGGAAAAGTGGCTTAAACTGCGATGACGTCAGACGCAAAAGAGCGTCGCTGTTTTGTTTTTTCCTTCATTGGTCGCAGGTGTCTCTACCGGCCATCGGAAAGGAGTTACAGTACGTACTTAGGTAACATCTCTTTTAGTTTGCTTTCATCCACAAAGTCTTTTCTCCGGTTTGTAATCTCGCGTTGACAGGGCGTCTCGCGTATTTGTGTTTGTATACACATCTTTTAAAGCTAGCTAGTGATGTTTTCTGTTGGTTAGATTCCAGCGTGTGGACGGGAGGTTTGTCATTTTGTTATAATGGTTACTAAAATGCAGAACTGTATCGATTAGTTTGTGCAACACGAATATAAACCCCACTGCGAGCGGTAACTTCCGGACACTCAAGCCATTAACAAACAATAGTAACGTTAGCTTAATTTCAAAGTTCTTCAACGCTATTCGCTCTCTAAAACCTTATAATTCGAGTTTTGCACCCTCTAGTGCTGGTTAATTAAACTGAGTGTGCTATAATTTCAAATAATTTACAGTCGGTAAAGCAAACAGTAGTCTGCAGGTCTTTGTGCTTGGTCCTCTCAATCCTCTTAGCAACAAAGTCACAGCAATGTCAGTTTCCCACATGCTCCCTAAATCTGCCGTGAACTCTGATAACTGCACTTTTCACTGGTTTTCACACCGTGCTGTTTAGCAGTAAAAAATACTGTTAAAAAATAAGAATTTTATTCACAATGGAGGTTGAATAGGCTTGAAAACTTGCTAAGATCAGCAGACATTGCTGGTTTAATTAGTGTGCAATAGACATTTTTCCTTCTTTTTTTGCAATAGGATTATTAGAATATTTATTATTATTTAGATGTTTTGAGAACTTGTCTAACTGATAAGATAAAAAAACCCTCCACATTTCACTCCTGTGGATGTAAAGGGTAAATTATGCTAATTGTTGTTTACTGTTGAACATAGGGATGTACACTCTTTCTCATTATTTGGTGCACAGGTTACACTGCTATGCACATGCAAAAATCTTAACATCAGTCGCATTGCTATCAAAACAAGTAGGTGACAAAAGGAATGTGGCAGTTCAAAACTGTCTAAGTTCGACTGCTTGCTAATGCAAATGCACATGCAAATATTTTAACATCAGTCACATTACCATCAAAACCAGCAGGTGGCATAAGGAATGTCACAGTTCAAAGACCAAAAATACCAGCATGACCACATAAGGACTGTACATCCAGATTATATTCACGGTTCACACATTTGTAGTGTATATAAAGTGTACTATTTTTACTATTTTCATTCTTGAGAGTATTAGATTTTTGAATGTGACATTGTTATGTCCAGACAGGCTGGTCTCACTATTTTAAAATTTCTGAAATTCAGGGATTTTCACTTGAGTCACAAGCTGATGGATTTACAGAGAAATGGTCAGAAGAAGATTGCCAGAGGTCAGAGGAATGCCCTGACTGGTCTGAGCTGATAAAAAGGCAGCAGTAACTCATCCACTTGTTACAGCCGAGGTCCACAAAAGAACATCTTTGAACATTGAAGCAATAAGCTACAGTAGCACTGGGTGCCACTCATGTCAGCTGTGAACAGAAAATTGAGGCTACACTTTAGACAGGCTTGACAAAGCAGCACAACAGAGGACCTGAAAAGGGTTGCCTGGTCTGATGAGTCTTGATTTCTGCTGCAACATTCAGATGGCATAAACGTTTCAGAATGTGGCATAAACGACATGAAAGCATGGATCTATTCTGCCTTGTGCCAAAGGTTCAAGCTGTAATGGTGTGAAGGATTTTCTTTGCACATTTTGGACCCTTGAGTATCAACAGAGACTCGTTTAAACCAGGGGACACCAAAGAGTTTAGCTCCAACCTGCCTCAGCACACCTACATGGAAGTTTGAAGTATAAAGCCGCGGTCACACTAGACTTTTCTCCCCATAGACTTCCATCCATACGCAAGCTTGTTCGACAAGTTTCGCAGTTTGTTACGTTGGAAAGTTAAAGCTTTGTGAACTCTGACCTGCGAAACCGCATCATGTGATTGTGTAAGACCCATTGAAGATCAAAACATGGCCTCTCTGAACAGAAATGTAAAATATGGAGGAATCGCTCGATTTTTAATATCTAATAATCTTGTTCAATCCCGCCCCTTTTTGCAGAGCCGTATGACAGAATTTCGCATGCTCAAACTCTAGTGTGACCACGGCTTCAATGGTAAGACCTTGATTAGCTTGTTCAGGTGTGTTTGATTAGGATTGGAGCTAAAATCTGCAGGACACCGGCCCTCCAGGATTGAGTATGTTGACTTCTGGCTTAAACACACAGCCTTTCTGAGCATTGTTGCCAGCCAGATTCATCTATTTATAAACACGGTATACCTATTTTTGTGATGGCTATTTTCATCAGGATAACATGCTAATCACGAAGCCCAAATCATCTTAAATCGGTTTCTTCAATGACAGTGTGTTAACTATACTTAAATAGCCTCCAGTGTAACCAGATCCCAAAGCAATAGTGCACATATCTAATGTGCTTGAATAGGAGATTCCCATCATAGATGTGCAGCTCAAAAATCTGCTTACAGTAAAATCTGTGCTGAATCACTTTTTGAATTTGTGTTATTAAGAACTAAAGTAGTTCTGCTAGAGCTTATCTAATAAAAAATAGTACCTAATAAAGTGTCCAGTAAGTTTACGTTGATTAACATATTTCTCCTTTGTTTAGAATGACACTGGGAGCAGTCGCCTCCATGATCCTTGCCATTGGAGGAGCTGCAGTTTTTTCTGCACTACATAAGATTGAAGAAGGACATGTGGGTGTTTACTACAGGTCAGTGGCTCAAAGTTTCCCAAACATCTGCTCCTAAAACAAAGCATATGCTGCAGATCATTTCATTTTCTACTTTAATGCTTGTGTAACCATGTGTGCTTCTATTTTCACTAGAGGGGGAGCTCTGCTGACTGCCACTAGTGGCCCTGGATTTCATCTGATGCTGCCGTTCATTACTACATTCAAGTCTGTACAGGTAAAAGATTGTTTTTAAATGTAGTTAAACTTATTTATATATATTTTTTCTTATTGCTTTCTTTTTTTATGAAGACAACCCTACAAACAGATGAAGTGAAGAATGTTCCATGCGGCACAGGGTGAGGTTAATTCTTCTTTTATTGCATATGCTAAATACTGTGCGTTGCAGTCATGATAGACTTTGTGTTTTATTTATTTGCATGCATAGAAAGAGTGAGAGCAAAAATGCCAGCATTAGTGTAGGCGTTTGGGTTCATCGTTCTAGTGAACACCGATCTGGAGCTCTCTACTGTTGTTCAAGGGTTTTAAAGTTTAAAGCTTAGGCTCACTTAAGACAAGATTCTCTGTTTATTAAACCACAGTAGTTTTACGTCCACAGCAGTTGAAGAGAAACCTGATAACTAAACCTGACTGTTTGAGCATAATTTATTAAGCAGACATAATTCATCTACAGTATTGTCATTTCTGTCAATTTTTCACAATTCTGTTTTATCAGCCTTCCTATATAATTTCCTGTCATCTCACTACTGCTCTATAAATATAAAATCAGCCAAAGTCTAGTTAAAAATAAATAACAAATTCTTGCCTGACGATATTAAGATTATTGCTGTAAAAGCTTATCAATTAGGTTTTAATTGTATTTGATGGCAAAAAAAATTGTGCAAAATAAAATATTGTGAAATGAAAAAAAAAACATTTAATGTAATTTGTTCCTGTGATTGCAAAGCTGAATTTGCATTAACCCCCAATTTCATTTCCATATAACCCTTCAGTTACTAGTTTGGTGCTCAATAATAATAATAATAATAATAATAATAATAATAATAATAATAAAATGTTAATGTACAAAGTTAAAATAACAGTGATAATTTGAAATGGAAAAGGGGCACCTAAAGCAGGGGTCACCAAACTTGTTTCTGGAGGGCCGGTGTCCTGCAGATTTTAGCTCCAGCCCTAATAAAACACACCTGAACAAGCTAATCAAAGTCTTACTAGTTATACTTAAAACACCTAGGCAGGTGTGTTGAGGCAAGTTGGAGCTAAACCCTGCTCGATTGAAGATTGGTGACCCCTGCTGTAAAGCCTTGTAAACATGTTGCATCATGCATTAAATCTATGACACTCACTGAAACTCTAAATAATAAAGTTAACCGGGGGTTTGGTAATGTACAGTGTGAAAGCAAAGTAAATACTTATTATTAGCGGTCTAAAACATAGAGAAAGTTAATCAAGGATTCTCTTTAGTCAACTTGAGCTTTACTAACATTCTTCTATAAGTGTGGACATAGAGTACAGTGTAATGAAATGTAATTTCTTGCAGGACCACAGTGCTACATTCTTCAATTTTACTACTGTAGGTTTTAGAATTAAACATAGTTTACTATTTCAAATGTAAAAAGCCTTTTTATTGTGAGGGGAAAGCCTGCATAAGATATCTTTTACCACTTGTGTTTTGTTGAGTAGATTTTCACACTCATTCATAAATAGTAACTTTTTTTTTTGCAGTGGAGGTGTAATGATCTACTTTGATCGCATTGAGGTGGTGAACTACCTTGTTCCCTCAGCAGGTAAAATGATCTATTTGTCATTTAAAATGTCGAGCCTACGAAAGAGGCTGTCATTAGGGGTGGACAACTGGGAACATTTTCCTGGACTCTTTAACATAGGAGGGCCCTCTAAGAGCCTATTTGGCACACCCTACTCAACTCATAAATATTTTATCCTACTTTCTGTGAATTTAAGCACCGATCCAGACTATAACTGTCATTTACTTTATGTGCGCTATTCATCTCTCTCTTAACCCTATTGTCTACTCTGCTACAGTTTATGGCATCGTGAGAAACTTCACTGCAGACTATGACAAAGCCCTGATTTTCAACAAGGTTCACCATGAGCTGAATCAGTTCTGTAGTGTTCACACGCTTCAGGACGTCTACATTGGACTGTTTGGTAAGTGTTTTGTTTTCATGTACTAATAAGCCAAGCAGAGGTTGATGTCATGTTTCTTGGTTTGATACCTAAAAGTTTATTTAGCTGCTTTCAAACCTATAGTTTAATGTCTCTTCTTTGTAGCTGAGAACAACTGACTCCAATAGAGTTTTCATTTTATACACATTTGTGTGAATCGCAGTTTTAGAAATTGGAATAGATGTTCTTAACCAGGGGGCCCTCAGTACAGTTTGACAGTTCTTTGATTAGATGATTCCCATAAGGCACAAAGTAACAAATGACATGTTCCCTTTATAATTGAGAATGTTTCTGCAGTTACCATAATGTCAGTCATCGAAATTATTTGTTCCATACACATGGATTGATAATTTAAGCAATTCACATGTATTTAAATGTGCAATGCCTGAAACTTTACAGTGTGCACATGGCTGAATTATTGGACAGCCTGGATCTACTGTACAAGGGAATGTTTTTTTTAATCATGGAAATGGAAAAAAAAAGTATTTATCCCAAAGTAGGGGTAATTCACATCACAGAAATAACAACATACTATTAATTAGAACTGTGCATAAAATCTAAATTAAAAAATAAAACTGCGCTAAATACTCTAGCAATATACAGTATTTATCTACAGAATGCTGCTTAAAAGAGTGCTAAAGGAGCTACTCTTATCCTGCTCTGTATAATAGAGGGGGTGCGATTGATACTTCGTAATAGAGGATATTTGTAGAAATGTGCAGTCTAAAAATCTAATAGCATTAGATTTCTTCCAAAAATTATACTTGGAATGGTGTGAAGTTAGTTAACAGTTGTGGTGTTGCAGCCCTCTAGTGGTCTGGAGGTGCCTGACGCGTTGTTAGCATAAGCTTATCAATTTACATGTTTTGTGTTTGTAAAGAGGAAACAATGAGTATACAATTTTGCTTATACATAAAGTTCTTTGTTGTTGTTTTTTTCCCCCTTTCTTAGATCAAATAGATGAGAATCTAAAGCTGACGCTGCAGGAGGATCTGACCAGCATGGCTCCTGGACTCATCATTCAGGTGGGATTCAGCAGATAGACATTTCAGTTCTGTTCTTGTTAAATGTACATCTTATGTGTTAATATTATGCTTAACAGTTTATTTCATTTCAGGAAGGATTACCACAGTCATTTGTTATCCATTACCAAAGCATTGCAGACTTATCTTGACTTATTACATTTGGCTAGAAGTAAGATAAGATGCTGCAAAACATCTCTGCGCATGTTTTTGTCTTTTATTAGCTTTTGTTTGGCAGGATTCTGATTTCCTTCATCAAATCCCATCGGTACTGTACTAAGTTTTCACAGACTCAAGAAAAGACCATTGAAAAGAGTCTCTCATAATCATCTGCGTGGGCAGTAGATTTCAGCAGTTATTGTTTCCCATCAGGCAGTATGTATCATCTGCTTATTAAAACTGCACTAAGATTATTATCATTAACCTGATTGACACTTCCTTGAAGACAGAATTTTTTAATGGCAATTTTGTGAGGAGTCTGTCATTTACTCTCATTGCATTATGAGCCATGAGACATATGAGGAGTATTTGGCCATATTTACTTTTCTCTCCCACATATCCATGCTCACATTGTTTTGTGTGTTCATGACTTCTCAAGGCCCTTCCAGTAAAAACAAAACATAAATTGTTGCGTAACAAGGTCTTATTTTGAGAAGACTGTTTTAATTTAAGTCAAGCATCTAGTTAGATTTTGTTTATTGATAAAAGTGATGTGCCTTTTTAATTTTTTTTCCCCTCTTTTATCTCTTCTCTCTTCCTGTCCCTGCAAGCAGGCGGTCCGTGTTACTAAACCAAACATTCCAGAAAGCATTCGCAGGAACTATGAGCTAATGTGAGTTCATGAGAACTTTTTTCATGTTGCATGCAATTATGCAATTACTACTTATGATCTAAATGCATTACAATAGGGCCCAGAATGAACTAAACAGTAAATGAATATAGTGATGATGAGTTTGGAAGACTTAATTCTGATTGGTCAATCACAAATTTCCAAGGTATGTTATTCTGAGATAACCGCTAACAACGCGTGCTCTTTGAATCACCTTGACTGTCAGTGAACATATTCAAATCTATATAATAACATCCACTTTCATATGTATCTGCTTGTCTGTAACACTGCTATTTTTTGACTGTTTGGCACCTTCTTGTGAATGTGTAATACGTGTTATAATACTTCTTATCCTTTGCATCTTTTTAATGTCTTTTATTCTATATCTAATTTAATTACTTTTGATGTTCAACAATATTTGTTAAACAAGTTGGTTTTTTTAAACAAACAGCATACATTATTAAAACTGTAAAATTGTCGAGGAAGGAGTTGATCAGAAATAATGGAATGGGTGATCGGTCTATATACATATATATTTATATTATGTATGTGTGTAACTTTATATAACTGTAAAACAAAACAAAGTGTCAATGCCTAATAGGAGTTGATCGGAAATAGAATAAATTATCTATAATTTCATTATTAATGCATAAAGTAATCTATTTATAAAGTGTTTTTAAGTATTCTGGTGCTTTTAATAAAACATTTTTTTTTGTAAATTATGAAAATTGCGCTAGCTTTGCAGTATTAAAGATAAGAGAAATCCAACACTTGCCCACAGACCCACCCTTGTCACAGAAGTGCACGAAAGTGGTCAAAAGTGAACAAAAGAGACATTTAAAAGCCAGGTGTGAACAGTAATGTCTTTTTTGACCACTTGTGATTATCGGATTGATGAAAATGCCTTAATATCCTCAGAACATCACACATAAAAAATACATAAAATGTATAAAAATGAAAAATGTAAAAGAAACGCATTATGGAAAATCATTGGAGAAAGGCATACGTATACTGTAGTTTATCATGAGATCATGATATACATCTCCCGAATACCCTCCCAGAAAACTTATGCTGCAGTGTCAAGTCCAGTTTGAAGGAATGTCTGTCTGGGAAGGTGGTCAGATATGTGAACAGAGAATCTCCTCCAAATGCTCCTAGAGAGGGCTGTTCTTCTGCTCCAGGCAGTGATCCATGAAAGAAAAACATGAAACTAAGCACACCGTAAGACTAAATGGGGTAAACTGAACTATTTTTAGGTCTGGAGCTTAGTAATGCTCAGGTCTTCTGTAACTTGCAGATGCCATTTGTAAATCAGCCAAACAGAGGCTAGAGAGTTACTTATTTTAATATAAACAAATGGATCAATAATCCAACAGGTAAATCTGCAGGTGAAAGGAGATACACAAACAAATGTACATCCAGTCATTAGCAACACCAAGGGGGTATTCCAGAGCAGGTTATGTTTCAGGTTTAGTTCACCTCTGAGCTTTATATGTGTGTTCCTTAATGTATTTATTACATTTTCAGTAAAACACTATTATAAAATCATATTTGTTTGTACATTAATTTATTAGTTAAGCTTTTTTATGGTAACCAATATATATTTAATTATTTAATATATATTTAACCTTATGTGTACAGTATACTTTTTTGTTCACAATAAAAATATATACCTAAGATCAAGATTACGAAATAGAGCACAACTACCAATAGGGGGAGAAACTCACAGAATACAACTAACCATTAAACAGAAGAAAAAGAAACCAGAGGTATTGCATGCTGCTTTTTGGTATCTGTTTTAGTGGTGACTCATGGTTTTAGCATGCTGTTGGGGATGTCTTTTGTGTTGAAGGTTAATATAACCTGATTTAACTGTTCCTGTATGCATGTTTAAGGTTAATCAATCTAGAATTTAGGATGAATGTGAAAGTAAGTTAAACTTGCTTTCTGGAATAGACCCCAGACAATAAACTAAAGCCTAAAGGAACCTAAATGCACAAACAGGTGGTACAGATAATGTGATAACAAAGGCAGGAAACAGAACAAAGGACAAAAAGCCTACTTGATCATTGAACAATCTTCTTGCTGTTTCTAACTTTTTTCAAAGTTAAACATCTAATTAGATTTTATTTACTAATATTTTTCATTTAAAATATTTTTCATTTCATTTATTTTCATTTTCGTTCTTGCTCTATATAGCTGATAAATCACTATATTTTTGCATATATTTTGCAGGTCTGACGTTATCTGTTAGACATGATCCTGCTTAACTAAACATTATTTCATACTCTTCCTTATTTAATATTTTGAGTGTGTTCATGTGTTTCTCAGGGAAAGTGAGAGAACAAAGTTACTGATTGCAGCTCAGACTCAGAAGGTGGTGGAGAAAGAGGCAGAGACAGAGAGGAAAAAGGCTGTCATTGGTGAGCAAAGATGTTTTCTTAATATTATGCCTAAGCCTGTCTTGTGGCATTGCGAATTGGTTTCCGATTTCTTAAAAGTGAAATAATATCATTCTGTTTTATCATCTGTGCAGAGGCAGAGAAGGTGGCTCAGGTGGCTGAAATCAAATTTGGACAAAAGGTTATGGAAAAAGAAACTGAGAAACGGATTTCAGAAATTGAAGGTAGGTGAATGTGTATTCATGGACTCTCAGAGGCCCAAGAAATCGTAGAGAATAAAACTAGATCAGACTAACCATATAGACATGTGGGCCTTCATCTTATCAAAAGTCTTTATTTATTTATGCTTCAGAATATTATTAATTTGCTTCGGAATATTAGTTTCCACAAAAACACAAAGCAGCAACTGTTTGTGCTCAATGTTGATTATAATCAGTGTTCAATTTGTGCAGTTTCAAAAGATCCCATGTGAACACTACAGAAAATATTTTGACAAGGTTAGATTCGGTTCATGTCAAGTTCATGTCAAGCAAATGGTCTGTTAGGCTCAAAACTTAGCGTCATGCAGTTTATCTCCTTAAAGTGAAAATCAGGTAAAACAGACAAATCTACAAAGAAAATAAAAGAATGCTCTCCAAAAACATGTGATGTGAATACAAATGATATGTTATTATTTACATAGAATTAGTTACACAGTCGTTTAGTGAGAATGATCTGTCTGGTCTGTCTGCCCATCTGTTTTCTACTGTGTAGCTTATTCAAGGTTAGGTTTCTTTGCCGCCTTACAGCAATTCTGGGAAAAAGACTTTTCTGAGCCAGCAGGCTGAATCACACTCACTAAAAGTCACAGTATTGTGGTTTTACGTTAACATTGGTTAGAAGATTGGTTTGAACAGTCTATGAGTAATTCTAAACTAACATCAAGCGAAAATCTTTGTAGAATGACTCTTTCTTCTAAACATGCATTAGAACTATTGTGTAATAGTTCATTTTTATTATAGCATAGTGCATATTGTGGTTTTAAGGGCTAAGGAAGCTATTTTAATGGTTTAAATATTTAGTCATGTGTATATATATTTTTGCATAACTTCTTAAACTTACAATGCAGTATACAACTACTGTATATATGTAGCACTTTAAGGATGATAGCTAGCACAGCTCATATGATGGGTCATTAAATGATGTTTGAGGTCTCACAGTTACACTCAATGATAAATCTACTACAGTAAGTTGGACGAAAAAACAAAACAAAGCTAAATCAAAATCTGCTTTCAAATTTAAATTGCAGATAATATTTTGCCTAGAAGTATCTGTGCCATGTTGGCTTAACAAGTAAAAGGTCTGTTGTGTATATACAGTCATACTTGGATATCCTCTGTTCTGATTTGTCCAGCGGATATTGAAACTGGCCAGAATATATTTTGTAATACTCAACTGAGTTTTGAGGGCTGGCTGTAAAAGGAGTGACAGCTCTGGCTGGAGTGCAAGAAAGTCAGTCTCAGTCATTTTCCCTTCATTAAATAAATAGTACTTTTGAAAAACCATGCGCACTCAACTGGGATCTTTCATATCATTTGCCTAATAAAAGCTGTTTAAGATGTGTTCATGCCTTTGTGCCGGAATTACGAGATTCCAGCTTGTAAAAAGCATAGAACTCATAATTACAAAGATCTTTCTGACAACTATGACTTCATGGATGTGGATTAAGCAGTAAAATTTCTAGTTAAAGGGATAGTTTACCCATTAATAAAAAATTAGCTGTTCCTTTACACAGCAGCATTTTAATTTTCTTCAGTAAAAAAAAAATGTTGGACTTTGGTTATTCGTATAATTAAAGTCAATGATTACCAATCCTTTGAGACTAAAAAATAAAAAAACTATTTACAGGCAAAACAAAAGTAATACCTGTGGTTCCTGTTGATACATTGAGGTCTTAAGAAGCAAAACAATCCGTCTGAACTGAACATTTTTTTGCAACATTGTTACCTTTAATCCACACGGGCAAATGGCAAAATCTGATTCTTTTCTGTGAACCAGTTGTTTGCAACCTCTGTGAAGTTATTTCTAGTTCAAAAAAAACTGATTCAACAGTAACGTAACATGTACATAATAATGTAATAGTATCATTTCAATTTACAAGACCACAATGTATTCCAGGAGCCACAGATATTAATATTTTGGCTTGTGTATATTTTTTATGATTTCTAATGGGATGGTACCCATGTACTTGCATTTCATCAATAATCAAGGATCACGGTTTCAGCTAGTAATCTACTTATTGGATGGTCTGAGAGTATTCTTTTAAGCACTCTTGGTAATATTTCTCTATTTCCTGTAATTGACTGTTGTTAATGTCTCAATAATGTACAATTAATCTGAAAATAAATAAACTACCTAGAAAGCAGTAAGTAGCTCTTTCAGTTGTCTTATATCCTAAGAAAAATAAGCTTGCACAATGTTTACACCGTTGAGTGGATTTAGATGGTGTTAAAAATCAATGACGAAAAAAAGTGGACATTATTTTTGCGACTTACCTTGTTACATATGCATTTGTTGTCAATTTATTGGAGTAGAGTGTTTAGACAAATTATGCGAAGTGATTAAATAAGGTTTGTTATAGCTGATTTGATGGTATTTAAGCCATTTAACTTTAATCTTTTCATTCTCTACACATTTTCCACATTTATTCTTGGTAGATTAGCTGCGCTTATTTGCCTACATTAATTTGCTTTGCTCTTAGTAGATTGTGTTGGTCATTATGGAAATGAGCTAGTTCGTCTGTTGTTTAATTCGTGCATTTTAATGGATCGCTCACAAAACTCTACTCCCATCAGCACTTATGTGCTCGCACAAAAATCTTGCCTTGTTTACTTAATCAAACCTTTTATATTTAATAATTATACATGTGAATTATGCATGATACTTGTGGTATTGTGGTTTTGTTTGTCCATTGATTATTCATTTTGGCATTAATGGTCTCGGCCTGCACCAAAACCTCACAGTTGTTAATACGATAATTATGACATATCGTGAATACAGCACTTCTCTTTTCATCAGATCACATTTCCAGCTGAATACAACTCACTTTATTTCAGTACTGCACTGTTATTTGGAATTTTCCACTTGTGAAATGAGTGAACCTTAAATGTTTTTTTTAGGTTTTTTGTTGTTGTTTTTTTTGCTGATTTCAACCCTGTTTGAGTTTCATTCTTCTGTTAAGCACAAATTATGATATTTTTTAAAATGTTGAAAATCTGTAACTATTGATTTCCGTAGCATTTGTTTTTACTACTATAGAAGTCAATGCTAATCGTTGAAAGGTTTTCAAGTATTTCTTCAAACTATTTTATTTTGTGTTTAACAAAAGACGAAAAAAACTCATAAAGGTTTGGAACTACTTAAGGGTGAGTGAATAGCAAATTTTCTATGTCAAAATGTCAAAAATAAGCAAAATGAAAGTTATAATTATTAAAGCTTGAAATGGGATGCTTAGAATAATTTGAATGGCATTGACTATCTTTCAACACACAAATACAAATGTTGCTGTGGTTTCTGTTAAGTTGATTTGCATTAGTCTCGCAGAATTTATAGACGGTGCATTCATTGTTTATGCTGGGTAAATTTGGACTTTTAAATGAATTGTACCTTTAGAACCTACAATGTATGCACAAGATTTGCACATTTTAAGATAAATCAGCTTTATAAAATGAAACGGTTATTCAGTTTTATTTCTTATTTTTACATTGAGGGATTGGTTTGGTCTTTCAAAATACAAATACAAATGTTGCTGTGGTTTCTGTTGTGTTGATTTTGCTTTATTTGCTGATTTTGTTTGACTTTTGTTTTATAGACAGTGCGTTCCTTGCTAGGCAGAAAGCAAGAGCAGATGCAGAATTCTACACTGCGCAGAGAACAGCCGAGGCCAATAAGGTAAACTCCTAAACTTGAACCCCAACATTACTGTGCTCAGTGTTTGATGAACATGTTTTCCTTCTTGTCTCTTCTCTTCTCTTCTCTTCTCTTAGCTCAAGCTGACTCCTGAGTATCTCCAGCTGATGAAATTTAAGTCAATAGCGACTAACAGTAAGATTTACTTTGGAAGTGAGATCCCTCACATGTTTATGGACTCTGGACCAGGAAGCTCCTCCTCAGCTGCTTCCAAAGCCATCGACGTCCTCTCAGAGGGGATGCTGGACTTGGAATGACAAGAGACAGAGC
Organism: Danio choprae; assembly: GCA_903798125.1. Classification (NCBI taxonomy): domain Eukaryota; kingdom Metazoa; phylum Chordata; class Actinopteri; order Cypriniformes; family Danionidae; genus Danio; species Danio choprae. The sequence continues at coordinate 297,588 of CAIGQW010054193.1, forward strand.
ATAAAGTTGTAGCACTGAGGATAAATTAACAGGTAATGAAAGAGACTAATGGCCAGTCATTAGACTACATTGTGCCAGTCGGTGCAGCTGAAACCACTTTAGTAAAGAATTATGATGCTGTATCAGTGGGACAGAAGCACTATATGTGCGTCTATACCCCAGTGACTTGATCACAAACTAGTGCTGGTTAAACAGAATGTTTTTTTTTTTTTTTGAATAGAACAAATGTGGCCATTTGAATGTGTAATAAAAGCATAGTTTGTCCAAAAATGAAAATTCTGTAATTAACTCAAACAGCTTGTTCCAAACCTTTTATGAGTTAGTTTTGTCTACTGAATGGATATTTTGAAGATTTTTTTATAGCCTGTAGCCATTGGTTTCAGTAGTATTATATTTCTTACTATTGGAGTCAATAACTATTGGTTGCCAACAATCTTCAACATATCCTGTGTTCAATGGAAAAAATGAATCTCATGAACGTTTAGAACCACTTGAGGGTTAGTAAACTTGTTGGATTAACTATACTTCTAATCCTAGTGGTATGTATGCACAAGAATTGTGCATGTATTCAGCTTTATAAAAAATCAGTCTCTTTCAAGTCTCTTAAAATCTATTTTTATCTTTTACGTTGAGGGATTGGTTTATGTACTTTAAGAAATAGTTCACCAAAAAAAACTGTCATCATTTACTCAACCTTTCTTTCTTCTGATGAACACTATTTATTTTGAGGAACATTGATAACTAAACTGTTGCTGGTCTCCATCGACTTCCATGGTGTTTTTTCTAGTACTAGGGAGCATCAACTTGTTGGGTACCAGTATTCAGAATTAAAAATATCTTATTTTGTGTTCAGCAGAAAAAAATAAATAAACTCAGAAGTTCTGAACCACTTAAGGGTGAGTAAATAGTGATTATTTTTTTGTTTGAACTATCCTTTTAATAGACAAACTAAAGTCATCTTGAAGGCTCTTACACCTCAGGGATTCTTTTGTTATGTTTAAATGACTTTTTTTCCTCATAAAAGACCCAATCACAGAGTAATTGTTTTAAATGTAGTTGTTGTTTGTTTTGCATTTTCACAGACTGTACTTGTTTTTTCCCCCCACTGGTGGAGCTTAATTAATTAAATAATTACTACACAGTGCAACTGAAGATCTTCCAAGAGGTAAGAGTGAGAAGATGGTTATTTAAACCTCCAGCAGGAATATCACATGAAAACAGTGCAGCAAGTAGTTTTTATTGAATATAAAACATATTATTATAAATAATTACTTTGGTGCAGTTTTAGTATTTTGAACTTCTCTATCTTATAGCAATGCGCAGTGCCCTAATGATGTCCTCTTTAATTGATAGGCATTTTGTGCCTTTTTTAGCACTGATAGAGCAGGACTATGAGCGCGTATCCTTTCCAGCTCTTCAGTCACTTTCATATTTCAGAAATTAGTCATTCGACAATGTGGGCTGCATCTCACTCATGGAAAGATCATTCTGCATTTCTGTTTTGTTTATTTAATTTCGTAAGTCATTTGTTCTGAGAAATTTTTCCATTTCCACAAATATACAGACATCCCCCCCCCACTCCCAGTGTTTAAAATTGTTATGTGTAAACATCTTGTACAGTATCCCATACTAGTAAACCATCGGGATCAATAGCTTGGCTCCATTTGTAATCAGAAATCAGTTATGCTTGTTTACATTCATATGTGAGCAAGACTGCAACTTGAAGGATGTAAAAAGGTTTTCATCCTTATATGTATATACAATCCAAAAAATGAGCAGCATACCTCATGTCTTATACAGTACATACACTGATGTCTTTTTATGTTACCATCTTTGAAAGTTGGACAGTCTTTTATTTAGTGAGGCTGTTTCTGTTTATTTGAACACACTGGTGTGCAGACCAAGAACTGTTTTGTTTTGTTTTGTTTTTAACGTAGCAGATTGTGTAATACTTTCTTCAAGACTCAACAAAACTTCCTAAAGACTTTTACTGTTCATGCCTGTGTTTCGCTTGAACATTGAGTGTCTCCTCACTGTCTCCTTTCAGTGTGTTGTCAAGTTCACAATCACAATAGTCTTTATTTTATGTGCATAACTGTACTTTAAAATGACTGTGTATTGGGTGGGTGATTTGTTTATACAGTAAAGATTTTTTTTCTTAAGTCTTTGTATTCAGTTTTTATAATATATTCGAGTGACATGCTCTAATGCATGCTTGATAAAGATGCATACTAACATTCACACTTGTTAGTAAGCAACTAATCCTGTATGTAAAGCATATTTGAGGATGGTAATTAATGCATATTAATCATCTCAGCACAACATTGAGTTAAATAAATACAAATGAAAACTAAAGTGTGTAGAAGTATGTTTATGTATTTTAAAGAAATGTAAATACATGGGTGTTGGAAAATACATTTCATTCATTCAAAATCACACAAGAAAAAAGGCAGCTCAGGTTTCATATGTCTTTTACTATATACTATATTTACTCTTGCGTTTGTTATTTATTTATTTACTTTTTAACAAGTCTGTTTTTTTCCATGGATTTCATGGATCATTGTGAGCATTACCACACTGGGTGCTGTACTGTTTTTATTGGGTCTTTTCTAAGCATCTTTGCCCCTTTGTTCAGTTACCTGCAGTGCAGTTTGTGGGAACTCGCTTTGAGAAAATTACAGCAAAATAAATACACTTAATGCTTTCTTGTGCAATTTCCCTGCGAACTGAAGTGATGGTAATAAACATCCGCTTCATATTAATAGAGAACAGCTGCTCAATTTAACACTGACACTCTTGCAGTAAAAGTGACATCGTCATAATACTTCATGGAAAACACATATTTGTTTGATAATCAATCCATTTTCTTCAGTGTCTTTCGGTGATAATTCTGTTTTCTGCAAGATTTACCAATGGTTTAATGATCTTTAAACAATAAAGAGATGAGACATGTGGAATTGGACAGGTTAAGTAAACCGCAATATGTTTTAGGATCAATCAAGTAAAGGGCATTTTCAAAAGAAAGTGTCATAAATAAAAAGACAATAGTTTTTCCTCTTAGCTTATGAGTCTTGTTTTTTTTAATTGCAGTTTTGTCAGTAATTGCAAATTGTTCATATATAATATATAATATGGTGTGTTGTAATCATAAGCTGTTTAGGTTTCCTCCAAAAATGTCCATTACGCTCAGTTTTTTTTTTTTTTTTCACAGAACCTTCATCTGGCTTTATAGAAATGATAGAAAACTGACTTTATAAAAATATGCTTTTTTTTCTCCTTTGTTCACAGAACTTTCATCTGGCTTTATAAAAAATGGTAACACCTTAGTTTTAAGGTTTCCTTGTTACACATTCCAGGTACTTTAGTAATTAAAATGCATATAATTACATACAACTAACCCTAGACCTAATCTTACTATTATTAATTGTAAGTACATGTAGTTAATTATTACTCAATATTTAAATGAATAGGTGCACTGTAACAAGGACATCTTAAAATAAAGTATAACCATCGATCTCTGTCTATTTATCTCTCTGTATGTCATCTACATACTGTGTTTAAAGGTAAAACAAATGAACTGCTTAAGTGAGTCATTTTTACAGGAAGCTAAAAATGTGTATTGTTTAAAGTGTTGATTTAGTGTCAGTGTTCTGTCACTTTGGTCTTGTAAATTCATGTTTTGATGGCAAAGTCCAGACACTAGCCCTGTCTTGTCCTGTATGTTGTGCTCGGGTCGAGTTTTCTCGGGTCGAGCACTCATTTTCTGTCATTGTGTCACTATGAGTGCCGTCCTGGTTACGCTCGACGTGTCATGTGCTCTCCCATCTATTGTCTAGTCCCACCCTTCTTGTTAACCCATTATTAGTTTATTCTATTCACCTGTTTGTGTGTTAATTATTTCTGCTTATATTCTCCTCATGTCTGCTGTCCTGTGCCAGTTCGTCGTCGTATTTCTCCATATCGTGTTGTGTCCAGCCCTGTCCAGCTCTTTCCTGGCAGCCCAGTCAAGTTTGTTTTTTGTCTTTTTGTTAATGTTTTCCCACTCAGGGTAGTTTGTTTTGCTTTATTTTTATTATTAATGCACCCTTATTTTCCCCGCAATTGAGTCCTCGCTCCTTTCCCCAACCCCAAAACCCTGACAGTACAGGCCAGTGTCGGCTCCAGCCCCAGAGCGCCCGCCAGTGTCGGCTCCAGCCCCAGAGCGCCCGCCAGTGTCGGCTCCAGCCCCAGAGCGCCCGCCAGTGTCGGCTCCAGCCCCAGAGCGCCCGCCAGTGTCGGCTCCAGCCCCAGAGCGCCCGCCAGTGTCGGCTCCAGCCCCAGAGCGCCCGCCAGTGTCGGCTCCAGCCCCAGAGCGCCCGCCAGTGTC
>CAIGQW010054193.1:302053-336304 GCA_903798125.1 Danio choprae
CGCCCAGACGTCTTGCCCCGCCGGCCCCAGCCCGGCTCCTAGCCCCGCCTGGGCCGCCCAGACGTCTTGCCCCGCCGGGCCCAAGCCCTGCGTCTTTCTGTGCCAGCACCACCCAGACGCCTTGCCCCGCCGGCACCACCCAGACACCTGCCCCGCCGGCCCCAGCGCGGCTCTTAGCCTTGCCGGGATCACCCAGACGCATTGCCCTGCCGGCATCACCCAGACGTCTTGTCCTGCCGGCCCCAGCCCGCTCTTGTCCTGGTGTTTGTGTTCGTTCTGTCTGCAGCGTGGTGTTTCATTCCCAGCGTCTCAGTCTAGTTGGTTTCGGTTGTCGCTGGGACGAGACATGCACGTTGCATGTGTGAGTGCACGGTGAGTGTTTTCATTTATCGTGTACTCGTGTCTTGCGTTCAGTCTTCTGTTGGTGTTTTGTTTAGCACGTGGTGCATGTTTACATGCGCCGCGTGCTTTGTCATGTGAACACGCAGTTAATGAGTTCTCTCATTGGCTGCGTGTTCTAGTCTCGTTTTGTGTGAGCACATGGCTTGTGGTGTTTGTTTGTGGTGTTCGTTGTGCTCTCCCATCTATTGTCTAGTCCCACCCTCCTTGTTAACCCATTATTAGTTTATCCTGTTCACCTGTTTGTGTGTTAATTATTTCTGCTTGTATTCTCCTCATGTCTGCTGTCCTGTGCCAGTTCGTTGTCGTATTTCTCCATGTCGTGTCTTGTCCAGCTCTTTCCTGCCAGCCCAGTCAAGTTAGTTTTTTGTCTTTTTGTTAATATTTTCCCACTTGGGGTAGTTTGTTTTGCTTTTTTGTTTTATTTTTATTATTAACGAACCCTTATTTTCCCTGCAATTGAGTCCTCACTTCTTTTCCCAACCTCAATACCCTGACATTTATACCCAAGAAACACTGCTAGGGTGAAAAATGTGTTGTTGTTTTTTCTTTTTACAGATTGCCTGTATATGAAATTAAGTGTTTATAGCTGTGGCTGCTTGTGTTAAGTGGTTCTCACTGCAAAGCCACTTGGGCAGAGCTAAGCTCCAGCAAGGGGGAGCTTGAGCTCCAGCTCCTCCTTGCTGCACTACTTCTACAAGTGATGTCGCTTGGGGTTAGGGGTGGGGTAGCTGTATGCATTAAAACAGCTTATAGAAGGAGGAGCTAGAGCTCAAGCTCCCCCTCATTGGAGCCTAAGTGGCTCTGCAGCGAGCAGCATCTTGCTTCTGTTGGATTTGATTGCACTCAAAAACTGACTTTTGCTGCTTGTTCAAACTACTTATTTAAAATTTGTAGCAACAACACAGTTCTTAAGGTTTTTTGGGGGACTTTATTGTATTACGTTCAGTCAACTTAAATTTGTAAAGACGATTAAGTTCATCGAATTGTGTGGAACCCAGCATTTTTTATAGTGTGTATATTTTATAGCCCTACATAATAAATATTTTTTCCTAGTAGAAGTTATTTGTGTCAGTTTTGACACATTTTTAACAAGTTAATGACAAAAAAAAAAAAAAAAAAAAGCTATATGACTATTGAACTTTTGAACAACACTCTCTCCACACCTAATCAGTATATATCATGACCTTTCCAATGTGCTTTTGTCCCATGGGATGTTGTGAACTGAATCATCGAGTAAACATGACAGATAAATGTATAGGTTTTGCATTGCCAGAGAAGCCCTAGAAGGGGAGAAGGGGTTAAATGGATTTTAGACCATCAACAATTCAGTTCACTTAAAAAAGTTCAGTTTCTTAAGATGGAGAAAACTTCTGGAATGTTTTTTTTTTTCTCTAAAACCCTCGTTTCCTTGTGGTTAAATGATCACATCTTGGATGGCCTGAGGGAGTGTAAATTATAAGGGACTTTTGCATATAATTTCCTTTAAATCTCTCATTTACAGCTGATTTATTGAACAGTCTCGTGGGTACAGTGAATGACACTTTTGTTCATTAATTCAAAGGTGCCATTGTCATAGAGTTCTTTGTGCTTGTCTTTGGGTGCCACACTGTGCCATAGTTGGACAGTGATTGGCGCTTTACTAGCATTTTATTGGACGTCTGCAACCAGTATCAGGCCATCTGATGTTCGTTTTAAAAGAAAAAGATTCTTGCCCACCCCAAAATCTTTATCATTCTAGCAACACACCAACCATTACTCAAGTTTTCAAGCCACAGGTTTCCAGAAAGAACAAACATCTGCACAGGTCACATACGTTCACCAAACATTATTAATAATAAATTTATGCCATGTAATAACTATTGTTTAGATAACAGTATTAGTCAATGACTTTATAGGTGATTTTTATTTCTTCACAGTTTGGCAGAAGTAACTGCAGATCAAGCACAAATTGCAAGAAAACAGGCAATAAAACTACACATATGGAAGTGATTTCGATGTCTGTGATATGTGTTCTAATATGTTGTGCATTGTTCATCACTTTTTGAGGAACACAGATGATGATATTCCTGGTCAAAATGCTTTTCACCACATCATGTTTGTGACAATGGGCATTTTGAGCCTCCTGTAGGTCATTGTAGGGTCTTTATCAAAGACGTATTTCAGCTGAAATTGTTTTTTTTCCCCACAATTTACTCACTCAAGTGGCTCCAAAGCTATTTGAATCTTACATGACAATATTTTTAAAATAATAATTTTCAATAAAAATAACCAGTAACCATTGACATTTATAGTAGGTAAAACAAATACTACGGAAGTCAATGAGTAAAGGTTTTCAACATTCTTCCATACAGTCTTTCTTTGTGTGTGTTCGTGTTAGTTTGAAACAAGTGGAGGGTCAGTAAATGGTTACAGAACTTTCATTTTTTTGGACAATCTAATTCTTTTTAAGGAAAGAATGTTCAGATTCCAAAAAAAAATCAAGCTCGTTGGAAATTATGTGTCTTTGCAGCAATGTGATAAATTACTTTGTATTAGGCAAGGCATTCATTCATTCATTTTCATTTCGGCTTAGTCCCTTTATTAATCTGGGGTTGCTACAGCGGAATGAACTGCCAACTTATCCAGCATATGTTTTACGCAGCGGATGCCCTTCCAGCTGCAACCCATCACTGGGAAACAACCACACACTCATTCACAGACATACACTACGGACAATTTAGCTTACCCAATTCACCTATACCGTATGTCTTTGGACTTGTGGAGGAAACTCCACACAGAAATGCCAACTGACCCAGCCGAGGCTCGAACCAGCGACCTTCTTTTTGTGAGGCAATCGTGCTACCCACTGCACCACCGTGAGGCCTAGGCAAGGCAGGGCATTTATTTATATACTCCACTTGGTAAATTTAAATAAACAAGAATAAAGGAAAGAATTATAAGAAATAGGTGACTCATTCCGACGTGGCGACCCCTGATAAATTAGCTGTTAGATTTTGATGTTTGCATCTCATATCGGTCTCCATACTGACAGATATGAATAGTAAACCTGGTAAAGAATTGCACTTGTGATGCAAAGCTTTGTGAAACTGTTTTAAAAAAACTTGCCAGGGTCATGTAAAAGGAAGGTAAAATGCGTGGTAACTTCTGGAAATACATTTTCATTCAATATTTTTTTATTTTCATCATCAAAATAAGTTAGGTTTGGATTATACTTTAGTGTATGCCGTATTTTCAAATGTCATAAAATGTTAGCCTGTAAAGGCAATCATTAGCCATTTGATGTCTGAACAGGCTCCCCGCCACCACCCAAATTGAATTTAATATGCTCAGAAACCTCAATTCAGTAAAGGAACGACCACAACAAAAGTTTCTCGGAGACTATTTCCTGTGGCTTTCTTTACTATTTTCATTGAAGGTGGAAGCCAACTGTGTTAAAATTAACACATTGTGCAGAAACTGTTAAAAAAACATTTTATTTATGTGATATTGCTTAACTTTATCAATATCAAAAAGCCATTAATGTAGCATTTTTATTGCCTCATAACATAAATTGTGGAGCCGTTTTTTTTTAAAAGTTTTATGCCATTTTTCCAGAAGCCTCTATTCATTTCAGATCCTGTGCATCAATCAATTATTCGAACTATGTACACGTGATTTGTGTTTTTATATAAACGCTGGATTATCTGTTGGCTCAAATTGGATTTCCCATAGCCTTAACAACTAATAATGCAACACAATGATAACATCAAAACTGCTAACAGAAAGGTCCAAAGTATTCATTAAACCAAACAGCGAATCAGACCATCATTACAGTAACAATTCTGCAAAGAAGTGGGCCACAGCGCTCTAATGGACAAAAGCACTTGATTGCAGTTGTTGCTGCTAAGGGTGGCCCAAACACCTTTCCACACAGGGCTATGTAGTTTTGTGTTTTGATTTTCCTTAATAACAAAACCCTTAATTTCAAAATGTTTTCTCATGTTATCTTTGCCTAATATTTAAATGTGTTGATCTGAATGATCTGATCAATGATTTGAAACATTAAAGTGTGACAAACATGAAAAAAAAATTACAAAACCATTATGGGGGCAAACATTTTTTCACCCCAATATATATATATATATATATATATATATATATATATATATATATATATATAACTAAAAAAAATTTGTGACCACAGTACAGTTGTATATCACTACGCAGAATTATTTCAGTTATTTTCACGCTCTAGTGAAAGTGCCTGAGAGCACTTGTAATCTTATAGTGCTGTTTAAGAGGCCTTGTAAAGGCTATGGCCCCCCACATATTCAGCAATAAATCATTTGCTTTTAGCCCCAATAATTCTGAAAAAGGAACGTAACAAAAATGTTTTTTAAAAAATCACCACAGGTACATATTTCTCTCAGCAGCCTATAAAACACACATGTTCCATTACACTATATATCAAACATTTTAAACTGTGGCCCCCTCTGTGCTTCTGGGATCTATGAACTCTGTCTCCCCCCAGACCTCCCCTCCCCCCCAAACTTACTATAGAAACCCTTCTTGGCTGCAGTTGCCATAACATATACTTGGGAAATATATGAAATGATACGTAACATATAAATACATACAGTATTGGGAAATAGCTTCAACTGAAATTGTAATTCATGTTATTTTAGACACCAAGATAAAGTAAGGACTGCACTGTCATGACCGTATAAAAAATCCAGCGTTCATGTGCTTTGCATGTTTTGTAAATTAAAAGCTTATATGTGAAAGAACCTTCTGAGCAATTAGGCTCCTCATCTGCTGAACTGAGAGCCTTGCCTTCAACAACAATAAAGAACTGGCAATGTGAAAGATATTTAAATTTGGCATCTGTTTGTGCTGACTTTGGAGCTACAATGACAAAAACTAAAAAAAAAGATTATTATTTGTGTTCCCACGACCACCAGATCTCCATTATGTACAGTGTAAAAGCCCACAAACCATACACACATGCTGTTAATAAAGAATGTTTCATAGTATGATCATTACAGTAAATCCCTCTTTAATTTACCTAAGCACTGTTTACTTCTGGGCAGCACGGTGGCGCAGTGGGTAGCGCTCTCGCCTCACAGCAAGAAGGTCGCTGGTTCGAGCCTCGGCTGGGTCAGTTGGCATTTCTGTGTGGAGTTTGCATGTTCTCCCCGTGCTTGCGCGGGTTTCCTCCGGGTGCTCCGGTTTCCCCCACAAGTCCAAAGACATGCGCTATAGGTGAATTGGGTAGGCTAAATTGTTCGTAGTGTATGGGTGTTTCCCAGTGATGGGTTGCAGCTAGAAGGGCATCTGCTGCGTAAAACATATGCTGGATAAGTTGGCGGTTCATTCCGCTGTGGCGACCCCAGATTAATAAAGGGACTAAGCCGACAAAGAAAATGAATGAATGTTTACTTCTCTTTTTTCAATTGATGTTCCTCATGATTGTGCATTTTGATATCACTTTCCCATTGTTAATGAAAACTTATTGATCATTTTTATTTATATTAAAAATAAGGTACATATTGTTTGGGGTTTCCAGCTACAAAAAAAAAAGACTAAAATGTAATCGAACAAATTCGAATGATCCCCCTTCCCATGCATCCATGGAAGGACAAAATCTCTGTATTCTGCATGCCAGGCCAGTAGGTGGGGATGTCACTTTACAAAAAGACATGCGGTATAGGTGAATTGGGTAAACAAAATTGGCCTTAGTGTATGAGTGCGTGTGAATGTGAGAGTGTATGGGTGTTTCCCAGTAATGGGTTGCGGCTGGAAGGGCGTCTGCTGCGTAAAACATATGTCAGAATAGTTGGCGGTTAATTCCGTTGTGGCGACCCCAGATAAATAAGGGACTAAGTCAAAGGAAAATGAATAAATGAATGCAAATAAGAGTGAATTTAAGCATTCGGTGCACTGGAGGTGCTGTTTCATTTGTGCTTTGCTGCATGATAAATCCCTCAATTGTATTACTTTTTCTGTCATGTATGCAAATTTTCATTTAATATAGGGTCCCACTGTGGATGTGGTCTTGTGGTCGGATGCAGGAATTTATTCAGCGTGCAAACTCTCACAGTGCATAATGGGTTTTCTCTAGCTGTTGAGTGTACATCTGTTGTACATTTGTTATTGCGGTGCATTGTAGGATTCATTATGGTGACCACTACAAATGGCTGCTCCCCTTAAATAGTGCACTATATAGGGTACAGGGATACAGCCTCAAACATGACTGAACAACTTGGCATCATCATTTTCACAAAATCACAATCACTTTGTTTTCAAAACCTCTATTTGTAAAACCATTTCCAGGAATCGCTATCATTTAAAATTCATAAATAAATTATTCCTTCATTTCTTATAATCAAAATAAGAATCTATAACATTGTTTTAATAAATAACCAAGGGACTTTATTTTTGCAGTGATTGTAAAGAAACATTGCAACTTATTTCTGTATACAACATGTATAACATAAGTTACGTTGCATCAGATGCATCAGAGACTTTGAACTGCGGGGCCATGAACTCATGTATTCCTTTTGCCTCCACTTACTTGTTTGTGTTTTCAATACCCCACAGCTACAATGTCATGTAAAATTCATGTAAAACACTCACAAAATCTCTATTTCTGTTAGAATTCCCCCATTTTGTCCAAACCTGTATGAAACCGAAAATTCCTAAAGCTGGCAACAGTGAAAATGTGTAGGAACAGTAGAGGCCCTTTCTTTAAATGGTTTTACGGAAAGTAAAGTCATCATCACACGTGTGGTGTCTCATTCTCTGAATGTGCTCTGCATCTCACCCATCTTAGTGTTTAACATCACCAAACTGTCGATTTTAAGAGGTCCAGTATGACCAGTCCAGCTTTCTTGTCATTTTCTTGTTATTTTATGTTATGTAATTTCTTTCTCCTTTGGTTCTGTATTTAAAGAAAAGTGCTGTTTTTAATTCAGATTATTGAAGTACCCACTGGTGGGAGGAGAGCAGCGTTTTTCACAGTTGAATAACAGTTAAAGTAAAACTGAGAAAACTGTTTCCATCAAGAACAGACAGGAGAGGGCAATTCAGGCATCTGGAGGAGATCATGTCTCTGAGGATGCTGTTGGTGGTCAGTCTGAGCAGTGCGGACATGTAGAGACAACAGCAGTCAAAATGATTGTCCTCGTCTTGCTGGTGTTCGGCGGCGATGCTTTACTGCAGTGGATTTGGGATTTGATGCGTGAGGAGGGTCGTGCGCTCCTCTTGTCCCCTCACTGGAGTGTGTGTGCGGCTTTCGGCACTCACCTCATCTTCTCGGCGCCCTTCTTACTTCTAGATGTGTTCAGTCCACACGTAGGATGGATTCATAAGTACAGGATTCGCCGCCAACTCATTGGCTTGAATGAGTGGTTTCGATGTGCTTCTCGAATCTTATGGAAATACGTGGTTGGCGTTTTGCCGTTGACTGCGTTGTTTGTGTTGTTACGGCGCACGCATCTCCCGGAGAAAGCACCGTCTTCTCTTCATGCCTTCAGAGAGTGCGTCTCCTGCATGCTCGTGTTTGATACGCTCTTCTTCATGTTTCATTACACCATCCACAAGTAAGCGTCACACAACTTTCTTATGCCAGTATGTACAGCTAACTCTTTAAGAAACTTTGAACGACAGTCATAAATCTTCTAATCATAATTAGAGTTGTTTTGCTACCCACACACTTTAAAAAGGTCCTTTATTGGCATTGGTTGTTCCACGAAGAGTCGTGAACATAAATGGAACATTTTCATTTGACGAAATATTCTTTACATTATTAAAATATTTTAAAAAGTAGTTATTTGAAGAACTTTTTAATAAAGTTATTTGAGGAACCAACAAAAAAGTTCTTCTATGCGTTGTTGCAAAACAATTGGAACAGCGACATTCTCAGGAAAACCGGAACTATTACACAGCGAAAGCACGTTTGAATTTATGACACCTTAATAAGCTTGGGTCTCACGAAATCAGCATTAAAATAACATGGTTTACATAAGCATTTAATATTATGAGTATTATAGTGGCAGTAGTAAAACGTTAATGCAATGCATTTCTAAAGTTTTGCTTGAGTGAGAAGGACAAATGTCCATACTGCTACAACTATAGCCTACTATTATTACTAGTCATATTGTTTACCGTGGTACGTTGTATTTTATTTTAAACTAAGAATAAGTAACTCAATGTGTTTTTTTAATATTACCACAGACTGCACTCCCTCGCTCATCCTCTGTCTCGGGATCTTAACAGTCTTTTAACTATTTCATTCATTAATATTTACACATTTTTAGGCTCCTCTAGTAACTAAACCCCGTGTGCAACATGTTCCTCCCACTGATGTGTAAAGTTTATGAATTTAAAATACGTGGTTTGGGCGCAGTTAATCCAGTTAATGCTTTTACAATGAGCTTTTAGTGCGTTCTTAGCTGAGTGGACTTAATTGGAACAACAGGGGTCAGCAGTGCACTTCCCTAAAAGCCCCTTGGTGGCATTCAAATTATATAAGAGGGAGCTTTATTAATAAAAAAAATTTAAAAGTATATTAGAAAAATTACAGCAATTAAAATTCACGTTTTTGTGTGGCATAGTAAAACATAAACACAAATAATAAAACAATTAAGTGCTTCTCTCTCTCTGTTTCTCTCTCTCTCGCTCTCTCTTTCTGTTTTTATCTATGCACATATATAGTCATGTGAAATATTCATTCATTCATTTTCTTTTTGGCTTAGTCCTTTTATTAATCTGGGGTCCCCACAGCTGAATGAACCGCCAACTTATCCAGCATATGTTTTGTGCAGCGGATGCACTTCCAGCTGCAACCCATCACCGGGAAACATCCATACACACTCATTCCCACACATACACTACGGACAATTTAACTTACCCAATTCACCTATACCGCATGTCTTTGGACTTGTGGGGGAAACCAGAGCACCCGGAGGAAACCCACGCCAACACGGGGAGAACATGCAAACTCCACACAGAAACACCAACTGACCCAGTTGAGGCTTGAACCAGCGACCTTCTTGCTGTGAGGCGATTGTGCTACCCACTGCGCCACCGCGACACCCCCCATGTGAAATATCTTTAAATAAAATTGAAAATTAATAAGAAGGAAATGCACATTTTATAAAATGACATCCTATTTCTTCTCTCTTTTCAATTTCAGTCTTATCTTGATAGCTCTGGGATAATGGGATCTGATTAAAACACATTACACTCCAGGAGGTTTTTAAACCCCTTGTTCCCTAATTCCCTTTTTAATGGTTTTAAATGTGAATCAAATTAGACTCAAGTATCACTGGTGGGTTTAGTTTCTTACGGCAATAGGACGATTAACAGAGGATTAAGAGGGATCACACTAACCAGACAAATCAGAGACATGGATAAACCAGACAAAAATATGACAACATAATTACGTTTAGTGGTCAAAAGATATGATGGAAAATGTCTGGTTTTCAGCGTTCTTCAAAATATCTTGTTTTTACGCACAATCACTTGGGGGACATGACGACCACATTTTCATTTTGACTGAACTACCCACTTCAGTATTTATAATTTAGAGCAATAGATACCGTTTAGGGTGGCACGGTGGCACAGTAAGTAGCACGATCGCCTCACAGCAAGAAGGTCACTGGTTTGAGCCTCGGCTGGGTCAGTTGGCATTTCTGTGTGGAGTTTGCATATTCTCCCCGTGTTCGCGTGGGTTTCCTCCGGGTGCTCCAGTTTTCCCCACAAGTCCAAAGACATGCAGTATAGGTGAATTGGGTAAGCTAAATTGTCCGTAGTGTATGAGTGTGAATGAGTGTGTATGGATGTTTCCCAGTGATGGGTTGCGGCTGGAAGGGCATCCGCTGCGTGAAACATATGCTGGATCCAGTTGGTGGTTCATTCAGCTGTGGTGACTCACTCATTAATAAAGGGACTAAGCCAAAAAAAAAATGAATGAATGAGATACTGTTTAATTTTAGTGTGCCCTGTATTAGACAAAATATTTAGTCAGTTTTCCCAGTAGAACAGTGTGTGTAATGTATTTTTAGTCTGTCAACAATTAACCATCTCAGAGTGAGCATATAACATATAATACAAGCTGTTAACTATCTCACTATCTAACTGGTCACTTTGACTTTAAATTATAGGACACAGTGATATATAAAAAAAATAAAGAAAGTAAGGGAATGAATTCTGTAAGTTAATGTTTAGGATGAGCACAGCTGCATGCTTCACATGGAAATAACAGTCTCATATTGCACATTTTTTCATAATCTTTTGATGTCATTTTGAAATATTTCACTATTTGTCTTCACACAAGAACGTTTTCAGACCTTCATTTATTTACATCAAATCTTTCACTCACACACACACACCAATATGTGTGTATATTATATTATATTATATTATATTATATTATATTATATTATATTATAGAGTCAAATTTATTATTTTAATTATTATTCAAATATTTCCCAAGTGATACTAGGGGCATGATAGGGGACAATACTAGCCCCCTTAAGAAATATACATGGCAAAGACAAAAAATGTTATCAAAAATTTGTTCTATATTTCAGATAAATTTTCAAATAAAATTTTTGATAAATATTTTCATTTCGTGCTTTTTTTCAAGAAAATGACAAGTGGCCATAAACTAACATTTCAGTTAGTGATATAAAATCAAGGTTATTACACTGACTTGATTTCAGTGAAAACATCTAAAAACATGATATCATCAGTAGTTTACAGAGTAAAACAAAAATGTTTACTCAAACGCACAATATTTAAATTCATAAATCTAGTGAAGTTGAACTTTTTCATATTTTTTCCCCCCTAGAATTCCCTGGCTTTACCACAACATCCACAGCGCTCACCATATGAACAGGGACACGTTTGCTCTGGCCGCTCAGGACTCTAGTATTGGTGAACTTCTGTCTCTTCAAGCTCTTGCGTTTCTCAGTGCGATGCTGGTGCGCTGCCACCCCCTCAGCGAGACCCTCTTCCATCTCCTGAACACCTGGATGGCAGTGGAGGATCATTGCGGATACGACCTCCCCTGGGCACTGCATCGGGTGCTGCCGTGTTTCAGTGGAGCGCCGCACCATTCAGCCCACCATCAGCACTTTCGAGGAAACTTCGCCCCTTATTTCAGACACTGGGATTACATCTTTGGCACTTTATTACCCACTGCAGTTGAAGAAAGGAGACCTTTGATAAGGTGAATCCAAGCAACATGGGTCCTTTTATGACCGTGAGGCTGAGATTGTGAAGAATGTCTTCTTTTCACCTTTTTGTTTTTTTTTTTAAGATTAGTCCAATAATTTTTTTTGCATGTTGCACTAGAGATTTTTAAATACTCCTGTGTTTTTAGCTCTTTAGCAAGTTAATAGCATACTCCGAGCACAAGTTTTACAAATACTTCTACTTAACCCATGTGTTTTGTTCAAAATTGGATTCACATTGACTTCAATGTACTGTAAGTTTAAAGGTTTTCATCAGTGGGACTCAAGAGAGTGCTAGGGGGGCTGTGGGAATATATGAAGAAAAAGCATTAAACAATTGTAAAAAATAAATTAATTTATTTGCTTATTAAAGGAAAGAAAATCAATGAAATATAAAAATAAAATAAAAAAATATATAAAATATAAAATATAAATATAAAAATAATATTTGTAAAAATAAAAAAAATAATCTCACAAATAAATCTTGTTTTGAATAAGACAAATAAACAGAATTTTTTTCGTTACTTATAAAACTGTGATTATTGTGAATAAGAAAATATGATCAAATTTGAATAAGAGAATAAATAAACACTGTAATGAGTGAAAACTTAAAAAACTTTGAAAATATATATATATTTTTTTACTTTTTTATTTTTTTGCCTTTATACAAGAATTGTTTGGATTGATAAGATGGGGTCCTCAAACAAGGATGATGCTGGGGTCTCAAAAACCCCTGATGTAAATCACAAAAAATGAGATAAGAACAGTAAACCTTTAACAATATTAACACCTCTGCCCCACTTACAAATATTTTATAAATATTAAAATTACCAATATTTCAAATTGCTTTCTACTTTTAAAGAAATATATCATTCTAAACTGTAAAGTTGTGCCTTGTGCAGTTGCTTTCAAACATAAAACCAGTAGGTCAAATTGACCCGGGAATCTTAAAAAATGTAATAAAACTTAATTTGGTACATTCCTTTTTGCTGCATATCAATGTCATATTCTATGTGCATATTCATTATCAAATAATTTACAGACAGCTCAAATTGTTATAGTAGTTAACACAAAGTATTATAGACAGCTCAAAAATCAAACGGCCAAACTGACACAGAACATAAGAGTGGAATAAATTTGCCAAAGCTGCTAAATTGTACTTTTACATTTAGTTTTTAAAACATTTTAAGGTATTATTTTAAAATCATGGAAAGTAAAACAATGTTCTGCCTTACTTGAGTGCATTATAGTGTATTTCCAATGGAAACTTTTTACATCTTTGTGGAACAGTATAATAAAAACATAGAAATGTATCCATTAACATAATTCAAATATACTGTATGTTCATATACATAAGTCACTGCAAACACCTGAGGTGGGTAAGTTTATTTTTATTTTCTTATGCTTTCTAAAGCTGCATTTTAATACCTGATCAAAAAACATGATGAAACATACTGCTGCGAAATATAAGCTTTTCGTTCTGAAAATATTTTAAAATGTATTCTTGTAATAGAAAACCCAAAATAAACACTAAAGTGTCACATGATTCTTCAGAAATCATTATAGTGTGATTGTTTGCTGCTCGGGAAACTTTTTCCTTCTTTTTTTTTTGTATTATACATTTTGGTACTATGACATCTATTAAATTTATTTATTTTTTGCTGAATAGAAGCTTCAAAAGAGTATTATTTATCAAATCAATTAAGATAAAACCTCTTTAACCATTTATAGGGCGCTCACTGAAATGCTCATCAGAAAAACATGGAGTGTTACTGTGGATTACAAGACATTTAAACTTTTAAGACTTCTATAATAATAAAAAAGAATTGTCAATGAAGTTACCATACCATTTCCTATAAAAGGTTAGAAAAATGATCTTGTATAATCCAGATATTTTTATATTTTTTCAAAAAATGAATTCCACTTTTACCAAAAATACATGCTTAAACATGTGATTACACATTTGCATAATTATAATTATCCAGTTATGTAAACTATATATAATTCATGTTTGCACTTATATAATAATTATACATAAAATGTCCTGTGGTCCCATAATGACGATCAAAGCAACACAACACTGCCAGTGTGGCCCGCTTGAAGTCCAATCCAATTCTATTTCTGCACTAACATGGGAAACATGCCAATATCACAGGCACAGCTTAATCAGTTTGTCAAGCCCTCATCAAGCGAACATGGGCTTAATTGCTGTAATGGTTTGAATTGGCTCTAGAACTCATGTTTGAGAGCAAAGCAGGCCATAGTGCTGAAACTGGAGACAGATCAATGCTAGTTTGCACTTGAAAGCTTTGGCAGGCTTGATCATGTTAGTCATTTCTGTCCAGCAATGCCACTGATGCCATGTCAGTAGTGTTTTAAGACACCAGTTTCATACAGATTCATTCCCAAAAAAATAGGCCTGATGCTGTCCTTAATCTTGCTCCACCTTGCCTCCATCTGTTTACTCAGGATGCACGGTTTTATTTACTGCCACCTTGCCAAAATGCCTTCACCTTAAACTGGCATTTTTAATTAAGCGTATAGCCAACGTGGAAACATTTATCAGCTTTTCATTTTCAATATTGTTTCCCACACAGCACTTTGATAAATGATGTAGAAAAATAATTGGAAATAGCTAATAATTCATTCTTTGGGCTTGAACAGGGACCACAAGCCAATAGCTTACGTTTACACTAATGGAAAGAACTCAGTTTAACAGAAACTTGTAAGCAGCTTTATTTCAGAAGTTTAAAAAAAAAAAAGTATTTTTCTCTAAAACGGTATCACTTTATTTGCATATGCAAACAAGCAGAATTGGACTGGAATTTCAGGTGCGACTTCCAGAAACTAACAAATGTTACCACCATTGGCCTCACACAGTGCAACACGTCTCTTTCACGTATATAGTCGATCAGAGGTGCGTTTCCGAACACCATCGCTAGCCAACTAAAGTTGCAAGTTCCGTCATTACAATTATAGTTCAGCGATTTGCTCATTTGCCCTGTACAGTGAAAACCAGGATTCATCCGTGAAGAGAACAACTCTCTAAACTCTCTAAAGTCTCTAAAGTTCCATATGCCATCAAATGTGACCATTTGCCCACCTACAATGACAAACTGCAGTCAGGTCTAGACCCCAATGAGGATGATGAGCATTCTGATGAGCTTCCCTGAGATGGTTTATGGGCAGAAATTCTTTGGTTTTGCAAACTGATTGTTGCAGCAGCTGTCCGGGTGGCTGGTCTCAGACCATCTCGGAGGTGAAGATGCTGGATGTGGAGATGTGGAGGTCCTGGACTGGTGTGGTTTCACGTGGTCTGCCTTTGTGGTGTGGTTGGATGGACTGGCAAATTCTCTGAAACACCTATGGTAAAGTGTGCATCTGATTGAAACCTTACAATCTTTTGAGGGCACAGGAGAGGATTTGTGAATGTTAGTGAAGAGACAAAACACACACTATTTTTGAGTGAATTTTTACTACATAGACCCACAGAACTTGATGTATTCTTTTGGTGGTCACAAAATAGACACTTTTTTTCCCAAAATGAGTACCGACCTAAAAGAGTAGGTTATTTTGCACACAGCCCACGTCACAGTGTGTTTTCTTTTACCAACGTCCGTCTAGCCAGTAAAGTTTAACTTGAAATGACGTGTTGATCAAAGCTATGTTGCCCAAATTTAAGCTGAAACAACTCAGTATTTTTAAAGAGTGTTGTAATAGTAAACTGTCAATTTTTAAACAAAAATATATATGACTTCTGGAAGTAATCCCTCTGTTCTTTTTGTCCATTGAGAACAAATACTTTGAACAATGACAGACTTTTTAAGACAGACGTGTTATGAGCTCCTAGGCTGTTAAATGATTGGATATAGTTTTACTGAACCCATCTGCAAATTAATTTAACTGTTTTTTAAATGACCATTTATAGCATTTTTGTGCGGAAGAAACTACAGGTTACAGAATATGCTTGATGGAATTGTAGTTCTTTCCTTCATTAGAAAAACACTGGTGGTCAAGTAGAATGATTGGAGACCACCTATTAGACTGAGGGCTGTGCCACTTATTTAAATTCCTGCAGTTTGTCATCATTTACTTACCCTTTGGCAAACCTGTATGACTTTATTCATCCTCAAATTATTTGCATAATGTAAAAAGCATCCCAGGATTTTATTTATTATTATTAAAGGACATCATAAAAGAGCAAATGAGGTTTGGGGATGAGGTGTTCATATCAGATATATTTAGGATGCTGTATTTCCAATTACCGTGACAGAACTGCTTTATTTCAAGCAAGTCCCATTTCGCTGACTTACGGCATGTCTTCTGGGACAGTTCCCCAATATAACAGGAGCTATCACTTGCTGGAATATTTTCCATATTGACTGCCAAAAATGCTGACTGTTTTGCCCTTTTCTTTTAAAGTTTTGCTCTTCCCTGACTGCACGGTTGGCTCCGCAGGCTGCAATAATCTTGATCTCCCTCCAGGACCCTCTTTGCCAGAATCAATCATTCATTTATTCTGTGACCTTCACTGAACAGATGATATAGCAGTGGAGGAGCCTCAGGCCTGCCTCAGATTCAAACAAATGTAATTGCTTTATTGATAGTTCAAGTATTTTCTATGCTCTGCATGTCGATTATTTGCCTTTTCAGTGACTCTTCTACAGTTGATACTGGTGCTCCAGTAGTTGGTGACAAGAACGCTGATTCATAGGATGAAACAATTAAGCCACTGGGTCTCACTTTTTGCAAGAACAGGAGAACTCTTCACAAAAAAATCATTTGTATGAATTTGTTCTTGACCTTGTTGTAATGTAACGCTCTCCGCTGACTAAGCTTTAACATGATTATCCATATATATAATTTGGGGATTAATTTGAATGAATTTTAGAGTTTATGTAAAAAAAAAAATGTTTTATCAGAAAAATCATAATTTTTCCCTTGCACCATTGAATCTGAAGTATATACAGTCAAAAAATTATTAGGGCGTCACGGTGGTGCAGTGGGTAGCACAATCACCTCACAGCAAGAAGGTCACTGGTTCGAGCCCCGCCTGGGTCAGTTGGCATTTCTGTGTGGAGTTTGCATGTTCTCCCCATGTTGGCGTGGGTTTCCTCCAGGTGCTCCGGTTTCCCCCACAAGTCTAAAGACATGCACTACAGGTGAATTGGGTAGTGGCTAAATTGTCCGTAGTGTATGTGTGTGAATGGAAGTGTATGGGTGTTTCCCAGTGATGGGTTGCAGCTGGAAGAGCGTCCGCTGCGTAAAACATATGCTAGATAAGTTGGCGGTTCATTCCGCTGTGGTGACCCCAGATTAATAAAGGGACTAAGCCGAAAAGACAATGAATGAATGAAACAAATGATTCCATCCTTGTAAATTGTGAATTTTCTGAGAGCTACTACGTTTACTTTTTGACCACTGTACCACCTGATCGTTGAAGAATAAGATGACCATGTTATTCAGCATGTCCGTAGACTCAGAATTGTGATTTTCTGTGTCAAATTTATTAACACCTTAAAGGCACAGTATGTCATTTTCACCACTAGAAGGTGCCTATTCACAACAAACAAAGACATAGTTTGATGACGCTGTGTATGAGTTTGAGATCATGGCGTGCAGAAATTATGTTCATAGATGAGCTTAAGTATTAAAAAATTATTATCATAGTACTTTGAAGCAGAGTAAGGTTGAAAGATGTCAAAGTGAAACGAGATCACTGAAGTGTGATGCATGATGCAGCCCAAAAGCTGCTGTGCTTTTATTATGCCACAGTCGAGCGTTTCTGGTTCTTCTGCTCTGATCACACGGGGAAAAAAGCAGTGCTGTATCATATTAAGTACATTTTAGGGTTCTATGCCTCTATGCAGTCTAATAATATGCACAAAATATTATGGTGTCTTTGGTGTTTCCTGTTTTCTATATACCAAATCAGAAATCATGGGTGTATGACTCATGTCTGTGTCACTGTTAAGATTGCTTTTTTTCTGTGGTTTTAAACAGTCTTCAAAACATTTGGGATAATTTATTTTAAAAGCCAGCAAAATATTACACTGTTCTAGTGGTTTTTAAACATTTTATTTAAAAACATCACCTAAATTATCCTGCAGAAGACATGTGGTAGGCTAGAAAATTCTGAGATTGCAAGGTGTAATTATGAATGCTACAAGAACGTACAAGCTTTTTACTAGTAGCCTAGTAATCTGGTTTTTAGGACAATTGGAATGCACTTTTAATGTAGGTGTTATTACCACATCATCGGGTGACCACCAGGACTGTCCTAAAACTGGAGATTTTATGGCCTGTCATGCAAATATAAGAAGGGTCCTGCATTCAAATTTTTCTCAAAATGAATTTTAAATGTCATTTATGCAGCTGTCATGTCCTAGCTATACCAGGAAAAATAATCAATAATCATATTCATAAAGATTTTTTTTTTCTTCTGCTGATCATGATTGCATGGTCACGGAGCAAAGGAAGTAGTGGAATTTAAGCGAACAGCCATCCAGAATTTACAGACACCGCATAAGAGCATCTTGCTTATTGCTGCCGAATCCAACTGCATTGAATTTGGTCAAATGCAAATAAATTATATTTTTACCGTTAAATATAAAACATATGAAAAATGTGCAATAAAAAAGATTATGCTATTATATATATACTATTTATATAATAATAATAATAATAATAATAATAATAATAATAATAATAATAATAATAATAATACAAATAGTAAAAATTTTATTTTACACTGTTTGATAGTATTTTTTCATTTATGTTTTCTGCCTGCAAGAGCGTTGAAATAAAACCCCGCGAAAGTTCAGTTGGAAATTGAAATAGGAACTTCCGGTTCACTGATTACAAGAGGTAGCCGACTATGTACTTTTGTGTAAGATTGCTTTGTTTCTACATGTTTCGTAGAATATGTTAACAAAGTTATTTTTGCGTACTTACTTTTTAATGAGAACCACTGACCTGGTAGTTAATTAAATCATTCAGCGATCCGTTTCCTTCAGAAGTACTAATTCGTTCAGGAATTAACGTTAGGAGAAGATACTTTTTGAAGTTTAATTTGGAGCTGAGAGGCAAAACAACTGGCAAACTCTAAAACGTAAGTTACTCAATATTTATTTTGTGCAAATACAATATGAACTTTTGTGTAAAATGTCACTGTGGCAATTGTTTTTAATCTATGGCTGTCTCGACGGGGTGGTAAAGTTGTTTATTGGACATTCGTTTTACATTCACTCATTCTTTAAAATTAGGCCTATATGAAAAAGTAGCATTTTCGGCAGTGTCTCGTTTAAATATGCACCCGAAGCATAATTTTATATTTTATGAGGTGGCTTAACTGTCATAAACAGTTCTACTGTAGCCTAATCAAAGATGAATAAATTAACTCGGAATGAGTAGCTTACTGCACAGTTAGGGAATTCCTCAATAGTACAAAACTAACTATATATATCCATATTGAATAGACAAATAAACTGAATGTTTTTTGTTAAATAATCTATTCAGCTTTGTAGTGTTTTTCTTTAAAGACCTCAAATAACCAACAATATGGGATTCCACCACCCTGTGTGTGCATTTTGACATATCACATGATGGAAATGGCAAATTTCAAATAAAAATTGTTTAACTCACCAAAATGGTTTAAGGCTTGTTAGGGGTAGACTTGTGCAAAAAAGTTTAATGAGAATAACAAGGATATGGAAACAAGTAGGTTGCCAATACTACAGTCAGCCACTCTTACAACAGCTTGATGGAAATACACCTAATTTGAATATTGGATTGTTATTATTATTATTATTATTATTATTATTATTATTATTATTATTATTATGTTTTTTTTGTGTGCAAAATTTAAAAAGATTGGCTTCACATTAGGATGGAAACCTGGCTTATGTCGATAAACATGATTTGTTACTTACCAAATACTTTCTTGGTACTTTTATAATACTTTGTGACAGTCTTGTGCCATGGGTTGGACTGGAGCAAATTGAGGGTGATGATGATGATGATGACACAGTGTTCATTTCAGAAATATCAGAAGAAATTCTACAGAAGCATAATTTGTAAGTTTGACTATATTTTAATAGACTATATTTTTAACTGGATATCCCTTGCACTGTCTGTCCCATCTGGCAGGGGCTTAGCTTTGACAATTGTGTCATCTGCTCAACCATGTTTATTTTTCTGCTATTTGCAGTGCTCTAAGACTTTCACTGTCGGCGTGTGACCCAAGTGAGAAGTATTGTCATTGCACCATAGGCCAAGAACTAGGATGTAATAATAGTGCAATGCCAGCTAATGTATTTTGTATTAAGTAATAGCATTACACATTACATTCAGTTTCTATGGGTTTTTTTATTTTTTATTGGCTCAAGTAATTTGCAATGTCAATCAAGAACTACAAGAAACAGGCATGATCTAGGATTTTCCGAACAACCACAACCTTGTCTACATCTGCGCCAATTTGAGGTAAAGTAACATAATTTTTTACCATGGGGAAACTCACTCTTATCATTTGTCACCAACCTTCCAACTCTTACTCCCAGAACACCTGCGGCTTTAAGATTTCTCACTTTATATAATTCACTAAAATCATTCCCTAAATGAAAGCTTGTGAGTTAGCTGTTCATCTAGTCCTGCCAATCACAGCACTGAAGCCTGGCCTGTAATTAGCCTCAATTCCATGATGATTTATTTAACTCCAGCTTCATTTTTAATCTCTATTCTATATCCTATATAAATTATCGTATTTTAATTAAGTAGTCCAGGGAGGAATTAAAAGCACTACAACTTCAGCTTCCTTAATAGAGCATCATTACAAAGGGATAACACTAAAGAAATGGTATCATCTATATAAGTTGGTTTATTCAGGTTAGAAAAAAGTATATAATGCCATTGAATAAACCAAAAATAATTATACATAAACTGTATGGGATTAATAAGGTGAAAATAGCTCTTTAAATTGCACGTTGCCATGGATGAATTCACATTTTAAATAAATATAGTAATAAAATACAGTATTATACACCATTAAATTGTTATTGCTTATAGGTTTGTACCTAAATGGAGCTTTGAGAACATCAACATTTCTACATCAACATTGTCAACATTTTATTAAAAGAAGTGAAAATTGGCGCCGTGAGACAAATTAAACTTTCAGTTATGACATGTATGTACATCATTACAAGACATGCAGTGCCAAGATGTGGAAAAGAAAAGTCTTTACATTCCTTACATGACAATAACATTTCTACACTGAACACACTGTTCCAACCACCGTTGCGTCATAGTGTATAGCAAATTTATGTTGATGTCCGAGATTACGCACTTGTGTCCATTGCACAACTCAAATAAATAGCGCTGGCAAAACCAGTATATATATGTGCGAACTTTAGAATTTGTTTTATTTTAGTATTTATTATTTTAGTATATTAGTATTTTTACTTGGGATTTTATTTAATTTTAGTCTTGGCATTTGATATTAAAGATATTTTAATCTGACAGAAATATCCAGCTTTTTAAAAAAAATAAAATTACATGAATAATTTATCTTTAATTTAATTTAGTTTAAAACACTATTATGAATCTTTTTATTGCATTGTGAGTTGAGTGGCTCATTTCATTCCTGTACTGTGTAACATCAGGAAAGACAGAACATGTCAGATTCATACTTCTAAACACTCTTTTTAAAAGGTACATGTTTGTACCCAGTAGGTCCAAAAGTGTACCTTTTAGGTACCAGTGTTGATCAATTAGTTACAAACATATACCTTTTGAAAAGGTACTGCCCCGGTGAGGGCTCTTGTACTTTATTTCTGAGATGATTTTTTATGTGAAAATCTTGTTAACATTATAAAATGGACCCATTAAAAAAAAGATTTTTTTAAAATGCAGTTCACGACCCCATTTAAAAAGTTTATAGCTATGACATTAAAGTGGATCGCGTAGCTCAGATAATTGGTTTTTTTTTTTCAAGAGACCAAAATCTCAGACGTTTGATTGCGGACTTTGGTATCCTGCTATAATTAAAACATTTTTATTGCGGCCTTTTTCCTCAGCAGTGTAAAAAATAGATCTAAACATAAGTCTATGTTTATAAATGCACAGTACTACTGAATGTTATTTAATGAAACATGAAAATTGTTTTTCTGCTTGTTAGATGCCAAGTGTCCCTTCTATTTTTTCTTCTCAACCAGCACTTATCAGCAAGGTTTTTTTGATAGGATGTTTTGCAGTTAAACCCGTGGCCCAGTAGGAGGCTCTAGACACTCAGTTTCACATACAGTACAGGCCATCAGCACCTCTTCTCCTGTGCAGTGTCTTCACCTGCAATGGAGTTGAAATGTTTTTTTTTGTTTTTTTTTTGTAGATTCGCCATTAGCACACACATTAGTATGCTTGATTATACTTGTGTTAGGTGCACATAAAACCAATTGCTTGTCAAATGTGAAAATGATGTGAGAAATCGCATTTCTACTTTCAGGTAAATGCTTTTTTTCATGATTATATTTCTCAGCTCTCAAATTTTGTCTCTCATCTCTTTTTATTGTAAAATGCAAGTACACCTGAATATATCTGAAGAGAAAAGAGACGGCCAGATCAAATTTCCAAACGTTCTGCATTAAGATTAAACTTTCTGCATTAAAAAAAAAACTGGTTTAGTGCTCACAAATGAACAGTAGATGGCAGTCATATCTTAACATGTGATTTTGTGTCAGTCAAGCGTGTTCTTTAGTCAGTCTGATCTTTTTTTTTAATTTATGTTTTATAGAGTAGTACTTTTTATTAGTGACACTATTCCACTTGTATGTTGATGAGAGCTGAATGAGCAAACAAAACAAATGTGATATCAAAAGTAAAAAAGCAGTTTATTTTAAATATATTCAAACAAAACACTGACCACAAAAGCACCATTGCATCTCCCCTACAATACTGGTCCTGATTGAAGAATAAGAACACTCTATACATTCAGCTGAACAAATCAGTAAAGAAACAACATCATTTTTCTTACAGTTACTATGACATAACAGTACGCAACACTCAGCTGATGATAATCTTAGAAAAAAATAAAACTCTGATATATACACATATATTACAATCAACAGAAATCACTGAAGAATTAAAACATCACAATGCAGACATACAGAAAAATAACAAATAAACTAGCGCCATTTTACAGTACAAACAATCCCATTTTTATGCTGAAATGTTCAAGCTACTAAATTAGCTTTTTAAATGAAAAGCAATATTTATCTAAGGTGAAAAAAGAGGAACAATTGCTTTAAATGCCTTTTTGGACGTGGTCCATTTTGAAGAGGTCATCGATGTGCCTCGTTCCCAGCAACTTAAAATGCCAACTCTGAAACTACTCAGGAAATAGATGTGTTTTTGAAATCCACTTCAGCATCACCTGAATAAAGCGGAGAAGAATGTATCAAATTGTTCATTTCAAGATTTATTAATTTTTTTGCATTATTTTATAGAATTTATCTGCTTAACTTTCAAACTCCAAAGCCTAAGAAGTGAATAATGGGACCATTTTAGGGAATGTCTCCTGGAAAGTGTTGTGCGTGGGCACTTTTTAATAGTCCTCCTGGAAGGCAATTCGGAATGATCTGGTGTGAACTCTCAATTTAATGAACCCAACACCTTCTAATGATGCTTGCCACTAGGGAAAAACCGCGCATGTGTAAAAATCCATTTGGTCTTCAGCATTCATTGCAATATTGTATAATTAGACCGTTTTTGCGGTATCTGCGACATCCAACCTGCATCTGTCCTCCAAACCACCTCAAACGCATCTTTGTATATTCGCAGACACACCTGTTGACTAAAGTGCTGGCATCAGCCCACACGATAACACTTGATGTCTTAATTCTCATTTGTACTTACAATAGGCCTCGCACCTCGGGCGACTAACAGCAGCCTTCTTCAAAGGACTGTAATGCATGCGTTTTGAAGCAGGTTTGCACATGCACAGTTGTTATGAAATTAAACAATGTTTTTTACAAGTATTGAAAACATTATGTCCTCTCTGCAGTTCATTTACTGTACGTTAGTGGTTGTATACGTGTAACCTAAATTATTGGGCAACTATTAAACTTGAAGTCTTCATACAGAGTCTTGGAACGTTCTTGGTGTGCATAAAATTACAATGCCCCTTTTATCACCTGCACTTTTGCACCGCTGTAAAATAAAAAAAAAAGGGAAATGTGAATGACACATGCTCACATGAGTTTCCTCCGCAGGGCTGACAGGTTAGAGATGCTATAAATGTGTTGAAGAGATGCATTTAACAGTCTCAACAAAGAGCATCATGTGGTTCTTTGAGTTTCTCTTTGAGAAAAGCAACTGATGAGAAGAAAACTAGATTTCGTCTAAAGCAATATTACAATATTGCATTTTGGGACAGAATCCACTTTTTCATTTTTTAAGTAGTTAATTTTGCTAATCCACTTTACCACATCTTAAACTTAAAGGTTTGAGGCACGAGATAATTATTCACAAAGATTTGTATGTTTAATAGACGTCTAATAGACATCTAAACATAGACGGCGGGCAAAAGAAATTTGAGCTGTCAGTGAAAATAATAGACATTTAAGATTAGTCCAAAAATAGACTAGACATCAAATAGACAGATGAGACAGACTTCTGTAGTCATTCATTCCTTTGTATTTGATGACTAGTCTATTTTTGAACTATACTTAAATGTCTATTACATTTTCACCGGCAGCCCAAATTTAGCCTGTTTTTAGATAAGTCGTCTATGTTGAGACGTCTATTAGACATCTACTACTTTTTAAAAATAAAATGCTTGCTGGGTTCCTTTCCCTGAAATCATTTCACACACAGGTTGTCAGTAAACTGAAATGTACAATAATATTAATAGCTTTTCATGTTTTGTTGGTTTTTAGTAGTAACACACTGCCAAGTTTGAATAATACAGCATGTCTTAGGCATAAGACTGTTGGATTTGTTTTGGCAGTGTGCTAAACTTTAGTCCAAAACTGGAAAATGTTTAGCAACGTAAACAGTGTCTCAGGTACTTTTAACCTGACATGAGAAAAATTGTAGTGTTAGTTGTAAATCAAGTGATCAGCATAAACAGAATCTGGAGGTTAAAGAGGATTTTATAGCAGGTCTGGTATGATTAACTGAACACAAAGCAGCAAACATGTTCAGACCAATGCAGAACATGACCTGCATCACTGAGGTGCTGTGGCAGCTGCCTGTAGCTTTTGGCTTCAGGAGGATATGATCCATTTCCTGAGCTTTTATTGAAGACAGCAGGAGTGAGTGTACTGAGCAGAGACATACTGTACAAAATTTAAAGAGGTACACCACTGTTCAAAAGTTTGGGGTTGGTCCGATTTGAAACATTTTGCTCATTCTGGCTGAACTTATTTGATTAAGTATAGTCATAACTGAAGGGCCTCATGGTGGCGCAGTGGGTAGCACGATCGCCTCACAGCAAGAAGGTCGCTGGTTCGAGCCTCGGCTGGGTCAGTTGGCGTTTCTGTGTGGAGTTTGCATGTTCTCCCCGTGTTGGCGTGGGTTTCCTCCGGGTGTTCCGGTTTCCCCCACAAGTCCAAAGACATGCGGTATAGGTGAATTGGGTAAGTATGAGTGTGAATGAGAGTGTATGGATGTTTCCCAGAGATGGGTTGCGGCTGGAAGGGCATCCGCTGTGTAAAACATATGCTGGATAAGTTGGCGGTTCATTCCGCTGTGGCGACCCCAGATTAATAAAGGGACTAAGCTGAAATGAAAATGAATTAATGAATGAATAGTCATAACTGTAGTGTTGTTAAACATTATTCCTACTTTCATAAATGCATTCATAAATGGTTATTATTACATACTATTGTTGTTGTTGGCATGATGTTTTAATCAAGATTTTAATTAGAATCTTAACTATCTTTGCTTTCAATTTGAATCAATTTTCCGTGTTCTTGCTGAACAACAATATTAATTTATTGAAGAAAAAAAATTACTGACCCAACTTTTGAACAGTGCTATAGTTCATCCAAAACCTTGTCATCATTTACTCACCCTCTCTCGTGTCGTTTCTGCGGTTATATTTTCATTAATAAAAATGAAAAACCACGTTTTTAGGAGCTAATAAAAAGTTTTTTTTCCAAGCGACAATATAGCACCCACATCTATAAAGCATCAAAAAGCATGGCTAATTACTATAAAAAGAACATAAAAGTTACATGTATGGATGGTCTGCTCTATTTCAAGTTTTCTGACTTTTCCTTGGAGAGCAACAATAAACTGCGTCTCAATCCAAACTCTGAGTCAAATTATAGCAGCTTATGGGTTTGGAATGGCATGAGAGCGAGTAAAGATTGACATAATTTTCACTTGCGGGGAATTATTCATGTAATGTCGTCATTATTGATATACATTATTGATCTTTTTTCCTTAAATCAATGGCAGCTTTGCATTCAGATCTGCCTTACTCCAATCAACAACCAATGGATGGAACCAAGTCCCTTTTTTTCATAGTCTGTAAATGTACATCAACATGAGAAAAAAAGAGCCGTCACTTTCACTGTCACATTATGACTTCAATACATTCATTCATTCAATCATTTTCTTTTCGGCTTAGTCTCTTTATTAATCTGGGGTCGCTACAGCGGAATGAACCACCAACTTATCCAGCATATGTTTTACGCAGCGGATGCCCTTCTATCTGCAACCCATCACTGGGAAACATCCATACACACTCATTCACACTCATACACTATGGACAATTTAGCTTACCCAATTCACCTGTACCGCATGTCTTTGGACTTGTGGGGGAAACCGGAGCACCCGGAGGAAACCCACGCCAACACGGGGAGAACATGCAAACTCCACACAGAAATGACAACTGACCCAGCCAGGACTCGAACCAGCGACATCCTTGCTGTGAGGCGATTGTGCTACCCACTGCGCCACCGTGCTGCCCGACATCAATACACTGAAGTGTTACTTCTGACGCATCAAACAGATTATAATATACTTAAATGAACTCCACAAAATAAATATCAAACACAAGCTTGTACAGAGCACGGAAGATACATCTTTTAACATCTCATTACCTTACATTTGCATCTGTGATCTCACGTTAACAATCTGTTTTTCCACTTTCTCTTCTCTCTCTCTCTCTCTCTCTCTCTCTCTCTCTCTCTCTCTCTCCAGCATCAGGCCTGAGGGTGCAGTGGAGTCTGAGCCCAGACATTGTGGGATATTTCTGGCTTGTATGTCTGAAGGTCTGGGCTGCTGGAGAGTTGCTGAAGGTCCAGTTCAGTGCACTCTACTGGAGCATGAAGCCCCCAGGCTGCCCGCTGCTCCACGGCACAGCAGGGTCTCACAGTAGACTGTCCTCCTAGCAGAGTGAGAATGACATGCTGGCTGGAGAGGGCAGAGTCTGAAGAGCCAACATCAGGTGTTTCTGTCGCCTGCACGATGAGTCCCATCGCAGGATCAGCAGAGACCGAGCCTGGTGCCAGAGGAAGAACCTCGCACCCATGCAGGCGAAGATCTGAGGTCAGCAAAGTGGTGATGTCATCAAACGGCAGGCGAGGATCTTATAAGATAGAGAGCACAAGTAAGACACATGATTGGTGTATGTTTTTGAAATAGATCATAGTACAAAAATTGTATGTACACAATGCTTGGTGCAATACAGGGCTAAAATAATTTTCCTAGTAAATAATCTATGTACTCATGAACAATATGAATTTACTTTCATTAAAAGTGGAAATCTGAGGGCATTTTTGTGGTCATTTTTGTCAGCTAGATTTTAGTTTAGTCTTAGTCCTGTACCAAAAGTACTTTTTTATTTTATTTTTTTCATTATTTTATATTTTTTCTAGCTTTCCTGTTTTTGTTTAGTCAGGTTTTAGTTGACCGAATGAGTAAACATTTAAGTCAATAAAAACCTGTCTTGTGGCACTATTGTGGCATTATGAATTCCTAAAGAGTTATTTAAATAATTACATATTGTATTAAAGTTTTGTTTGTTTGTTTGTTTGTTTGAAGGACAGAAAAATCATTTAGTCTGTCATATTATGGCTCAGAGGTTGTGCAAGAACAAAAAGATCACGGCTGTACGACCTAAACGGGGGTGTAAAATTCCCTATGCCACTTCTCACAAAGGTTGTGATCTATAAAAAAAAAGTTGACAGGAGAATGTGTGAAGCTGGAATTAAACTCCAGGTAAACACCTTTAACTTAAAGACTGACTTTATTTCAACTTCAAACTCACTTTAAATAATAATATATCAATTTATTCGAGTGCATGTTCACTTTTAGGAAGGTTTCTATGCAAAGTTTTATAAACGAGACCCCAAAACTGTGAGACATAAAATAGAAAATTAGAAAACATAAACTTCCAGTTGTAGAATGATGTGGAATTTTGAGGAAAAAATCTTGCTTTTGAGAAATACATTGCGGGCTGTTTATTTATTTGTTTAGAAAATGACCTTCCATTTTAAACTGTGAGCCTTTCTTTTGTGTCTCATTGACCAAATTTAAAGGTCATTTCAACACACTACAACAGAAAATGGGATCAAGTTTATTTCATTTCCATGGTAACAGATAATGAGATAACACGACTAATCTGTGTTCAACGGGCCCCCATTAGAAACCATATTGTCATGCTGAGAGGTCTGTTTTAAATAGACTTGGATCTCTTTCTAAAGGTGATGTTTTGCAATGTGGTGTATAATGAGTTACAGATGGCACTGCCTATTTCCCACATAACATTGTGTCTCTAAAGAAGTTGTACTTCATAGCCTGTCATGCAGACTTACTTGAGCTGTTCGCTTCTGCATCCTGTGTCACTGTGTGTAGAGTTGACATTGGAACCGATGTTGCATCACTGTCATAATGATTGTCACTGACCGATGATAAACAACCTAAATGTAGAGATTGGTAGAGGTTGAATAGACTCAGTGGATCAATGGATTGCTGGTTTTGTATGTATATTGAGAGTGAGTGTGTATACACATACGTGTGCACTTTTTTCTGAGTGAAGCTCGAGTCTGGTAGGTGATGCACACAATGGCAAACAGGAAGGTTGTTAAGATGGCTGTTGCTGCACAAGCGGTCACAATGGAAGAAGCATTTGTGATAGGAGGTGCTGAGGTCTGGACTTTTGCCACACCAGTCACGTCTCCTGAAAAACAGAAATTCACTTAGAATTCAACAGTTAATTTATTATTTACACATGCTTTTTGCTGTGAAATGGCTGATTTTGTACTTTACAGCTGTATGTTACAGGTCTGTTACAAACGTCAGTATCAGCAAATAGTAAAAAAGTTAATCGAACAATCACTGAAAAACAAAAAAGTAAAGATTGCTGAGTCAAAGATCCAGTACTTGATGTCATGTGTTTACGACAACTAAAAATACAAAGTATTTGTATTTTGAAAACAACAATTCCGTTCACATAGATCTTTAAAAACAACTAAAAATGCTGTATTATGCACTCCAGGCAAGTAAGTAAAGAAACACATTATGCACCTGCATACCTATAGTTTGCCATTTTTGTTTTGTTGTTGAGAACTTGTACATGTCTATAGCCTGAACAATACATAATTTAATTGTCTCTTTATGGCCACATCACTACGTGACACAAAGCGGTACATAATAATTCAACAGACCGTAGTCAGTTATTCTAAAGACATTGTACAGATGTTATATTTCAAGTTTCTGACCAGTTTATTGCATCCAAAGCCTTTTCTTTGATTTAATTTCTGACTTTTGTAAACTGTGGCATGAATATAATTTTTATTTATTAATATATATATATTTTTTTTTCCAATAAGAAATGAACAGGTAAGCAACTTTTTAAGAGGTGCTAATTTTTAAACGTATGATTACTAATGTGCTCACTCACCGAATCGGACATTGCTGCTTTCTCTGTAACACATTACCTGAATTAAGATGCTTGTTTCATTGGTCTGTTGGGTCAGATTGCTTTCTCACCCCAGCTGAACCACAGCAGAGTTTGTTTGCTATTTGGACGAGACCACCTCGTTCAGGCGATCTCAGACCAATTATTTTGGTGTCGATTCGAGCATGATTGCCATGATTGTTCATATATGCTTAAACAAACCAAACCAGGGAGAAAACGTGCCAGGTTCCAAAACAAACTCTGCAAATGAGCCAGGTGTGGAAATACCCTTAGTCAAGAACCACTGCATTTCATTACACAAAGCCTAGTCATTTTGCACTCCACTGCACAAAGCTATCACATGGTTTTAGAGCACTAAATAAAACAAGTCCAATAAACTACATGTTTTGTGCCACTTTTTTGTAATTTTGACATTTAACAAATATGGCCACAATTTATCCTTATTCTTTAAAAATAATTTGAAAATCAACAACAATCTGAACGTGGATAAATGAGGACAATTCACTTGTTTGTATAAAGTATACTTTTTAAACACAAGAAACGAGCTGAAAAGCTTTTAGAACCTGCACAAATCAACAAGTAAGCAGTCCTGCATTAATAGCTCAGTAAACAGCTCAATGATTCTCACTTTCAACACTACAACCACAACTGTCGTTTTCTGTCCCCTTTCCTCTTTCTTAACATTTCCCTCTTGTTGCTGGCAGTGTATCCGATCAGCAGAATGCTAAAAGACCTCTGTCAATGCATGATGGAGTGGGTTCAGGGAGGATCGACCCTCAGTCCGTGCTGAGCACTTTCACAGGGCATTGACTGATCCGTCCTGGATAAATATCTCCCCTCTTACTTCACTCGTAATCACATTGAGAGAATAAAGAGAATAGAGATAAAACAGCGAGAAAAGAGGGAATAAAGAGGCTGAAGCACAGATAAGAGCACGAGAGAGTGCAGGGGTGAAGAGACTATAAGAGAGCAATAAGCATTAAAAGGATGAGAACATGATGGAGAAGTATCTTTGAGCATGAAATTAAAATATGAATGCACATGTTAAATGCACATTAACATTGGTTTGTATTTCTGTACGTGGATGTGTGTGAGATTTTAATACTCTAGAGTAAGGGAGAGTTTTGTCATCATGTCTCACCTCATTTGTCTCTGATGTTGTATTAAACCTGTATGTCTGTCTGTCACGTGTGGAGCCAATTTAAAGGTGCCATAGAACGAAAATCTGTAAATCTGTACATACTTAGGCATAGCTGAATAATAGGAGTTCAGTACATGGAAGTGACATACGATGAGCCTCAAACGCTGTGGTTTCCTTGTTCACATATAAGTTTTGTGATTGTAAAATCTTTGTGAAAATGTATTTAATTAAATAAAAATTTAATCAAGCGCTGTCACCTCACAGCAAGATGGTCGCTGGTTCAAGCCTCGGCTGGGTCAGTTGGCATTTCTGTGTGGAGTTAGCATGTTCTCCCTGTGTTCGTGTGGGTTTCCTCCGGGTGCTCCGGTTTCCCCCACAAGTCCAAATACATGCGCTATAGGTGAATTTCGTAAGCTAAATTGTCCGTAGTGTATGTGTGTAAATGAGTGTGTATGGGTGTTTCCCAGTGATGGGTGCAGCTGGAAGGGCATCCGCTGCATAAAACATGCTGGATAAGTTGGCGGTTCATTCCGCTGTGGTGACCCCTGATTATTAAGGGGCTAAGCCAAAAAGAAAATGAATAAATGAATGAAAATTTTATTATTTATTTACTTATTTAACAAATGAAGTATGATTATTTTGCATGTGTTTACTTCAGTACATCACAATGTCTGTGTAAGAGCAGGCATTGGCAAGAGCATCAGAGCAGAGCTCATTATTATTCATGATCTTTCCAAATATCGTCAAACCTGAGCTTTCATTTTAGGGGTAATTCCTGAGGTTATAAATGAGCAAATAAAACTAAATTCTTAAATTGCCTAAGCCACTTACCAACTATGAAGACATCAGAGAACAATTTAACTTATTCATTAAATGCTTTAAGGAATATCCAAGTGAGTAGATTCATTTGTGTCCCATTTCCCCTGAGCGGTATGGTTTTTTACAGTACGGTACGGTAAACATTTAAGTCAGTTTCCACTGTCAGAAGTACCAAAATAGCAAACCATACCATACCACATTTTTGGCACCCTTTTTACAAGGGTACCTACCTAGAACAACAATACGGTACTAAAAGGGGGGGGGGGGAGCTAGACTGGCTGCTGGATGTTACTGGTTTACAGAGAATCGTCACCAGTGCATGCAACAAGCCAGTAGAACGAAAACACAGGAAGTGCCATTTTTTTAATACACAGCAATACAATAATGGTGTGCAGCAAAGAACCATGATAAAATCAAGCTTGTCATCATTTTGTGATAAACAGTCACATGCCAAGAAGCAAGAACATGATCTGCTGTGTGTCGTCCACTGTTGTTTATGGGGCTGTTCACACTGCGTGTAAACATGTGGAAAGCGTGAGATGCACCACTTCCTCTGTCTATTTGGTTCTACATTAAAAAAAATGAACTTGAGTGCTTAAAACACATAATATGTAAATAGTCTGCACGGATTTAAACAAGGAATTATATAATCCTTAGCACCAGTGCATTTACAGTAGTTGCAGTGTCAGCAAAGACGTACATCATTCATAACTTTTCTGATCAGCTTTAGCAACAAAAATGTATGTAGCAGAATGTCTGTTTTTTTTCCCTTTACTTTCATCCCTTGGTGAAGTTTGTTCCTTGCCACTGTCGCCACTGGCTTGCTAGAACTTCTTTAAGCTGCTTTGACACAATCTACATTGTAAAAGCGCTATAGAAATAAAGATGAATTGAATTGAAAAATCATGCCGTCTTTGCAAAGATCATTTTAAAACAGTGAATCTGAGTGCATTTTTAAATGGTCCAAATCATGTGACTTCAGCAAACAAGGATTCATCCTGTCATGCAGTTTTGAACCTTGGCTTCAAAATGTTGTGAAATTCTGATGGTTCAACATTTCAGACTGTTAATCTGGTGAACTCTTGAACCAGTGTCTCATATGTGGTTCATATTTGTTCAGTGCGTATTATAATAAAAAAGGGAGAGTAATAGTTATTTATTTAAAAATGAATTAGCCCGGTCCTTTCTGAAACACATGAAGCACTGCAAATTAATACACAAACACAAATTATACTGATACTTCATATTTATGGGTATGTAATGATTATTAGATTATGTTTAAGAGATTAGACTTTCATAGAAAGCGTTGTAATTGGTTTGTTTTTCTGGGCTTGTTAACATTAACAGCATGCAGACAAGCAGGTTCTGCCAGTATGTGGTTTCAAGCACTTTGAAACCGTGAATAATTTTTAAAGCATGTGGTTCTAAGAAAATCTTTTGATTCCTCCATCATTGCTACACCATACAATATGTTACACACAATCTCCAGTCCAGTAGGTGGCAGAAATGCATATCTTATGCTTCTTGGTCATTTGTCATTTGAAACTGTTTGAAACACAATTGCTGCGCTCCAATTCTCAATAGATCATCTCTATGAAGAGTTTAAGAGATCAAGGGGTTCAAAGGAAAACATCTTTTCCATGGGATGCATTTCAGCATCTCAAATTAAACATGCGTAGAGAATCCTACCCTTCAAAACCATTTATTCCACTGGGGGGCTCAAAGTGCCCATTGTGGAAGGACTCAATATGGTGGTCATAATTTGTTTTTACTCTAATGTAACCTTTGAAGGCAGAATTATCCTGTTTGAAATGCAGTGATAAAGAGTGTGAATAGAAAAAAAACAACTCTTGCCATCTGACCAGACAGGGGAAGCACTGGATGGTGAACAAGGATTATCAGAATGATCAGAATTTTATTTATAATCAACATTTTTTTGCAATTCAATTTTGTTAAATTGACATAAACTGATTTTTGTTGAAATGATCTTTTGTGATTAGGAGGAAATTCATATATCTAAAAAAAATAAAATGAGGGTAAGCCAGATATTTAATTTGCCCTATTCCTTTACAGGGATAGTTCACCCCTGAAATTAAAATAATAATAATAATAATTCATCATTAGTCAATTTTTAGCCGGCAGCTAGCTCTCTGTAACTCTCACATTGAAGCTAAGTTGGGCTGTGCCCGGAAGTGGTGTGGCCAGCAGGGGGCACTCAACCTGCAGTCTGTCTGGGTCCTAACACCCCAGTATATTGATGGGGACTCTGATATTGCTCAGTGAGCGTTGTTTCTCGGATGAGACGTTAAACCGAGGTCCAGACTCTCTGTGGTCGTTAAATATCCCAGGATGTCCTTCGAAAAAGAGTCCTGATTTGCCCACTGGCCTCTGTCCATCATGGCCTCCTAACCATCCCCATATGATAACTGGCTTCATCACTCTGTCTCCTCTCCACCAATCAGCTGGTGTGATTGTCTGGCGCAATATGTCTGCCGTCATGTCATCCAGGTGGATGCTGCACACTGGTGGTGAATGAGGAGATTCCCCCCCAAAATGTGTGTAAAGCGCTTTGAGTGCCCAGAAAAGAGCTATATAAATGTAAGGAATTGTTCAAATTAAAATTCTGTCATTAATAACAGGTCATTCCAAACCTCACTCCAAACACAAATTAAGATATTTTGATGAATACCTAGAGCTTTCTGATAAGCAAGAGTCATGAAAAGTTCAAAGCCCAGAACAGTCCCAAG
>CAIGQW010054193.1:336704-347713 GCA_903798125.1 Danio choprae
CTTGAATCTGATAGCAGATAGCTGTGTGATATTTTGCCAGTAACAGCACTCGTACTGCCTCTTCACCCTTCAGGTAATACACTTACCTGTGTATTACTCTGCCCACATACAGCAACAAGCAGAGGACACTACAGTTTGACAAATATTGCTGCTGTTGGGCAACATAATGTACTTTTGAGGCTTTTTTAGTCGAGAATGTAGTTGTTTAGATTGCAAACATGCAGTTTATTTATAATGATAGTGCTAATTTTAAAATATTAATAATTTCTGAGAGACAGAGCATCGGCGGCCATTAGCCTGCCATACTGAGCAGACCAAAGACGGTTGACGTTGTCTATCCACAAGATAGATGGGACACCAACGCACGCCTCCCACCAGTGCTGATATACAGCCATATCGCAGGAAGTCAACTTTTATCTTATCAAAGTCAAGTCAAAGCCGACTAGTCGCTGGTGATGTCATCAATAAAGCACAAGATGGAAATGTTTTGCAACATGCCACAATTTGCGATTTATTTGCAGGAAATATATACACATGTTGTTTGACAGCTCATAACACATTGCAAAAACAATGCAACATTACCAATGACTAATATAAGTGCAAAACATATGCACTGTCAACACTTTCATTTAGTTAAAAATGCAACATTAGCACCCGGGCTAATTTTACTGCTAAATAAATGCAGTAAACACATTGATCACTGCACGTTCTGGTAAGAATGTATCAATAACAGATATTTTAGTGCAGAAATAATGCATACGTCCTGAGCACACAGATTCATGTGATGTTATTTCATAACAAAATTGAAAGACAAAAGGCTATAACGTTAAGCCTTATTATTACACTGTCAGAGACTTGCTCAGATCGTGCGCGCTAGAAAGAATCCTGCTCAAGTCGGCAGTTTTTCACAGTTACTGACTCGTCTTGGTTATCAGACGTCTCCTCGCTGCACATCTTTACTGCGTTTACCGGGGATTATGTTTACACACGCTGTAAAGTTTGTCACACCTCTGCGCCTTTGCACTTCAAGGTTTTTGCGAGCTTCACGGTTCATTCACAAAATACGTCCGAGTTTATGCTTCGCAGAGGGCAACAGCCAATCACATTACTTTTCCAGGGTTGCATAAACGTGATTGGCTAGCATATGCTCAAGGGTATTTTCATGTAGCGATCTAACTGGCATCTGTTTGACGATTTAAAGTTCACTCAAAGTTCACGTGAATCTTCGATGCTGACATAAGAAAAAGAACATTTTAAAAATGACTTTAAATACTCTGAGGGCAGTTTAATTCAGTGAACCACCTTAGTGTGTAAAGCTGCCATGTTGTTCAGGTCAAAAAACACATGACTAGTCGACGACAATCAAAAAGCGTCACGGCAATAGTTTTTTTTTTGTTTGTTTTTTTTAAATGACATGAGGGTGATAAATTATTAACATAATTTTAGTTTTTTGGTGAACTATCTCTTCAAGAAATTACGGAATATATAAGTTTGCTTTTAGTATAAAATCCACCACAGTCCAACCCTGAAGTGGCGCTTTGAGGACAAACACAAAGGATGTATTTTGTTAAAAAAATACAAAAGATGGTTGAACAGAGTTGAGCAGAACATAGGGGTCTGGAGACACACTTTCAATTTGACAATGCTCAGACTGAAAAGATATGCTGGTGTAAGTTTTCAGTTTGGTACTCACGGCTACACTGTATGTTTCGGAAAGGGGCGGGGCCACAAGGAAGGCATTCCAGGTCTTCTAATCCATCCAGCCGCATTTTGCTGTAGAAACTTCAACAAGAAATAAAAAGGATTTGTTTTTTGAAAATCCAGATACAGGTGTGTTCCTATACAAATTTGGGTGTGAAGTTGTGTTCTGTGTGGGATGATCGCAATTATCAGCTATAGAAATCATGTTTGATACGGTTGTTCCGTGTGTGAGAAAGTCTCACCCTGGGAGGCAGTTTCCACACACTGCGTTGTCTGTGTGTGTGCAGCGCTTGATTTGGTGTCTGTTGAGTCTGCGGCAGTTCTGGCACAATCCACAAGGGTGAGAACCCCAGTCTTCTTTAAACCATCGAACATCGCAGACGCCACACACAGCCGGCACACCTACACCGTAACCACAGTCCTAACAGCCCACATGCACACAAACATAGTAAGTAACATGATAAGTGCATTGGATGTCAAACACTTTCTGAGAATGCAGCTTTTGTAACCAAGCCCAGTCTTGGAGTCATTTAAGGTCAAGCTTAAGCCTCTGGTGGCAGACACGTGACATTACAGCATAAATACATTGTGCACAAATTGAGTCTTTAAACATGTACCTAGGTCCAGATTTTTAAAAAAAAATCACATTTAAACAGTATTTTTTTTTAGCACTATCAATGTTCATTTATAATATGTAAAATTGCACAGAAAATATTTATGAACTGTTCAATTGCAATTTTTTTGTTTTGCTTTTAGGAATATTAAACTATAGATGTAAACTACGGATTCAAAATAAAATAGAAATCATAATTAGAACAACTAATCTTTAGATATGTTCTATTTTAGTCAAGAATTAATAAACCATCAGTCAATACACTATAATATATATATTTATTCATTCATTCATTCATTTTCATTTCGACTTAGTCCCTTTATTAATCTGGGGTCGCCACGTCAGAATGAACCGCCAACTTATCCAGCATATGTTTTACGCAGCGGATGCCCTTCCAGCTGCAACCCATCACTGGGAAACATCCATACACACTCATTCACACACATACACTACGGACAATTTAGTTTACCCAATTCACCTGTAGCGCATGTCTTTGGAATTGTGGAGGAAACCAGAGCACCCGGAGGAAACCCACACCAACACGGGGAGAACATGCAAACTCCACACAGAAATGACAACTGACCCAGCGATTGTGCTACCCACTGCGCCACCGTGCTGCCCTATATATATATATATATATATAAATAAAAGTTATAAAAAAGGTTATTGGGGTATATTTTACAATAATAAATAGTGTTGCAGTCTTTCCTCCTTAAAAGTTAATAAAAAAATTGAATGATTATTTTGTGTTATTATTTATGAAAATGACTAACAATTTCTGTTTCTAGACTATCTTCTACAGCTAAAATAACAAGTGATATGTGAGCATTTGGAAGGGCAGGGCTGCTGGCTGGCTTTCGAGTGGTTTTCATCTGGTCAGGCTGGGAGACCAATCTGTTGGCCAGCTAAACCAACTGAGCAACAGCTAATATGACCAGCAAACCATCATTGGCTTGCTGAACCTGTTCACCCTATCAGTGTGCACATTACCAGCAAAATTAAATATTTATTAATACATCAGTATTATGCTGCCTACGTACAATCTTACAAATTCAATCAAAAAGGGATGTTGACATTAACTGCAGGGGATCATACATGCCAGTTCATCTACAAGCATTTAAAAATAAGTGAGGTTAATTATACTGCAGGTGTTGCTTTCTTCAAATAACCCCTAGGCTTGTCAAATGTTGATTATTTGAATCAAATGACTTTGCAAACATTTGTTTTACAGTAATATTTCTATTACACAGCAAGGCATTTTCTCTTTCTCTCTCGTTCTCTCACCTCTTTCAGCTCTTGGCCAGGTGGGCACTGTGGGCACTTGTGACATTGTCCATTGTGATAATACTCGTCTGTCAAACAGTCCATTCCATATCTGTGTGAAGGGCAGAGAAAAGTTCAAACATGTCACACTCACAACTGAATGTGACAGTACCATACACTATCGAACAACAACAGTTTAACATTAACTTGTATTTTACTTTAAAATAATGTATGTTTGTTTAGTTAAAATTACTAATTACCATGTAATCCACAGTGGAAAAAACTATAAAAGTACCCAGAAGTTTTTGTATGTCACATGAAAATAACTATTTTAATTTTTGAAGTCAGCAATGATATTTCACTACATTTTCTGTTATATATTAAATGTTCAATATGTTATTTTAGCATCACGTGAGTCACTGATACAGATTTCATGTGACACTGTGCTATTGGTCATATTTTATTGACATGTATTTTATTGTAAATATTGTATTGTACATGTATTTTATTGATAATCAGTACATTTGAATGTAAAATACATCATTTGATTGTTCAAATATTAACATTGTCACTTAATGGAATACAGATATAAGTTTTAAAATATACAGACAGCAAGACAGTATGCCATCCTGTAAAATCTGGATAATTGTCAGTATTTGTTTTCTTCACCCACAGCTGCCAGTTGTTCATTCATTCATTTTCATTTCGGCTTAGTCCCTTTATAAATCTGGGGTCGCCACAGCGGAATGAACCGCCAACTTATCCAGCATATGTTTTACGCAGCGGATGCCCTTCCAGCTGCAACCCATCTCTGGGAAACATCCCACACACCCATTCACACTCATACACTACGGACAGTTTTAGCTTACCCAATTCACCTGTACCGCATGTCTTTGGACTTGTGGGGGAAACCGGAGCACCCGGAGAAAACCCACGACAACATGGCGAGAACATCCAAACTCCACACAGAAACGCCAACTGACCCAGCCGAGGCTCGAACCAGCGACCTTCTTGCTGTGAGGCGAACGTGCTATCCACTGCGCCACCGTGAGGCCCTGCTGCCAGTTGTAAACCAGATTATTATATTTTTTTACAGTGTGGTTCAGTTTTTGAATTTGAAAACTAATTTAAAACCCAATATAACCTAGACATGATATAAATCATCATCTGTCTATTCATTTATATTTGTATCGTTATTGGAACATATTGAACGATTAAAGTTAATTGTAAAAATAAGTTTTAATTTAAGCAACATTAAATTAGTTTTAGGTTAAAGTTTTTAATTCAAAAGTGTATTTTGTTCATTCATTTAGGAAATATGTTAAATATTGCACAATTGCTTACACTAATCAACTTAAAAAGTATTTCACAGGCTATTTAACTTAGTAGCCTATACCTAGTGGGCCTCTGAAAAAAATAACCCAACAGAGGTTTAGATCATATTGTTGTAAAAATATTTTAAGATAAAATAATCCTTTCTTTTAGGCGTTCATTCCGCTGGGGTGACCCCTGATGAATAAAGGGGCTAAGCTGAAGGAAAATAAATGAATGAATGATCATCCTTTCTTTTATGCTTATTGCAGGGAGTTTAGAACGAACGTTGTAACTACAAGAGTTATAAATCCCTCAGTTGTAAATAATAGTAAACAGAATTTACAACCTTTTTTTCATATCCTCAGATTTATGCATATAAAATCGACTAATTGATATCGCTCTGTTATTAACTGAAAAGAAAAGAATGGAGGACAAAAGTAAAGAGAACAGTCCCGCTGGTTTCAATATAGGCTACACAGTATAGTCGGCTGCAGTATGT
The DNA here is from genome assembly GCA_903798125.1 of Danio choprae. Lineage (NCBI taxonomy): Eukaryota > Metazoa > Chordata > Actinopteri > Cypriniformes > Danionidae > Danio > Danio choprae. Next base: position 342,095 of record CAIGQW010054193.1, read on the forward strand.
TCATTCGTTTCGATAATAAAGATTAATGTCCATTCGCGTTCATTCATTCGCAATCTGAGAACACGGAGAAACAGATCAAGAGAGAGCGCGCATTCAGGTGCCATCTAAAACAAAAATACCTCCGTTAAATGATCTGCTGGGAATAATCTTCCCGAGGCATAAAACACAAGAAAGGTGCTCAAACTGAACTAAGTAGGGCGCGCAGCTAAGCTTCAGAAGTAGAGAGCAGCGCACCGGCTACTAATCATCAATCTCCTGTAAACTCACGTATTAGGGACACTTTCATCCGCACTTACATTGTAGCAGGGGCAACTCTCGGCAGTCACTTAATTCTCTGTCCCATTAAAGTAAACGTCTCCTGTGGCTTTGGGTAAATTCGGTCCAATTTAGCTTGTGGTTGAAGCTGTTGACTGGCACATTTGCCCCTGTGCGCTACGGTGCGCTGAGCTCGGGGACAGACAGGAGGCATGTCAAGACATGTTCACACTAATGCGACTCTCAAACCCGCTGCAGCTGAAGGAGAATTAGGATGCGCGTACACCGTCTCAAAGCAATCTCATTGAGAGATGCGACTGAATAGAAATTGCGATACAACGGCATTTCTGATATACGACTGAATCTGAATCTAAAATAGAACGAAACCTGTTTGATATCTTATGTGGTTGACACATTAGCTCAACCACATAGGTTACGTTCTGTATATAAATGTAACGTGCATTTCAACAAAACTACACTAAACGGAAAAAAACACAAACGATTTAAGATAAATTATTTTTTCAAACGAAAACGTTATATGAACATATCTTTTCTCGTTTTTTTTTTGTTTTTTTTTACCGCAGCAAAATTTTATGAACACAAGGTGGCGATGATAAAAGTATTGACCTTTGAAGTGGCATTAAACCTTACGTAACAAAATAGGATTTAAATTACATAACTATCCATTGCGTTTTTAAAACATGACAATGCATCATATTCATTTCAGCTCATCTCATTGTATAATATTCATTATGGCACTCCGCATTGTTTTGTATTGCATTATTAGAGTGCATTACCTTAAGTTGAACGTTGCAGCTCAGTAATCAGTTGGCCAGTATCACAGCAGGTCATGTTTACTTTCGTCTTCAGATCAATTTTCTCTGAAATTATGGCACACAAACTATTCTGAAATTGTTGAGCTAAGTGAAGAATGTTTTGTGCGAGCGATTGTGGTATAGGTATTGATGAAAAGATAACTTCTAAGACATGTGTTTGTGAGAGTGTGAGAGAGAGAGAGAGAGAGAGAGAGAGAGAGAGAGAGAGTAGGAGGGCACTGTAGCCTTGCATAGCATTCATAGTGGTTTTGGCAAAGGAAGAAATAACAGATAGAGAAAGTGGGAGAGAGTGCACGACAGAGTAGTTTTATATTTTGTCAGGGCTGTTGTGTCTGAACTTAGACCAGGTCAGAGACAGTGTTTTGGACAGGTTGTTTTGTCCTTTAACCAGTCTTAAGCAACTTAAGTTACTGAACACCAGGATGTTATATTAACAGAAAAGTTTTACCAGTCAAACTGATAGTTTAGTCATTGTCATTGTGCTTTGTAAATAATATAAATAAACGAAGTTCTCCATATTTTGTAATTCATTCTTTTTATTTATGTATTATGAGACCTTGATCTTTTCTCCAACAACTTTTTGAGAAATGCTGAAAAGTTGGAAAAAGTTACTTTTATTGACATATTTTTACAGTTTGAAGTGATATATTGCCTGGGTTGCTATTGTAAATAACATTACAATAACCTGGCAACAAACTTCCAGTACTTGTTCTGTTATTTTGCTGAACTAATTGCTTATATATTATTTCTAATATAATATATATTTTAATAATATATATATTTTTACTAAAATGCCAATAGAAGTGCGCAGTTGAATTTCAACATCAAAAGACCGTAAGTAAATGGATGAAACAGTGAACTGCGAAATACAAAGCCTGTTAATTAACTCATTTTTTTACAGTGTTGATAAAGACATTTGTGCTCACCTCACCCCAAATCTTATCATAGCCGTTCCTGTCCTCTTCCACATCACACACTTTATTATCAGAAGTGTAGATATGCTTTGACCTCCAAAAACATGTGTGTGTTTTGACGTCCAACCTCATATTTAAGTCTAAGGCAGATATGATTCTATGAAGGAGCCCCAGACAGAGTCCTTCAGACCACAGGATAGCAAAAAAAAAATACAAATAAAATAATGCTGGGACTGATTAAAAGGGGAAAAAAGAAAGTTGTTTAATACATTTGAAACCGGAGCGCTTGAATTTTAGGATCGTGTCTAACAGAAGGCATGTGTGCCTGGTTGAGTGTGCTCTTGTGTGTCTTTGTGGGAGTTTTTAAGCATGAAGGCCGTAGAGCAGAGCCAGACTCGGGAATAGTTCAGATAAGACCCTAAAGACCTACAGTACGTAGTTCAGAACATTAACTAGTACAGTTACAAGGGCATATTAAATTATAAGTGGTTCGAGTGTAAAAGCTAATTCATCCTTGATACAGCCGCGCAGATGTCCCTGTGCACCTGCTGTTGACAGAGGAAAAACTATGAAAAGTGGCATAAGAGCCCCTAAAAACATTGGCGTTACTCACAGAACTAGAGTCCAACTCAAGGGATTTGCCTCAGACCAGCAGCATAGACATAATGAGCAAAACAACACTGAACAAAATAGGATCTTTCAGAAAACAAACTTTTGTTTTTACTAAGCATTTTACAACTATCGTTTTAGTCAATATCTGACTTTCAAACATGCCTTTCTTCTGTGGAACATTTAAGAAGATAAGAAAAAATATAGGAGTGTTTTTTTTCCATTCTGTACTGGGACTTTGTGATATGGCCAAAACTTTGTTGTTATAATGAAATGTTTCGTATAACTTGATATTGAATTTATACATTAAATTGTAGTTTAAACTACTGTCAAAGCATAACTAGATGAACATTTCACAATCTGACATTCAGTATATGTAAAATCTTTTGGCAGCCTTTTTTCCTTAACAAAATATCTTAACAATGAAATTAGTTTCTTAGTTCTTGTGTGATCTAATGGTTGGTATAAAATCATAAAGCAGGTTTTTATTCCCTGACATTCTTGACACAAAGCAGATGTAAATGTATGCTCAGCAAAACAATATCTATAAAAAATGATCTCTATGTAATGAATGTCTACATTAATGTAATAAATGTAATAAAATGTATATGTTTATTTCCCAGTCCTGCCACAAAACCTTGGTGCAGTTACTGGTACTTGGTTCTATAATAAATCTATGGATAATCCACAGAAAACTGGATGGTTCATTGCATAGTGTTTCTCCTGTTTGTCTGTTCTGTTGAGACGCTGTACTTCTCGCTTTAAACTTAATCACAGAGACATTTGAGCTCTTTGCTTGATTTCAAGTGCTTCTCTTTTTCTATGGAGCTACTCGGGTGATCGATTCAATTTAATTTGGCTTTTTGTGAGGTGTATGTTTGTTTTGCGATTTGTTTTTACTTTGACAATGTTTCTGACTTGTTTTTTTAATATCTGTATAACTTTGTATAACCTCTGGATTACAACGTTCTGTTATGCTTATCTATTAAATGTACAGCACTTTGAGAATGAATTTTAAAGGCACTACTGTACATAAAAATAAATGTATTATTTTAATCTGTGTGTTACAGATAAATGGTGCATGTGGCACAAACAAGCATTATCAGGGCTTGACATTAACACCCGCCAACCTGCCAAATGTGGGTAGATTTCAGCTGTGGCAGATTAGACAGCCACTACCACTAACCACTTTGGCTGGTTGCAGCATTTACAAATTTCGCTTTAACCATTTATTGATTATCAATGAGCCTATAATGTTAACCATTTGTATGATCATCCTTTTGTAATCGCAATATTTTTTAAATATATTATTTAATTCATATTTCATTATGTGAAATAAAAACTATTTGCAATGGAGCACTATGAAACCATAACCCTTTTGCTCATGCACACTGAGCAAAGTCATACACACAAAAACGTTAAATTAATAAGGAGTCATGTGAACATAACACAAAATCTAAATCAAGTAATATTTAGCATGCCAAAAGTCAAATGTATGCATATAAAATATATTTTCCCAACAACAAAACTACTAGCCACAGTAGCTGGTGATCAAAAAAGTCAAGCCCAGGACATTATATTACATGATATAATATACATAATATATATGACTTTGTGATAATTGTTGTTTTAATGCCCAGGTCAATCATGTTAAATGAAAGTCAGCACAATTGTTTTGGACCCAAGATCATTTTGAAAGCATAAGAACTCATCCATGTACAAGCCTGCACAAGCCATGCAGAGTCTGCAAATCACCATGACAAGAGACAGTGCTGAACGCAATGCTTTCAGATTATGTCATGCAATTTACATAGTGGGCAAGGAAGATAAACAGAAGTATGCAAATGCATAGGTTGACAATCAGGACATCCTATCATTGCATGAAGTCTGAACATCATGTGGTCCTGTGACATTCACTCAAGACATACAAATATTTCTAAAACTATAAAAAGTCCTTGATGCCAATTGATAAATAGATCTATTGTTTTCACTTTGTCTTCATGCTTGGTTTGTGCTTTGACATGCACTGTCAACCCTGGGACCTTATATACTGTAGACAGGTGTATGCCTTTTTAAATCATGTCCAATCAACTGCATTTACCATGGGTGAACTCCAATTAAGATTTTCTTTTTGTGTAAGAAAATATATTTTGTGTTCATAAAATAACTGAATGTGTTTAAAAAGAGGGCAGCATGGTGGCGCAGTGGATAGCACAATCGCCTCACAGCAAGAAGGTCGCTGGTTCGAGCCCCGGCTGGGTCAGTTGGCGTTTCTGTGTGGAGTTTGGATGTTCTCCCCGTGTTTGCGTGGGTTTCCTCCGGGTGCTCCGGTTTCCCCCACAAGTCCAAAGACATGCAGTACAGGTGAATTGGGTAAGCTAAATTGTCCATAGTGTATGAGTGTGAATGAGTGTGTATGGATGTTTCCCAGTGATGGGTTGCAGCTGGAAGGGCATCCGCTGCGTAAAACATATGCTGGATAAGTTGGCGGTTCATTCCGCTGTGGCGACCCCAGATTAATAAAGGGACTAAGCCGAAAAGAAAATGAATGAATGAATGAAAATGTACCTTTTATTTACTGTATTACTTTTGTGCATGTAAAAAAATGTAAAGCATATTAAAAGAGAGAATGGAAAACAGAAAAAAATACACAATTCAACATTGAAACCAGCTACAGAAATTGTGGTTATTTATCTTCTTTTTTTAACTTCTCTGTAATCGGTTTGGTAATTCAGCCTAACTGATTAATTTCAGCTGGCAAAGTGATGTTGCTGTTTCCTCTATGGGCACTGAAGAAAGCTGTGGGCTAAAACATCTGCTCTCTGAACAGATCTGTTTTTCTTTGAACTTCATTCGATTAGACATTAGATCTAGATTAGAAACATGATATTGCCATTTACTGTCACTGTCAGGAACTATTTCTTCTGTCAGAAGAATAGCATTTAATGAATTTATGAGAGAGGGCGATGCGGTGGCGCAGTGGGTAGCACAATCGCCTCACAGCA
>CAIGQW010054193.1:348113-383426 GCA_903798125.1 Danio choprae
TTTTGTGCATGTAAAAAAATGTAAAGCATATTAAAAGAGAGAATGGAAAACAGAAAAAAATACACAATTCAACATTGAAACCAGCTACAGAAATTGTGGTTATTTATCTTCTTTTTTTAACTTCTCTGTAATCGGTTTGGTAATTCAGCCTAACTGATTAATTTCAGCTGGCAAAGTGATGTTGCTGTTTCCTCTATGGGCACTGAAGAAAGCTGTGGGCTAAAACATCTGCTCTCTAAACAGATCTGTTTTTCTTTGAACTTCATTCGATTAGACATTAGATCTAGATTAGAAACATGATATTGCCATTTACTGTCACTGTCAGGAACTATTTCTTCTGTCAGAAGAATAGCATTTAATGAATTTATGAGAGAGGGCGATGCGGTGGTGCAGTGGGTAGCACAATCGCCTCACAGCAAGAAGGTCGCTGGTTCGAGCCTCGGCTGGGTCAGTTGGCATTTCTGTGCGGAGTTTGCATGTTCTCCCCGTGTTGGCGTGGGTTTCCTCCGGGTGCTCCGGTTTCTCCCACAAGTCCAAAGACATGCGGTATAGGTGAATTGGGTAAGCTAAATTGTTCGTAGTGTATGAGTGTGAATGAGTGTGTATGGATGTTTCCCAGTGATGGGTTTCAGCTGGATGGACATCCGCTGCGTAAAACATATGCTGGATAAGTTGGTGGTTCATTCTGCTGTGGCGACCCCGGATTAATAAAAGGAACTAAGCCGAAAAGAAAATGAATGAATGAATTTATGAGAGTTTAGACTAATTATTGATTGCCATCCTAATGTGATACTAAGACTTTCAACCAGTATATAAAATGATTCTGGACAAAATGCTTAGCCAGCTTTAAAAATTATTTAAATCATCTTATTTCATGTGAAGAACGAAATCACAGGTTCAGAAAGAACTAAGGGTGAGTAAAAAAACACAAGAATCATTTTTGTCTCTAAGTTGCTAAAACATGTTATCTTGTTTCATATAATAATAGTAATTAGCTGCGGATAATTACAGACACAATTTCCAGCACTGTGAGGGATACCTGTCACTTAGTTGAGATTTCACGAAAAATGTGGGGGATTTTTACACGAGCGTGGCTCACTGGAGCTTTTCAATTTACATGATATCAAAGTTCTAAACAGCAAAACGCCTTTCATTTTGGACAAAAAAACATTCACGCATATAAATGATTGGATTCAAATCGACATTAAAAAAGCAACTTTTGTTCAGTTTTTGTCCCAGAAACAGCTTATGAACTTGGATCAGCTATGATTTTGATTGTTTGATTTTGGGGTGGAGGACAAAAGAAAAGACATGCCAATTTATACTGGAACAATGCATAAACCTGACTGAGTTTGGAAAAAACATGTCCTAAATTTATTATAGTAATTTATTGCCAGCATTTTGCACGTGTGCTGTTGTTTTTCAACCAGTTACTTAACTCGGGCTTCAGCTTTGCTGATGTTTTATTAACTGAAAAATTTGACTTGTTAAAATGAGACATTTGTAGCCAACACATCGTTTCAACAGATCAACAGAAAGGAAAAAAGCTCCACGATAAAAAGTTAACGTTGACAGGACCCGGATGTGGAAATTGTACATTTGCTGCAGAGGTTTAAGGTTTCAGAACAGCTGTAAAACATTCAAACAAATGCGATTGCAGGTGTATGCTGCTTTGTGAGGGAGTGGCTTAACTACAACTGTGCGATTAAAAAAAAAATAATAATAATTTATATATTTTTTATTGTCTTTAACAACAAAGCGGAGCTAGAATTTTCAGCTGTGAAATATCCCACTGCTTTGGCAAGTCAAATTAACTTTAAATGCACCTTTATTTTTTAAATCAAATTTTTTTAAGAATGAAAGACTTAGAATGTATTTCTTACTGCTATAGGGTGCATATTCACAACAACAACAAAAGTTTGACGTGTGGACTGATGGGAGTTGTTGTCTTCATTACATTCTATGGGGCTTCTGCAGAAGTCATTTTCATGAATGAGCTAAAGGATATTCAAAATGTATTATTATGGTAGTATGAAGCAGAGTAAGGCTGAAAGCTGTCAAAGCAGAACAAGGCCACTGAACCATTGCTGACCAGCATTTGAACAGCAGAACTTTTATTATGCCACAGCCGTCCGCTTTCAGTTCTTCCGGTCGTGATCACATGGCAAAGAAGCAGCGCTGTTTTATCATACTAAATGCATTTTTAAAATGCCCTAACATGCTAACAACATGCTAATTCATGTTAAAAACATGCAAATAGCATGTTAATTCATGCTAGAATCATGCGTTACATACTAATTCATGCTAGAATCATGCTAACAATATGCTAATTCATGTTGGAATCATGCTAACAACATGCTAATTCATGTTGGAGTCATGCTAACAACATGCTAATTCATGTAAGAAACATGCTAGCAACATGCTAATTTGTGCTAGAAACATGCTAACATTATGCTAATTTATACTAGATTTATGCTAATAACATGCTAATTTGTTAGAATCATGCTAATTTGTGCTAGAATCATGCTAAAAACATGCTAATTTGTGCTAGAATCATGCTAATTCATGCTAGAATCATGCTAGTGTACTGTCCAGTTACTTCTGATTTTTACAAACAGCCTCAAACTTGACAAAGGCTCAACCAACCACAGACATGGGTATCATTTTTAAAGCTTTTTACTGGCTTGCTTTAGTCTTTAAAGTTGTTACATTTTTGACTGCAAGGATCTTAAACATTCTTTTAGCCAACTTAATACTTTCTCAAACTAAATAAACTACTTTTAACAGGCTTTCTCGAGCCACCATGAAGTTCGTCCTCAAACTTTAACATCTAGTTTAAAATGACCTTTCATTTAGTGTTACACTGCATTAAGTGGATGCTAATGTCTTGCTGATTTTTAAATCTAAAAGTGCATCATGTATAAAGTTCTGAACTTTCAAAAAGAAAGAGTCGACTCAGTCATTAATAGGAATTGTCCTTGTGGATCTTTAGCATTTTGTCATGACATCTGAATGAAACATTGTCAGCCCACTTGTTACACGCACAAACCCGTAAAAAACTTGAACCACCTCCCTTACATACTGCAGGTTGGAGGTTATTTTATCAAGTAAAATAGTAAAAACAGTAAAATAAAAAAATAAATATGCGGCTGTGAGGAATCGATGGTTAAATTAAATTTTCACAACAATCCACAGTATAACCCCAACCTTGTGCTCTGTTCCTGTCATTTTGCTGTTGACTGCTACAGCAACCTACAACACAGGATTTACTGCCCAGTTGTTATTAAAGGAAGAATCAGTTTCAAAGACCATGTACAAGGGTCTTGGTCAGTATCCCGTTTATTTGGACCAGCTTCTTTTTCCACTAGCCTGTACGTGTGATTAAAATGATTGCTTTCTTGTTCTCTGTAGCATGCAAAATATGTATTTAGTTGTTGTGTGGGTTGTTTATCCATACTAGCTTACTAGGTCTCTCATTAACCAACTAAAGCTTCTTTTACACCGGATGCAGAAAGCAATGCACAATGAATTTCATGCAGATTAGCATCACACTAAGGAAAAAAAATGAATCCCCAAACAAATCATGCGAGAGTCGTTCGTCAGAAAAAATAAAAGCATATTATAAGAGAATGAAAGTGTTTTTTGACCTTGCATGCATATCAGCCTGTTTTTGGGGACTCCCAAAACCAAAATATGACCTTTTATAATCCTTAATGATCTTTAGTGTTTACCTGTTTTTTTATAAAACAAACCAGAAATGGAGTGTATATGAGATCATTAGAATGACAAAACAGAATACCATCCATGTCTTTGAAACATTTGAGATAACATTACATATTGTACCTTTAATGACAGAGCTCTGCAATTGAATTCTTAGCAGCAAAACCATGAGATTTTAAAGGCACAATATTGCATTTTTGCTGCTAGAGGGGGAATATTGACAACACACAAGGGTGCAGTTGATGATGCCATACCTGAGTATGGACTCATGGGAGTTGTCATCTCCGGACTTGGGTAGAAATCATGTTAATAAATGAGATAAATTATTCAAGATTTATTAACGTCGTAGTATATAGCAGGGTAAGTCTGAAACCCATCCCAACCCAAGTGAATGGTCGAATTTAACCATAACTTATTAGGAGCTGTATCTAGGGTTGAAATGGACACGTAAATGTGTTTCTGGACAATATTTGCACTTTACCTAAGCCACTTATCTTCTATTTGGATATCAGAGAACAATTTAACAAATGGCACTTTCAAATTCTTTCTAGTAAAAAATGCAATTATGACGAGTAATGCTTTTTAAGCTAATTTGGCTTGCCATACGCTTCTGACCTCAGTGTATTCCAGTCCATCTCACATCATTTCACAGTTGCATATTTACCACCTGAGGTGTGAAGAGTTGATGACATTTTGTGTCATTGTGCCAATTATGGCAAAAACAAAAAGACTAGCTGACCAAAAACTTACAAATTCAGTAACCTTATATATCATCCTAAAAAGCTAATATAAAGTCAATAAAAGACATACAAAAAAATATCTGAATTTTAAATTAACCCCCAAATATACACCCATCTTACAGGTACTGCATCTGACATTTGTCTATCCAGAGCTTTCTCTCCAAACAGTTTCTTTTTTAGCCCTGTAAAAAAAAAATGATACAGCGGCATGTCACGCAAACACTCATTTTCTCTCTATAACTCAAGTTCATTTTGTTTCTGTACTATCCACATAACCCCTTTCAACATCTTGTTTGAGGTACTTTGAAAATTTTATACTAATTGCATCATTAGGTTTGGTGCTCCTATAGGTTCTTGTTTTGACAGTCATTGTAGGAAAAGTCAAACTCCAGGAAAGTGCCTCAATTTTTGGATACTTCTCAAGTCTTAAATGTCGTAAATCTGCTGACAATTTTATCACAGGAAGAATTTGATTGCAGCTGCCATTTATTGCATGTAGCCTAGAATTATAAGAATCTTTTAGGGTTTTCAAAATTTTAACAAATCATGGCAAAAATTGGCAGTGTGAGGACTTACGCAACCGCATGACACTGTGGGCGGAGCCACACTGACCACAGAGCAGCCAGTATATAAAGAGGCAGTTACATCACCTGCTTTGACAACTTTTCCAGATGCACAATAATCAAAGCCAGAGAGGTTGTACTGATCATACTCTAGCGCGCGGGAGAAATGTAGAGAATGCCTGCTGACCTCAGAGGTGGACGAGTGAGATGATCTGATGTTTGTGGACTGAAGATCTTCGCTAATATAATAATATAATCGAAAGACGAGCAGAAGGCCATTCATTTATTTTAGCCTTGTATATGCATGCTCTCACACATGGGATGCGCATTATGAAACACCCAGCCTCATTGATTAGTACAGACCACATTGCATTGACAGATGTTAATCCTCAGTTGTTGGCATGGCATTGACACCACAGAGAATGATATACTTTATGCAGCTTGTTATGTTCTGTCTCCATTTATATCTCTCTCTCGCTCTCTTTCTTCTCCGTGACTGGTATGGATTGGAATGTGTAATTGTTTGCTTGTAAATGAAAACTTGACATTATGGACAGACAAAGGGTTTAGAGAGACCCAAAGGTGGTTGCGTATCATATGTCTTTTGTTCTTCACTACTTTGCTCTTAAAAGATCTTAAACACAGAGTTTTTATGTGGCTGTAGTTACAGAGATGGGAAAAGTATCAAACACATTTTCCTTTTGTACTGTACTTGAAACTTTGAATTATAAAATGGAGAGATCTTTTTTTAAATCTATCACCCTCACACTCATTATCACACTTTTTTTCAGTTTCCTCAGTTGCGGTTTTATTGACAATTAATATAATAACAAATGTTTATGTGAACACGTACAGTAAACACACTCTTAAAAAAATCTAACTTGGTGTCATACTAGAACTATTTTTCATGTGTAGTGTGAAGAACATTTTAATAATCTAAAGCACCTTTTTGTCATTGGAAACAAAGGTTCTTTATTGGCAATGACGGTTCCACAAAGAAGCTTTAACATCATTCATTTATTTTCTTTCGACTTAGTCCCTTATTTATCAGGGGTTGCCACAGAGGAATGAACCGCCAACTATTCTGCCATATGTTTTACACAGCAGATGTTCTTCCAGCCGCAACCCAATACTGGGAAACACCCTTACACTCTCGCAGTCACACACACTCATACACTACGGCCAATTTAGTTCATCCAATTCACCTATACTGCATGTCTTTGGACTGTGGGAGACACAGGAGCACCCAGAGGAAACCCACGCCAACACGGGGAGAACATGCAAACTCCACACAGAAATGCCAACTGGTCCAGCCGGGACTCTAACTAGCGACCTTCTTGCTCTGAGGCGACAGTGCTAACCACTGAGCCACCTGCTTTAACATCAATGGAACATTTTAATTCTACAAAAGCTTCTGAAATGTGGAAAAGTTTCTTTAGATTGTTAAAATGTTCTTCAGAAGTAAGTGGTTCTTTAAAGAACTGTTGACTGAAAGGTTCTTTTGGGGTTCTTCTATGACATCGCTGCAAAAACCCTCTTTTGGGATCTTTTTTTCTTTAAGAGTTTATGGATGTTAATGTTTCTTTATGGAACCATACATATCAGTAAAGGACATTTATTCATGTCTGTGTGCATGTGTGCAGTCTAGTTCTTTTTAGGAGTCTGAATGACACAACCAGCTGCTCACATTCATTGTAATGTAGTGTAAAAATATACATTATACAATATAAAAATATACAAATATACAATCTCACTCTAGCCGCAAAATTTTATAGCAGCCACACCTTCATTTTACATTTGTATTTACTTGATACCATGTTTTCATGACGCATCAAATACTCGCATATGGCATGAGTACATCGCCTCATTACCAATCAAAGAAAAACAGTTTTTTTTTTTTAACCATTTTGGCAAAACATATTTTTAGAGCGGAAGCATAGAATATTCTAAATGATCTAAATAGATTGATTATGCAGAACTATAAGCATTTCTAGAAATTTGTTGCATGCATACTTATAGGGGTCTGGGTGAGATATAGAAAGAGAGAGATTGTCTCTCTTATTTATTAGAATATTTACAGGTACATTTACTGGGAGCAACCTCAAAAAACTGCTTTATATAGATACTCAAACACATATGCACAGTCACCTGAGGCTCTTTGCTTTGTGTCCGCTACAGAGTTTGTAATAAATCATTTTAAAATGCATGTATTTCACAGAGCACATACTTTGTTTTGTGGGTTTATTCATGTGTACATAATCTTGATCCCGGTAACCACAGATTCAATCTATCAGTAAATATTAAAATCTCAAACGACAGTGTTTGTGGCATAAAGTTGATTACCACAAAAATAGTTTTGACCGATGTCTTTTCTTATAAACAAAAAAAGAAGCAAAAATAGAGGCTAGAGTAAGGCACTTACAGTATAAATGAATAGGGCCGAATTTCTTTAAAGCAGATTGTGAGGTTTAGGGTGTGTTCTTGGCAGGTATGCCTCATTAAAACTCTGGTGCAATTGTTCTGTGTGGTACATTTGAATAAATGTGAACATTGCCATCCACACCCTGGTGCATACCAAACAAGTGGACTGACACCGCTTTCAAACAAACTTGATGTGGTTTGACTTGAACACAGCATGAACCAAAGACATCTAAATAAAATGTCATAGTCGCAAGGTTGACCATTGAAGTTCAGTAAGTTATCAGACATGCCATCTTCTTTTAGCATGTCCACCTTGTCCATATAAAAAATTACTGTAGTAGTTTATAGCAAATACTATATTTTTTACGAGCCGTCCTAAAGTAAAGTGTATTATTGTATACTGTATATTGTATGATATTTGCAACACTTTGCTAATGAATGGTATTTTATTGCAGCATACATTATCATGAACTAATCAACTGTAGGCTAATAAATTTTATACTAGTCTTTACTACAGCAAACTGTGGTGTATTGTAGTATAATATATCCTTTATAGTAATTGTAGAAAACTTAGTACAGTATTGGGTTGTTTGTTTATATTACTATAGTTGTTGTACATATTACCACAACAAATTTACATAGCAGATTAATTCAAGTATGCTTAAAAAACACTAGCATTTACTATAAATTACTATAGTATTTTTGTCATGTGGGTGGGGTTAGCTTTAGTTAATAGCTGATAAAAATATTTCCATATGTACTCTAAAATGAATAGTTCAGCACACAAAAATATATATATATATATATTTTCTTTCTTTAGGTTCAGTCATATAAATTGTCAGTGTGACGGCTAAGTGAACCAGGACTAAAAAATATATATTTTTGTTATAAATGTTTATAACCAAACTACAAATCCTACATCCTGTATAATAAAGAACTTACATGAATTTTTCTATTAAAACTTGTACTGTGAAGTTGTTCTATAAAGTAAATCTTGTCATTATGATTGTTGTTGTGTTTTAAGGTGTCATGTTGTTAGGACAACAACATTGTAAAATTGAGTATGTAATAACTGAATATAATCTTAGATTTTTTTTTTACTTTTTTATTTCAATAAGGGTTTTAAGGAAGAGGAACACGTAAAATATGTTCTAATCAATGTTACATACAGCATCCTGTTAAGGTAAAATTTTATTTGTAGTGAACATTGAATATTTTTTTTCAACATAATAACAGCAGGACCCCATAACAAAAAACTATTTCAGAGAAATACAAGAAAAATTAGTTTTTTAATTAGAGTAAATGGGCTGTTCTCTGCCATAATGCTTTGAGTATATGTGGAATTTCAGTTACTAAGCAACAGGTGATACACACACACACACAAACTCAAGCGGATGGGAATGATAAAAAAGAAAAAAAAAGAAAACACAATGAGAGTCCAACAAGGGATAGGTAGAGCACCAGTTCCTAATGACAAACAAAAATGCAATGATGAGCTGTGATAACCAAATCAAGCCTAAACTCATAAACAAAACAACTGAGAATGTTCCCTTTATCTCTCCCATCTCCGGCCAGTACAAAACAAAACCAAACCAAACAGCCCTCTCAACTCCCATCCCTTGCTCTCAGCTCCTCCCACAGACGCTCACCAATTCATTGGGAATAAGCTTCTCAATCTGAATAACCTTAAACACTTCACTGCAGCATTCATCGCCCAAATCGCAATATCCTTTTCCTGCCCTGCATACGTGGCACACTCGCTGCGCTGCTCTAAACTCTTGCTTCTTAATAGGACAAAGTTTCTGCTGAGAAATCATTCTCTGCATGTAGTGTTTGACATGAATTACGCCTTATGTTTAAGTGTGAGTAATCTTGAGAAAACTGATAACGGGGATTAATAATGAATAGCCTCTGACTGAGGACCATTGACATCCCCTTCTGGCGAAAAAAGTAATAAAGGTCACAGTAAGTTGCAGTGAATAAAAGGGATATTAAGAGATGTCCTTGCCTTTGCAGTAATATAAGTTCTATAGTAATATTACTTTTAGTAGAACTGATAATGGTCTCATGTCTGGATGTGAATGAGAAAGCACCTCAGGAACTGACTTTTGCACTACCCGTTCATGTCATGGGTGTTTCCTCATCTTCTGCAGTTTTGATGGAAAAGTTATAGTAGTCCCTTACTTTTATCAAAGCAACAACAGACCAAATATAAATAAGGTGATTTCATGGATTTATTTAAGTAGAGTTGGTTTATCTAACACATTCAGACTTTTTCTCATTTCCTTTTATTGCCAAGTCTGTCCTATTTCCCATATTTCAAATTCCCATCTCAATCCAGAAATTCACATTCTGTCTAAAGAGGACATTTGGCATGTTTTTTTTTTTGTTTTCGTTTGTTTGTTTAAACTAATCTTATGTGTTAAGTTGATCTTAAATTCTGCAATGTAATTAAATGGTCCATTAAACTTCACACACACAAAAGCATTTAATGGCTTTTTATATTTAAATTGAGTGGCATTAAATGTCCAGACAGTGCCGTTTGTTCCAGTGATGTTAAAAGTGAGCATCTTTGAAAAAAAATAAATGAATAAAAAATAATAATAATAGTCATTAACCTGTTTTGCTCCTCAAACAGGTTTAACAGTCCCACTGCGCATTAGTGTGCGCTCAGTAATAAATGTCACGAGAAACATTTTCACAGAACAAAGGCCCAGACCCCTATAAAGTGCGCACTGTGCAGTCTCTCGTAGAGCAGTGGGGCTCATTGATTTTATTGTACTTTTCACCTTCTTTAAACCTATGATATTTATAGGCATCTGTTTTATTTTAATACTAAGTAAAAGTGAGTTGTGATTCCCCGCTCGTATTTGTAGAGCGCTTAGTCCTATTCGCCCGTCCTGGCGCCGTTCCTGTGCCTGTATAATTTAGTCCTGACAGTAAAAGCGCTCAAGGACTTTCCCGAGCGAACTCTCCGTGAAATTACTGCTTACACCGGCAAAACACCGTGACACAGCAAGCTCTCCCCGCATTACCTGCGTCCGAGCCCAGGAGAGGAGAGTAGGCTACCTGACACGGGAGAAAAGGGCCGTAACTGTACTTAAAAATAAAGGTATTGGTCGTTATGGTGCACCCGGGGTGCTACTGTACCAACCGCCGCCTCTGTTGGGACTGTGCTTTGCAAACAAAACGGCGCTAAATCTTATCGCGTGTTCTCAAAGTAGACGGAAAACTACTCGAGCGGCGGACAGAAATTCCCACCTCCCATCCCCATTACATCTGCTCATTTATGGATAACACGCGTGCATGTGTGACTGGGACCGAATAAAGCTCCGATGAACAAATCGCGTGCATTTTCGGAAAACTTCGTTGACGTCTATTAAGAGCCGCCTATGAGTCTCCGGCTGCGATTACATGCGCGTCCTTTTGATTATTTTTGCTTACACAGTGTCGCGCTGCGCAGCTCACTCGTGTCTGTCTGACTGGAACTTTTTCAAGGATTTCGTCGATGAACTTGTTGCGGTGAGTCCCCTTTAAACCCTCACGGCCTGTGTTGTACTCTGTTTTAGACTATGGAGGTTCCGGTCGGACTGGTGGAAGCCGGCGAGTCCCCAGACGCAGTTTTTCACGGACCTTACCAAAGCGTTTTTCAAAACGTGCGCGTCGCGAGAGCTAGCAACCCCGAGAGTTTGGATATTTCTAGCTCCAAGAAGTGCGGCTGCCTACAGGAGAGCTCGTCGAGGGAAATGCGCTTAAGTGAGCTGTCCTCAATCAGAAGAATAATATGCTGCCCCGAAAAAGAGTACGAGAGTGCGAGTTCAGTGATGCAGGCGGCGGCGAGCCGAATTCATTTTCTCAAGAGTTCATCAGGAAGCAAAAGCGACTCGTCTCTGTCATCTAGCGGCTCGGGCCGCACAGACGCCACCGAAAGCAGCGGTAGTCGCGCAGGCTTCCTTCGGGGCGTCGAGAGCGGACAGAAGGGCTGCGGTGCTGTTAAAGTTCACACACGAGAGTTGGGCTCGGGCCGTGACGCAAGTGTGGCGAGTAATAGTCGCGCGTGCACCACCGCCACCATCACCTCCAGCAGCAGCAGTACCACTACCAGCTGCACCATATCAGAGACAGCGCGAGAGTTGTGCAAAGCCGTGTCCGTGTCCTTAGGCTTAGCTATGGAGTCCAGCGAACTGGGCGAGGTGGGACCGCACCATGCACCGCCGCCACCGCCCCTGACCACTGAAAGTAGTGGTGAGGAGATCTATTTGTACGGAATGCCTTTGCTCGACTGCTCAGTGAGCGAACGGGAGGCAGGAGGGAAAGACCGAGAGTACGTTCTCGCGGCGGGACGAGACAGAGGCGAAGAGCTGCGAGGCAGGGGCAAAGTGTTTGGGATGCTTAAAAGTGGCGACCTGGAGCAGCTAGCTGGTGAGGTGACGACCTTGCAGTGCAGCAACGCGTCTCGAGCGAACTTGACCGCGGATGTGCAGGAGGTGCATGAGTTCGGCAGCCTGTCCGGGGACATTGCCAACCTGAGTTCAGAAGGTACAGCAGCGCCGACAGCACCGGATATGGACGGACCGCGAGCTGCTTCGTGCCAGTTCGAACAACTGTTGCCAGCGAGCATGACCCATTATGTCCACCCAGAGCTCGAAAGCGGACCGAGCCATAGCTTCGTAAAATCCACGGCAATGTCTGGGGAGTTTGCGGGGCCCGTGGAGGATTACACGAATCTCTATAATGTCAGAATCAAGACCGAGATGATGCCCCGTGATCTGAATGACACCTGGGCGTACCCGCATAGGTACGCCGATGACTCTAACGGCCACTACGGTCCTCCAAAGCAGAGGACACCTTATGCTGCTGCCCACGAAACCCCGTTTATCTGCAACCCTTACGAGTACGGCCGAAGCACGGCTTTGGTTCCGCGGGAGCGACCTCCGCACGAGCAGTGGTACCCGGGCGGGATGCTGACCCGTCCCCCGTACCCTAACGTGCCCTGCGTGAAAAACGAGGTGGGCGAATGGCTAGATGTAACATCGTACACGGATGGCAGGTAAGAGGCGGCTCTGCTGCGTTTTATTTGCTCTGCACCACAACCAATTTATTTAGATGAAAAGTTTATTTGCACGTCTGTATGCGCGCTTTAAAATTATACCGCGCGCATTTGCACCTCTCCAAAATGCGACAAGAGTTTCTCCGATCTAAAGAAACGCTTACTTGCATTTATACTTACGCACATAACCGAAATGAATGATAAATAATGCATAGAACATATAGAAAAAAGCAAAACAAAAACATTTGGAGTACATAAAATTGTTTAAGAAATTTTCAAAGCCAGGGAAATCTCCCAGACAGATTTTCAGTCACTTCGAGGACCTGCAGAATAATAATAATAAATCTTGATAACATGACAACTTTAATTAAACTATATATATATATATATATATATATATATATATATATATATATATATAATATGTTTAGATACGCTCATTCACATAGTTATGTTTACATGTTATAGATTATAGATTTACAAGGATTCTTCTTGGTCTTCTAGGCAGTTTGAGTTCTGTATAGATTATTTTATATATACATCATGAATGGATCAGGATAAGTAATGATTTAGGACTGTTTTATTTGCTTGGAGTTAAATGTTTAATTCCTGAAGGAAGCGCTAATTTGCTTGAAATTCATCTCTTTGTGTTTGCAGCCAAGTAAACTAGTACACAGAGACAGCTGTACGCATTAACACACAAACTTGTAGTCTTTAACACACAGGCCAGCCTCCTCCCTCAGGGTTGCTGGGTTCCAGGGATACTGCGATCAAGGCAACCCCACACAGTTGTGTCCAACACAAAAGACACTCTGCCAAGAGCCTCAAAGCTCTTATCCTTGAATCTCCCTGTATTCTTGTTCTCTTTCTGAGTCATTCACACATTAAATAACTCACAGACTATACATGAAAGGGGCACACTTTTTTTACACACCAACACGCAGGTCCAACTGTCATGTTATCCATTTCAAATGACATGCAAGTTCATTGCTTAAAAGCTTTAGCATTGATAACTTTTATTTTATTAGATCATTTTGATATGCCACTTTGTCAACATTTGTGATTTTGGCGTGTACTCTTTAAATATAATTCTAATTTGGATTTACTTTGCAAGACTTTGTTTGAAACAAAACTTTACCTTAAACTCACTATGGTGAAATTAGAAACAGCGCCATGTTTCTGCATTTGTCAAAAGAACCTGGGAGAACTCTTGCTGCTTCAATCTCAGACATAGTTAAACGAGCATTTTGATCGAGGCTAGTGTATACGGTGTGTGTGTGTTTTCCTGAAAGGAATTTGAGCTTAGTTGTGTGTTTAACCTTTGAGTCTTTGGGGTTTGAGTTGGAAACAGAACCGCTTGATCTTTGTGAAAAAGCATGGAATCGGACACCAGACAGAGCGTGATACTGACACACGCAGACCCAAATAATTAGACAAAGTGTGAGAGTCTTTTTAAATTGGTCTTGACCTCATATCACACATAATAAATCCCTCGTACATGAATCTTACAACATGAAGCCACATTTAGGTGGGAAAAAGTGGACTGGGAATACCTCAACAACGTTTGATGGCTACACTGTATTTATTTGAGTAGGAATTGTTCGTACTTACATGTACAATTCACAGTATTAATAGTATGTGGTGATTGCGGTAGTCATATTAACCACTAGCAGTCTTTTAAGGTGATTTTTCTTTTCAAGACATTGAATGTTTTAAAAAAAGCTCATTTAAATGAATGGTTGGTGAAAAATAGACAAAGTCTGATCAGTTGGAAAACACTGAGGATAGATAGATAGATAGATAGATAGATAGATAGATAGATAGATAGATAGATAGATAGATAGATAGATAGATAGATAGATAGATAGATGGGTTTGTGGTACACGTGTTTATTTTGATTTACTATGAGTGGGACAGAGAGGGACAAAGAGGGAGAAAGAAGTGGGGGGAGCAAAAGAGTTTTTGTGTACGTGTGTCTCGGTTATGTAATAACCTGAAGTACACCTTGGTCAAATTCAGTTCTGGTCAAATGGCATTCCAAACAAGGCAAAGTTTCCTTACAAAGCATTCTAGGTAGAACCAAATTAGGGGGCTTGTACCAAGAACCCTGAAAGAGTTCACTGTAGCCCCATCGCACTCAGTTCTGAGAACCCTCTGTCCAAGTGTTGCTTATTTCCATTGAAGATTACATGTGTAGTTATAGCAGTCATATTTAAAGAGTGCCTTATGTGCTGAACTATAGTCCTAAAACTGTGCAAGACACAGTGTTTAGATCAAGTAATTTCTTATTTTTTAATGGGACTGTTCACCCAACAGTAAAATTTCTGTTATATTTACCAAGTTTCATGTCATTTCAAACCTGTGACTTTCTTTCATCTGTGTAACACACAATATTTTAAAACATGACCATATAATGAAAGTTTGTGGACTTTCCTCATAATAGTCTTCATTTTGAAAAAAGTCATACAGGTTTGGAATTACATTAGTGTGAGTAAATGATGCTGTCAAATCACACTTGTCACAATTTAATTTTTTTGCGAAAGAATTTCTTATTTTTTTAGAGAGCTATTCCCCATACTCTTATGGTTCAAAGTGACCGTGACTGTCAAAGACCAGAAAATAGTGATATTTTTGTGAAAAATGAAAAGCAAAATCAGATTTTCTTCTCTGCTCATATGCAATTTCAGATAAAAAATGGCACATTTGACTGACAATGTGTAAATGCATTATAATGAAAAGAGGGTGATTTATTAAAAATAATTATACCTAGAATTATACCTGTACAAATAAGCTCACTTTTAGGTACTCTTTAGGTTTTTTAGCTAGAACTACAATTTCACTATGAGTGTTAAGTAGATACCTGTACCATTGATTTCAGCAGAGTGAAAGTCAATGTTTATTGCTCAGGAGAATCTGAACAAGTGGCTTTAGGTGCCACCTGTGCTGTGTTTTAATGGAAGTCAATGAAAGAATTATGTGCATGATTTGCTGTAGAAAAGCTTTGACACTGGGTTTTCACTTTGTTTTTGCCCCACAAATGGATGGGAAATTGTATCAAATGCCAATGATGCATACTGAGAGCAATGATGTTATTCACTCGCACAAGAATGCACACACACACACACACACACACACACACACACACACACACACACACACACACACACACACACACACACACACACACACACACACACACACACTTGTAAAGCTATAGACCCATAGACGTAAAGATTTTTTTTACTGTACAGACTGTATATTTTATTTTCCTACCTGTAAACCTAACCGTCAAGGGTAACAATCTACATTTTTTATATATTCAATACTTTATTATGTGTGATTTATGACAATGGAAAAGAAAATTTAGTGGTATTGCTATACTTGTGGGGACATTTGGTCCCCACAACATAAGGAAGGTTTACACACACACTCACATTGCAGTTAGTTTTATTCCACTGGAACTGATATGTTTATGTTTACTGTATGAGTACATTTAAAAAAAAAATTGTATGTATTAAAATACAATCTGTTGTAATGGATGTTTACTTGTATTTCCCCATCAGCCGCCACTGCTATCAACACAATCACAAGCTCTAATCCAGCATCCTTGCCTTTGAAGATGTTTTCTGTAGTGTGGGTCCCGTACTTTAATCTACTCTTGTTATGTATTTTTTTCTTCTGTAACATGCTCTTTGGTTTTTGGCATTTTTAAATTAACATTTTTTTTCTACAAACTGTAAATTGATGTCAGTGAAGATTCTTTATGCCATACTGTGGCAGTATCCGCTGTGATGCTCATTTTAACAAGTTTTAATAGCAGTTCTTCTTAATAGTATTGATTTGCTGTCACAGCTAATAAATTGAGATTCAATGGAAGGCAATGTAGAGATGAAAAATTACGTACAGGGTTGCTGAATAGGTGTTAATGTGTAAATGTGCGCACTTATATTAAGTGCTCATAGACATCACGTCACAACCCTGGATATTCTGAACAAGCCGTCTTTGCAACTCAGCATCAATATAGCCTCGGTGGATTTGGAAGGGAGATTTGGCTTCTGAAAGTTCTGAAAAGTCAAATATTTAATAATCCCTTTATTAAATGAGAGCTATCCCGATTTACATTACATGTGTTGGGTCTTATTCAGCATGTAAATAGGGCATAATTAGGTGTATAATTAGGTAAAATTCATAATCAGAATGTAATAACTTATTAAAAATTTTTACCCCTGCTGAAAGTAGAACAATCTTAAAGGGGTCATGAACTGAGAAATTGATATATAAGAGGTCATTATACTAAAAGAATATCCTGCACGTTTCAGAACTGACGTCCATTTTACTGAAGTATCAGCTTTTATTGACAGCAGGCCCAAAAAACACCAGATCCGAGAATGTACCTATGTAGGTTAAACACCACCTCAACTGAAGAATATCAGTGTCTTATTTTGAAGTTCTGCCCACTGATTAGCACATGACATGGGCAGATCAAGATTCAAACCACAGAGAAGCAATAAACATGTCATTGAAGATCGTAAAATATCGTGCCGTAGATAAACACTGCATAATGTTTCCTTCAGAAAATGATGGAGGGGCTTGTACAAAGTATGTAGCAATTATTTATTTATTTATTTATTTATTTATTTATTTATTTATTTATTTATTTAATTATTCAAATAATATATTAAAATGTTTTTATTTTTAAATAAGACATTTAATTATTTTTATTTTTATTCACATTTTTATTTTCACATGTATTACTAATTAATAGCTTAGGACGAATAGGCTGTATAGATTAAACAGTTATTCATTTCTGAAGCCAACAGATGAGCAGAGACTGTATTTTTTTTGTTTATCAGCTTACAGAATAAATTAAAATCAGAATGGATGACCGTCTTTGACCCATGTAAAATACCAAATATCTTTTCAGGGGTTTAATTTTACATTTGCAAATGGCAGCAGCCTTTACCTGCCGCACTTCTGTGAAAGGAACAGTACAGTTATTACAACGCAATACAATTATTTTTTTTTTATAAAATGAACACTAAGAAAATGCCTACACAAATATGTTTCACTAATATAACACATTACAAAATCAAAGAAATATTATTACTATATTCATTTCTAATTCCATTTACATTTAATGTTTTAAAGAGGAAATTCAGCTTTTTTATTTTAGATGTTTTGTTATTGTGAGCATAAAATACAATTCTAAAAACTTTACAGTATCGAATGATCTCTTATTCTCATTTGTATGCTCAAAATTGATGAATATTTTGAAGGTCTGTAAGCTCTTGAGAGACCCAAGCACACATAGTATTTCATTTATAAAATAAAACTTGACATTGTAGCTTGATCACATTCAAAAACAAGATGATAAAATCTTACTTGTCCTAACTTGAGACTGTCATGGGATGTCACATTTCAACCCAGTAAAATTCAAAAGTGAAAGCAAACCATTTAAAAACACACCTGTCCCTTTGACAGAAGTTTTGTGAACACAGACTCAGAAAAAATCTGTGGTCTTACAAGTCCTGATTCTAAAACAAACCCAAAGCATTTGACATAGTTTTCTGGCTCACAGAAACAAAAGCTGCTGCTTTCTGTATGATTTCCATTATAACCTTTCATCCTTATGTGTAAGTTTGTTTTTAGATTATTTTGAGTTATTTAAGGGTGACACGGTGGCTCAGTGTTTAGCACTGTTGCCTCACAGCAAGAAGGTCACTGGTTCGAGTCACTGCTAGACCAATTGGCATTTCTGTGTGGAGTTTGCATGTTCTCCCTGTGTTTGCGTGGGTTTCCTCTGGGTGCTCCGGTTTCCCCTACAGTCCAAAGACATGTGGTATAGATGAATTGAATAAGCTAAATTGGCCATAATGTAAGTGTGTGAATGTGAGTGTGTATGGATGTTTCCCAGTACAGGATTGCAGCTGGAAGGGCATCTGCTGTGTAAAACATATGCTGGATAAGTTGGCGGTTCATTCTGCTGTGTCCACTCCTGATGAATAAAGGAACTAAGCCGAAGGAAAATGAATGAATGAATGAATGAATTATTTAATCATAGGATCTCAAAAGCATGCAATGCATGCATCCACCAATAGACTCTCCTCTCAAAGATATCAGAAAATTGGACAAAAGATTTGTAATCCAATCAATTAAATCTTTTGTGACATGTAAACAATGCAGGTTTAAACTGTTATTTGTTATCCTAGTGGTCGCGTTATGAGTGAAATGGATTGTGTATGCCATTTTCAGTTTGCTTTGTGCATACTGAAACATGAATTGTGAAGTTTAGGAAGCAGCATGTAAGAGTTATTGCTGAGTGTAGAACATTTTTATTAATTTCTCATAAATGTGTTTTGTAGGTTTGGATTTTACAATCAAATCAGAATTTTTTTCTGTAAAATTTGTATTAAGGGGGGGGGGGCACAGTGGCTCAGTGGTTATCGCTGTCACCTCACAGCAAGAAAGTCGCTGGTTCAAGCTGGTTTACTGGGTCAGTTGGTGTTTCTTTGTGGAGTTTGCATGTTCTCCCTGTGTTCGTGTGGATTTCCTTTGGGTGCTCCGGTTTCCCCCAAAGTCCAAAGACATGCGCTATAGGTGAATTGAATAAGCTAAATTGTCCGTAGTATATGTGTGTGAATGAGTGTGTATGGGTGTTTCCCAGTGCTGGGTTGTGGCTAGAAGGACATCCGCTGTGCAAAACATATGCTGGATAAATTGGATATGCTGAAGAAAAATGAATGAATTGATAACATGCATTAAAAGACATAGCAGTAATGTATAAAGGTCTTAACAAATTGCAGTAATGTAATCAGTCAAAATTAAAATCTTTTTTCTTTTTGTAAATGGCTTAAATAAGGTTTACCGACTTAAAAAAAGTAGTCTGAATAACTAGAAGTTAGCAAATCTACATTTTATGTAAATGACCTAAGAAAAGTACTACTTAATTATTTATAAAAAAAAATAGATGATTGCTTTGACTAGCCACAAGTTTTAAATATTGCAGGAGTCAAGACAAGTTATTGTCTTAAAGATTGATGTCTCTGGAATGTTTTCTGTTGTCGAACTTGCATTTTATTTTAGCCAAACACAATTTTCCAAAAATACAGATACATTAAAGAGGAGAAGCTTTGATATCCTTGCGGTCATCTTTCTGATATACTGTATGGTGGTTTAAATGTCATTGTATTCTTCAGCTAATTTGACAAGTGTGGGCGACATTTGCTTCAGAGCGTTGCAACAAAAAATGACTCCCTTGCTCATACAGTCAAATATTGGCTTAAATGATGAAAAGAGCCTTGGCAGCCACTAATCAAGAGGAGATAATCCATATCAAAGTCTGCAGTCTGCTTTTATCCTAGTTGTTTAGATGGTTCTGACATATACCTTTAACTCAGTACAAATGGTAGCATTTGTTCCAGCAGCAGACATCTGATGTCTTTTTTAAAAATAAAAACTGAAAAAAATATCTTTCTGTTGCTTCTTTGTGTTAAGACGTTGTAAACTTTAACCTGGCTGTTTAGGGTTATAGTTTGCATATGTGACGTTATGGTATCATTGTGTGTGGCTTGTTATATGCTTCTTTCTGTGTCTATTAGTTTGTCTATTTTGTTTTTTTTTAAATTTGAGGCTGATTTACCAGTAATAGTATATGACCGCCAAACACTTTTAAAAAATGGATGTGTTGTTTAACCAAATTCAGAGAGACCCATATCATTCTCACCATCCCTGGCTGACTTCTCTACCTGCATGTCTACGCCGAACTCAGTGCACCTTACCTGTGAAACGAAGCCAAAAAAGCCAGGGGGAAACAGGGAGGTGTTGCTGTTATGATCAAACTCTTGCTGGTGGCAAAAAATCTGGTCATGATGTGCATCTTAGGCATTTTGTCATATGGCGTCTATCGGATCCTGTTTGATCAGGCTCAACCAACTGATTTTGATCAGCTATTTCAGACCTGTTTGCCTTGTCTTTGGCGTGCTGGTGTATGTGTGCGCAATCTCCGCTTACTGTGTTGGACCACACAGGCAGTGGTTGGCCCTGTGTGGGTAAGATTAGCTTTGGTCAATCCAAGGTGAGCTGTGAATAAGACTTGTATCTTTAAAGGTGCCATATATTACAAATCTGAATAATACGAGTGGAGTACATGGAAATGGCCATACTGTGAGCCTCAAACACCATCGTTTCCTCATTCTCACATAAACTGTGTAAGTGTAAAATTCAGGTGAAAAACAGGACAATCAGAACACAATGCAGACTGTTGCATTGCACATGGGGCTATTAATTAGCACAGGACAAAAATTAGCATGAAAATTTTTTTATTTTTGTGATGGATTAAAGATGAAAATAATCCTTTACCAGTTAAGTTGAAAGATTTTACAAGGCATCTAGTCAATTTGTTCAAAATTTTTTTTTACAAAAAAGTATGATTGTTTTGCACATGTTTATTTCAGAGTGCATTGTGCTGTATTGGTTTGTGAGTGAGAGAGCAGGCACTGAGCTGCAGGAGCATCAGAGAAGAGCTCATTTATATTCACCGTTCCAAATATGGTAAATATGGAGCTTCTGATTCTAGGGGTAATTCCTCCATTTATAAATGAGCATATTAAACTGTTTCTGGAGAATTTTTGAACTTACATAAACCACATATCTACTATGTATATATCAGAGAACATTTTAACTTATTGAATCATTGCACTATATGGCACCTTTAATGATTTTTTTTACTTTGCTGTTCTCCAGATTTTCTATTCATTATGGAAACCTGGTTTACTGCTGGAGAAGTGAGATCGTTGTCAGAATTGTTACCTGGCAACTATACATATTTAAATTCCCCGTGAACTATAAGAAGAGGAGGTGGTTTGGCAATTGTTTTTAAAGAGAATATTTTCTTTTTTTTTTTAAGATTTATTTTTGGCCTTTTTGCCTTTATTAAGTGGATAGGACAGTATTTCAGACAGGAAGCGAAGTTGGAGAGAGAGAGGGGGTAGGGACGGGAAATGTCCTCGAGCTGGGATTCGAACTCAGGACGCCCTGAAGTGCTACTGCACCATATGTCAGCGCGCTAACCACTAGGCTATTGCGCCGACAAAGAGAATATTTTCTTGTTGGGTCTTAAAAACAGATACAAATAACTTAAACTCCTGGCTCTGGGCTCTGTTAATCCACTGTTGATAGCACTGATTTATCGACCCCAAAAATCTCATAAAGATTTCTTGCAGATTTTTCTGTGTTGTTAAGTGGTATTATTTCTCATATTGATAGGTTTTTAATTCTTGGAGATTTGTATGTTCATGTGTGCTGTTCCCTCTAATTTGTTTGCCAAGGACTACATTAGGGTTTTACGGCCTGTTTTTTTTCTGATTGGATGGCTATCTGATTTGTAAAAACCAGTTCCATTTACGTTTGACCACATGAATGCGTTGCTGCTAAATGGAAACGATTTCGATCTTCAAATCCCACGCTATATGCAAATTTAATTTGGTTACGTTGACTAAAGCATTAGATATAATGCATTTTATTTTAATAATATTAATTTTTACAGAAGCGTAAGCTATTATAAAGCCATTATTATAGAGCCATTTATATGTAGGATACAGGAGGCTTTGTAGTTCACTCATGTTCCAAACATCATCACAAGCGCACATGGCGGGCTCTGGCATTACTTTCATTAGACTAAAATAAGCATCTTTTTTTCAATACAGATATCTGCATGACCTCATTCTAAACTGTAAATGGTTACATTAATTTGTGTACAACTACTCTTCCAAAGACAAAGCAATCTGCCTTTCTAAATTAACGAATCTGTATATTTTAACGATGTATGTGGCATTGCTTTGATTGTTGCATTGGCACTGTTATATTCAAGTCATAGCCGAAAACCTACTCTCAAAAATATACATACACAGTTTTAAAAAGCAGCAGCACTTAGACCTGTCCAGTTTCATCTGGATTGCCTCCTTGACTGCTTCCTGAAGTGGTTTGAGTGATCAGATTTATATTTGTCTCAAATGTGTTTGGTGGGCATTTCCACCTGTTCTTTTCACAATCGGATTGCTATTTGATCAGAAAAAATGCATGAAGTGACCAGGTGTAAACGGCCCCAATGACTTTGATCTAGTTCAACTGGTGAAATATCCCACTCATTCACATGGCTATTGAATTTGAGAATTATAGTTTCTCAGACCATAAACCTATTCTATTTACAGTTTCTTTGTCATCTTGTTTTGTCAAATCATGTAAACCTGTATGTCATCCACAACTAGTCACATGTTCTCATGCATGTTCAAGGACTGAGAAGGTAGGGAAAATTAGGCAGAATATCAGGCCTTCTACTTATGATCCTGCTGTTTTATCAAACCACAGGACTACCTTTAGCCAGCTCTTTTCCTTTTTCTTTTCCACATGAGATTGTTAATCAGCTAAAGCCGTTTGGGTCTCCTTGGGATGTGATATCTCCCTCTCCTTTTGAAGTTTTTGATGCGGTTGGCAATGTTTTTCTCATTTTTATCAATAAATGCCTGGAATCAGGATCTCTACCGATTGGTTAAAGAATACATGGGTTAAACCTCTTTTAAAAGTCCTAGTCTGGATCCAAGAGTTTTATGACAGCATTTGTAAAAGTTTTAAACAATGTTCTAATGGCCACTGGCTCAGGTGACTGGTGAACCAGTATTATAAGATTTAAGTGTGGCATTTATGTATTTTGGCCCATTTATTGTTTTCCTTATGTTTCCTTTAGCCAATATTTTGAAAGCATATCCTGCACCATCACTGCTATGCAAACAACACTCAAATGTATTTGCCCTTGAAGCACAAAAAAGATGTAGAATCCCTTTGTGCCTGTCCTTCTGTTGTCAAAGCCTAGATGTCTTTGAATCTTTTTAATCTTAATGAGCGTAAGACAGGGATCATTGTGTTTGGCTCTTCTGATGTTCCAAACATCTCTCATGTAAATTCTGGTGTTTTATCTTCTTTGGAAAAATCAAATGTAAAAAACTTGAGCGTCTTATTCGATAGAGCACTTAAATTTGATAGGCAAATAAATTCAGTTATCAAGATTTTAACCAACTAAGAGCACTATCTAAAGTAAAGATTTCACTTTCTTTTAAGCACTTTGAATCTGCAATTCATGCTCTTATTTTTCCCCAGAATTGGTTGTTGTAATTCCCTGTATCAAAACAATGATATACTAATAGCAGGTGATACACGTTATACAGACAAAAGATTCAAATCAGCTTCCTTCACAAGTCCTACAAAGGTATTCCTTATTTTTTTACTTTATACATAATTTTTCCAAAGCCACACAATGAAGCAATTCTAGAAACCATTGTTTAAATTGAGGGCTTTCTGTATTTTTCCAATAAGCCTCCTACCTCTCTGATCAGTTATGCCAATATTAACCAAAAAGAACTCTTAGGTCTGCCAATCAGAGTTTGTTGATTCTTTCTAAGTCATAACATAATTCTCAGGGTGATTATGATTTTGCCATAGCCGCACCTACATTTTAGAAACATGCTACCAATCCACATTAGAACTGCACCCACATTACAAATTAAAAACATTATTTATTATTACAAGCCTGTGACTTGTGATGTCATTTGTTGTCTGTTGTTGGCATGGTTTATATTTATGTTTTTATAAGTCTTTTAGAACATTGTCAAGCACATAGCTCAACTGTAGTTTTTTTTATTGTACTCTATAAATAAACAGACTAGTAGGGAGGAAAACTTGCCTCTGCGGTGGGCATCAATAGCATACTGTATTTGATGCTTGATTAGTAACATCTCTCTTAGAATCTAGGTAGTAAATTCTTTACCCATATAATTGAGACCGTCTTCCTTTGATTATCAGTCACTGAATGAAATTATTGTTACAGTACTGGCTGCCTAAAGAGACTATGTTTACTCTATAGACAAGTGTGCATACATGATAAAAGTATAGCAAAGTATAGCTTCCAAGTATAGATACAGTAAAGATCTCTTGATATTAACAAAAATGTAAATCTTTCTTTTAGATTTTCCATCTATAAATAAATCCAGTGCTAGATGAATTTGCGTGTTTCTGTTCCAGTTTTTTGAGGGTGCAAACACTCAATCTCAATCAACTCAATCGGTTAATAGCTCTGATTCCCTCAGGAGGGTAGAGAAAATCATCCAGTCATCCTATTGCAGATCGGGAGAGTTTAATCGCCTCTCCATTCACGAGCACAGGATGACAAATGAGGCAAAGCAAAGCTGAAATCCAGTCCGATTCAAAGAAGAGTCACATGAGTCAGAATTTGGCTCAAAAACCCCAAATCTCAGTGTATGCCCAGCTTTGGTTTCCATGATCTTAGACTGACAGAGGAGCATCAATAGGCAGAACAGAAGGAATTAAAATCTTTCTCTATGTCTGTGATTAGAAAATTAATAAATAAATTTAGAATTTATTTAAAGTGTGAAGTCACTTTGAAATTGTAAAAGATGATCCAAAAATAGGAATATGCGATATGTGCCATCTCATGTCATCACTCAAAAATAACTAACTTAAACAGTTTTTTTTTAAACCAATAAGATTCTCATAAGACGATCCTTTTTTATCTATATAATAGTTCTGTTAACCAGTGTTATAGATTCGTCAATGAAAATGGTTTGTCACAAACAAAAACTGACAGGTCTGCTGCACTGCTAATGTGAATGACAGCATGCGCTCTGATCCGCTTATCTATTGAATGAACAGCGCAATGCAGCAGATTATAATAAAAATTTATATTGGTTACTATTTATATTGGTGTATCTTTTTGACTGCATTTTAGTCCTTTTCACTAACAATAATGCACAGTTTGTTCATTGTATGAGTGGATCAAAGTGCGCTTTTTCATTTCATTCATTTCTAGTGCAGAGGACCTGTCAAGTTTCTAATTGTCAAGCTATAGTTAAGGAACATTTTTCTTGTCCTTATTTTCTCATACTTTATTTGAATACTACTATTAATTTATGAATAGCATACAATGTTAGGACTTCTAAAACAGATATATTCCTCTCTTTATATCCACCTTCGATATCTAACTGATGGCAACAGTTCATCTAGCGCTGGAGCAGCGCCAACAATTCAAAGAAAGCTGATTTGAGACCTGTGTCCAAAAAGAGGAAAAGAGAAAACAAGGACAACATTACATTTGTTGTGCTTGAAATAGGCCCAGTGAGCATTGTGGAAGGCCATGTTTTTTTTTAAGAAATAACACACACAAGTCAGTAAACATTGTTCCCAAATAATGTTTACTTTTATTTATATATTTTTTCATTTGAAATTTTTATTTATTAGAAAGGTACAAAATCCTTTAAATTTATTTTAGATTTTTGCTTTTCTGCATCGTGATAAACATGCTCAAACAGACAATTTAGCTTTTTATAATTTGATTAGCATGTGAAATGCAAATCCATTTGCAGTGATGCCTCTCTGCGGTTATTTTGCATTGTCAGAAAAGTTTCAGAAAAAATCTTCCACATCCTTTGTTCTGTATAACGTAGCTTTAACATGTTATGAGGAATCTTTTACTAATCTTTTCTTTTTGAAAACGACAAAAAAGATCCCCTCAGCCCAAACATGCGATTCGATTATCAGTCAATACAGACAAGGTTTGCAAATTCAGATTCAACTATGAAAATCACGACTCATAGACACTCTTAGTGGAAACAAAGGATACCTTGTGGAAACAAAGAAATAAAACCTTACTGAAACCTTACAGCTATTTAAAAAAATGTCAAATCAACCTCAAATTTGATACACGGCTTGACTAGATTTTGCTTAGTTTTTTCAGTTTAGAGTAAAACATGTTTTAAAAACTGATTTTATATATATTTAACAAATTTGAAAATGTATATAAAGTTCTATAACTTATTTAGCATAATTTTTTAACTTTGGCCTATGCCAGTAAGAAGTTGGAAGTTTCATTTTCGGGTCTATGATCAAAAAGGGGTCATAACTGAATTATAACTATTGCATAAATATGATTTAGTACCATAAAAATAATTAAACATACAAAAAACAACAACATTAAAAAACACAATTATAGTACATTCACTTGATTTGAAAAAAAAAAACTAATTCTCAATGAACCCTGCCAAAAGGTTAATATCAGTATATTCTCTGCCAGGGGTCATCAAACTCCATCCTAGAGGGCCGGTGTCCTGCAGAGTTTAGCTCCGACCCTAATCAATCACACCCTAACAAGCTAATCAAGGTCTTGCTAGGTATACTTGAACCTTCCAGTGAGGTGTGTTGAGGAGTTAAAGCTAAACTCTGTTGGAGACCGACCCTCCAGAACCAAGTTAGGTTCAATTCTATGTTTTGTTTGCAAAAATGGTAACAATACAAAGTGAATAAAAACATTTTCACAACTTAACATCAAAATAAATCGTTTATTGTGAAAAGTGTTACAAATTAAAGCATTTATTTTTTAGTGCAAATGCAGTTTTTACCCTGTAATTTTATCCCATTTGATTTTCAGTTGATGTGCCTGTTTGTGTGTTTGGTATTTTAAAGGGAAGGGTCTCTTTATGTAAATCAGAATCAGAATCTGATTCTGATTCTGAAATACCTGACTGTCAATAATTACATTTATTGTCAGTTATTAGTTTAATTACTAGTTTAATTTTGATTGATGTTTACAAACCAGTTGTTGCAGCCCTACATGCACATCCTTCAGTATGCTCGATGCTTTATTGATATGCCAAAAAAACTACAAATTCAGCAGACAGGAGTGGTTTGTTATAGATCACAAAGATCAGTGTGTGTCATGTTACGCCCTCGAGGCGAAACAAGGAAAAAAAAACGAGGGAAGCCGAAAAAGTCACGTTACAAATGTTTATTTTAAGCACACAGTGATCAAAGATTAGGCAAAACGCCTCGCCAACACGCACGCCGCTGGTCTCCGTCCACTCTACGCATCGAGCAGTCAACCTCTCTCTCAAACAGCAGCAGGCCGCTGATAAAGGGGCGAACACCTCAACTCAGCTGTTCCCCATCCACCTGATTAGGACCCGCACTACGGTAGCGCATCTGTAGAGGGAGCACAACAAAGACACACACGGCAGACAAGCGGCAGCACAGCAGCCGTGACACCCTCCCCCTTCAACAGGAAACAAAGTTTAACTTTATAGAATTTAACTTTTAGAATAACTTTAGGTAAACCAAAAGTGGAAATGAACTGAGTGAGAGCTTTTACAATAGACTTGGTGTTAATAGAACGCAGAGGAAACGCAGCCGGATAGCGAGTGACCTGGCACATCACCGTAAGCAGGTATTCACTTCCCGCTTTCGAGCGAGGGAGTGGCCCAACACAGTCAATGATGAGATACTTGAAAGGTTGGCACACCGCAGAAATGGGATGTAGAGGCGCCGGTTTCAACGACTGATTAGGCTTACCAGTCAGCTGGCAGGTATGACAGGTTTTGACATAGCTGGCAACATCCTTTTTGATACGAGGCCAGTAAAAGTAATGAAGAATTCGATCATACGTCTTCTTTATGCCCGCATGACCGGCAAGACCATCATGGGCAGTTTTTAAAACTACTGGCCGCCATTTAACAGGTACCACCACCTGGACAAAGGGGTCACCAACACAAACGCCAGCATGAGGGAACCATTTTCTCAGTAAAACCCCATCTCTAATGTAATAACCCTGTGCCTGGTTTCGAATTTCAGCATCATCAACGACCTGGTCATACTGAGCTTTTAAGGTTTCATCGCTCTGCTGTTCTTCTGAGAGCTCCTCCCGAGAAACGGCCAGTGGGTAATCAGTTAACGGGAAAAAACGTTCAGTACTTACGGGCTTTACTTCAGACCGCGCCTGGCTAGCAGACCGAGTTACTGCACAAGCCACAAACACATCAGGATGTTGCTGAGCACTCTCATCCAGATCGTCACAATAGGAAGGCGCGTTAGAAACCACCAAAGGTGGCGTTTCACCAACCCAAACACGGCCACCGGCCAAATTATTGCCAAGAATAAGTGACACATGTAAAGGTACAGATAATGTATTCAATCCAATGCCACGAATTAGCAACGACTTACCAGTGTCAGACTCCAGTGAAAACGGCAATATAGACTCTAAAATAAAGGAAGCCGATGATCCTGTATCTCTGAGAATTTTCACTGCTATTCTATTGCCACCTTTAAGTGACACAAAACCGTCCGAAATAAACGGATTAAAGATATCTTGGCGGTCTAACACACTCGATGTATTCGCCGGCATTCCAACAGGAACAGACTGAGCGGACAGCGGTGCAGGGGCCACGAGCGCAGCGGGTTTCACGGACGCAGCGGATTTAGACAGTTGTACTTTAGTACTTTTTAATTTCAGAACTGGACAGCTAGCTTTCCAATGCCCTTCTTCCAAGCAGTAATTACAAATCAAGTCGAATCTATTTGATGGACTTTTAGCACGCCTTGGCTGATTCAACCCAATAGGTGGAGAGAGGCGGCCTCCTCTGAGCCCCTCTGTGCGAGATTTATGAATGAGTTCCCACTCATCGGCCAGCAGTGCTGCCTGGGAAGCGGTCTTAACATTACGCTCGGCAATATAAGTTACAACAACATCTGGAAGCGTATTTTTATATTGTTCTAATAAAACCAAATTTATCAGATCATCAAATGTGGTCACTTCTGCCGCCATACGCCAACGATTAAATGGGAAAGTTAGCTCTCGCACAAATTCCACGCGTGTTTGGTTTGGTTCACGCCACAAAGAACGAAACTGCTGGCGATAACTCTCCGGCACACGCTCGTAGATTTTTAAAACAGCTGCCTTCACATTTTGGTAGATTTGGCTCTCCGCAGCCGATAAAGCAGAATAAGCTTGCTGGGCTTTACCTGTTAAAACACACTGAAGGAGTAAAGTGCGCTCAATATCACTCCATTTATAAGCTACTGCAATCCTCTCAAACAGAAGGAAAAATGTTTCCACATCAGACTCATTAAACGGCAGAACCAAACGCAAGTTATTAACAATATCTAATTTATTAGAGGAGGCTACAACACTTTCAGCAGGGAACTTACCCTCTTTCAGGAGATCAAGGCGTTTCTGCTCGACCTGCACGCGCTGCTGCTCCAGCCGGCTCTCCTCAATCCGGTGTTCAATTTTAGCTTTCTCACAATCTAAACAGTGTCGCGCTGCAATAACAGCAACTCTTTCTGCTGCTCGAACGACAGAACGCCCAGACTAGATTGTACAGGAGCCGGCGCTTCCACCAGCACCTCAAGGTCAAGCAGCGTCGCCTTCAAGATCTGCTTTATCCCCTCCTTCGATCTCTTTTGAAGGGCAGAGAGCTCAATTTCGTAATGCGTAGCTAGCTCTAATAATTGATCCTTCGTCATTAAGTCTAATAACTCATCAGACGGAGTCTGAGTGAACGTTTCCACAATATTCACCATAGAAATACTAATCCAATCAAATCCCAAAAAACTAATTTAAACTCACCGTTACACACCACAACATACAGAAATTAAACCTCCCCGACCCTAACTATCCCCCAACCCTAATGTAATGTAGACCCTAATCTTCAGCTGGCCCAAGACCGGGTATTTACACACTATATACCGCAAGTTTGGGAGAACCACCAATGGACCACCAAAAGTGATTCCCCAAACCTCGGCCGTGCTCCCGAGACAAATGCTACTAAGCCCCGAGCCAACCAAACATAACAAACTAAAATAAAAAACAACGTATCCGAAGACACGTTCTTCACCTACCCGGGGATGGTTTATTTCTGTAGTGTAGTTCTACGTCTTCTGGCGAATTAGACTATGACGTATTAGAGCATAATGACATTTATTCAAGCAATTGTTTAGTTTTTTTAATTTGGGCAGGACGGAGACCAAGCAATTTGCCTGCAAGCCACAACAATACTTCTTCCCCCTTACAACAAACTACCAAAAAACAAACACTTACCCAGGGAAAATCTAACAAAAATCAACCAAACAATCGACGCAAAAATACCTTTGGACGAGCCCCCATTTGTTACGCCCTCGAGGCGAAACAAGGGAAAAAAAACGGGGGAAGCCGAAAAAGTCACGTTACAAATGTTTATTTTAAGCACACAGTGATCAAAGATTAGGCAAAACGCCTCGCCAACACGCACGCCGCTGGTCTCCGTCCACTCTACGCATCGAGCAGTCAACCTCTCTCTCAAACAGCAGCAGGCCGCTGATAAAGGGGCGAACACCTCAACTCAGCTGTTCCCATCCACCTGATTAGGACCCGCACTACGGTAGCGCATCTGTAGAGGGAGCACAACAAAGACACACACGGCAGACAAGCGGCAGCACAGCAGCCGTGACAGTCATCTGTCATTTAATGGTCCCCATTGGTCCGTTATCGTCATGCTTACAGAGGACGATATGTTTATACCTGGTCACTTCATGCTTTTTTTCTGTTCAAATAGTTATCTGATTTCTGAAAAAAGGAATCCATTTACATTTGGCCACATAAATTAGTCTCCACTTAATTGATAATTCATTAAAACAACACTCTTACACCAGTCCTTACTTCATACACGCATTCCAATGCTTCAGTTTGTCACGAGGGCATGAATTTAATGTTCCTGAATGAAAGTAAAAGTTAAAGTCTAAAAATTTAAAATGAAACACCCAAAATTACATGAAACTCCGAAGGAAAAGTGGATAGCATGGTGATACAATGAAGTTAGTTGATCTATGTGCTATAACATGTAAAACGGGGTCATGAAAGGAACATTCAAAAAGCAACTCAAGAAAACACCTTCATATTCACAATCATATTATTGTCTTATTCAGATTTAGGCAAATAATTTGATTACTAATGTCCATGTAAACATGGTCATTGTTCATTTTTATTGCCTTTACTTCTTTGGTGACAGCTTGGTGTGTCCTGGACTTAGAAGTCTAGTCATTCTGAGTTCTATGACAACAGGCCAATTAAAAATTGGTGAGTTGAATCTGCATGTGAGGCCACTCCTGTCTATAGGGATATTTTTGAATCTCATCTGCATTCACTCCTTCACATTTGTGCTGAGGATTTAAGACAGTGCTCAGCATTTAGCTGGTGGTTTAGGGTTGTGGTCATTAAGACATAATGTCTTATTTTACATTCGTCAATTAGTCACTATTTTGTATGTCAAGATTCACAGGTCGGAGTCTCTAGGAAAGCACCACAATTACTAAACCAAGTTACAAGTTTGGTGTAATGTTCCAAAGTCTTAACATGAGCAGAAAATCACCACCAAAGGCATAACCTTTGTATGTCTCCTGTGACCTGGAATTACCAAATTTGGAAATGTATAACAATTCAGATGGGTTCATAAAAACTTTTACCTAGCTAATACTGAGGTTAGGAACTTTTAGTTTTAATTACAACAATACATTGTGAAAGTGTTCCAGTCCCAAAGGTCTATTCTTCCCCAATTATCTGTTATTACCTAGTACACAGCAAGAGACTGGCTCCACTCAGAGATTGTAGAATCTCACAAATGTTAGGTGTCCTGGTCTCGAAAGGAACCTAGGGTCTCATGAATCAGCTGATTCAAACTTGAGGTACAATTTGTTGACTAAAAATGTCCTATCCTCTTGATTGAAGCCAACGTGACCAGGTGAACAGTGCTTAGTGACATATATTTCAGCTCATTTCAATCAAGTGGTTCAAACGGTTCTCAACAGAGCTGGCAGAACACCAGAGAGTTCACAAGGAGCCCTAAGAGTAGGCCTATGAGGATTCATCCTCCTGGCACATCTCAGAAACTGGATATTCATGCTTCCCAAACATCCTGTCATCGATCTAGTCATGGTGAGCAGAGATGGCAGCAACATAGACGTTCAGTGTCATCAACTTCATCATGGCGAGCAGAGATGGCTGCGACATAGACTTTCAGTGTGTTCGAAAAGAACACAACTCATTGAATATACTTCACTTTCGTGTATGTACGCCTTATAGACAAGGCTCTAGCCTGAGTGTTATTGTCAAGTACAGCATGGAGGTTGCAAAGATATGTACGTGGGAGCCAAATGCGAGCACAAAGCAAGGAGAACAAGGTGAGGAAGCACTGCCCGCAGCTCCAGGCAATTGATATGCCAAAGCAGTCTGGGTCCAGTCCATGAACCTGACGCTGCATGCTTATTACACTGTGCCCACATTCTGGAAGCATCTGTCAGTGGAACTGTAGGCCTGGGAGACTTTTGCTAAGAGCACTCCTGCCCATAGAAAGGCAAGAACCAACCAGGAGCTGAATGTGGTGAGTGAGCCGTGGAGGCAGTTCCAGCTCCAACCTGAGAAAAGAGACACTCCTCATGGGTAGACTGCCTCCTGTAGTGGAGAGGGGGCACTTTCCTTGACTCTGATGAAGACTCACAGAAACGGGGAGAGCCCAACGGTTGGAACTTGAACATTAGTAAGTAGTAGTATTAGTAGTAGTGTTGGACATTAGTACAGTTGTGGCCAAAAGTTTTGAGAATTACATAAATATTGGAAATTGGAAAAGTTGCTGCTTAAGTTTTTATAATAGCAATTTGCATACACTCCAGAATGTTATGAAGAGTGATCAGATGATCTGCATAGTCCTTCTTTGCCATGAAAATTAACTTAATCCTGAAAAAAAAAATTCTTTCCACTGCATTTCATTGCTGTCATTAAAGGACCTGCTGAGATCATTTCAGTAATCGTCTTGTTAACTCAGGTGAGAATGTTGACGAGCACAAAGCTGGAGATCATTATGTCAGGCTGATTGGGTTAGAATGGCAGACTTGACATGTTAAAAGGAGGGTGATGCTAGAAATCATTGTTCTTCTATTGTTTACCATGGTGACATGCAAAGAAACGTGTGCAGCCATCATTGCATTGCATAAAAATGGCTTTACAGGCAAGAATATTGTGGCTACTAAGATTGCACCTAAATCAACAATTTATAGGATCATCAAGAACTCCAAGGACAGTGGTTAAATTTTTGTTAAGAAGGCTTCAGGGCATCCAAGATAGTCCAACAAGTGCCAGGACCGTCTCCTAAAGAGGCAAAAAAAGATGGCAGCATGCAGGTGTGAGGGCATCTGCACGCACAGTGAGGCGAAGACTTTTGGAAGATGGCCTGGTGTCAGGAAGGGCAGCAAAGAAGCCACTTCTCTCCAAAAAAAAACATCAGGGGCAGATTAATCTTCTGCAAAAACTATGGCAAATGAACTGCTGAGGACTGGGGCAAAGTCATATTCTCAGATGAAGCCCCTTTCCGATTGTTTGGGGCATCTGGAAGAAGGCTTGTCCGGAGAAGAAAAGGTGAGCGCTACCATCAGTTCTGTGTCATGCCAACAGTAAAGCATCCTGAGACCATTCATGTGTGGGGTTGCTTCTCCTTCAAGGGAGTGGGCTCAGTGGCCAAAAACAAATCCATAAATAAAGAATGGTACCAAAACACCCTCCAACAGCAACTTCTTCCAACAATCCAACAACAGTTTGGTGAAGAACAATGCATTTTCTAGCACGATGGAGCACCGTGCCATAAGGCAAAAGTGATGTCTGTGGCTTGGGGACCAAAACTTAGAAATTTTGGGTCCATGGCCTGGAAACTCCCCAGATCGTAATCCCATTGAGAACTTGTGGTCAATCCTCAAGAGGCGGTTGGACAAACAAAAACCCACTAATTCTGACAAACTCCAAGAAGTGATTATGAAAGAATGGGTTGCTATCAGTCAGAATTTGGCCCTGAAATTGATTGAGAGCATGCCCAGTCGAATTGCAGAGGTCATGAAAACGAAGGGCCAACACTGCAAATACTGACTCTTTGCATAAATGTCATGTAATTATCGATAAAAGCCTTTGAAACGTATGAAGTGCTTGTGATTATATTTCAGTACATCACAGAAACAACTGAAACAAAGATCTAAAAGCAGTTTAGCAGCAAACTTTGTGAAAACTAATATATGTGTCATTCTCAAAACCTTTGGCCACAACTGTATATGCCTGACCCTTGAATGCAACTACAGAGACAGTCTGCATCCAAAGCATGATTCCCGGAAACTGATCCTGACTTTTATTTTAAATTCCTTTTTTCATGAATCCAAAAGAAAATGCAATTTATTTTTTCTAGTTCCTGACGATGGCCAGGAACAGTCAAAATACAGCACTTTACTAAGCATGATAGAGTAAGGGCTATATATAAGACCTGGTTTCATCTTGGCTGGACAGAATGGCTCTATTACATTTGTGGCCAAAAGGACAGTAATCTCCTTGCGCAAGGCAGATGCATCTGTGGCTATCACAGATATATACATGATGAAATATAATGTTTATTTAGCAAAGTTAATGGGTTTGCAATTGTTTGTTCTCAGTGAAAGCAGTGAGTTTTTTTGTAAATATTTTAAGTAGAAATATAAAGTTAAACTATAATGACTTTTACATCCTTCTTTGCTTTATGTTTATCAGGGGTACCAGGGCATTGTATATGTACTTTTTAAACAATCATTCCAAAAAATTTGAGATGCTTACTAGATAGAGGTAAATAGAGAACTTTTACATTTTGTTTATTTTAGCTCTAAATTTGTTTTAAAAATGTCAATTAGTTGCATATTGGATTTTAATGTTTTATGTTTCCAGATTTAAATGGCTTTTTGAGAGGGAATAAATTCAAAACAATAAGAACATCCAAATGTCACTAGTAGAAAAGCTGACATTTATAAGCTCAGTTATAAATCAGTTGTTTTCCATTAGTGGTCTAGCAAAAATTATCAGATATAATTCTGACAGGCTTTCACTTAAGGATAATGTGTTTTTATTTATTTATTTATTTATTTATTTATTTATTTATTTATTTATTTATTT
>CAIGQW010054193.1:385975-401892 GCA_903798125.1 Danio choprae
ATAAATAATAAAAACAAGATTATCTCAGAAACAAATAGAATTATACATATTAAAATTGTGAAGAATTTGTAATAGTTACAATAGTTATAATAGTAATGTGGCTTCTTTCAAAAACATCTAAAGCATTTGACCAAACTTTTAAGTGAAAAAAAAAAACACTGGTAATTTCCTGCGAGAACATTTCTGTTAACTCTAATGCTGTGTTCATACTGTCACGATCGCACTCTCACATGAGGCCACAGGAACACGGGATTTATCAAAATACACGAATTTATTTACAAACACTCACTCACTACAAGGGCACTGGAAGCACAGGAGACTCTGGAAGGACATGGGTTGAAGACAGCACGGAAAGACGATCAGACAATACAATACCAGACAAGGACTGAACCAAACAGAGGAGTATAAATACACGGGGGACATGATTAAACTGATAGGACACAGGGGATAAACACAGGTGAAACTAATGAACATGGGAAACGGCGGGAAACAGAACAAAGGAATCACATGACATGGGAAACACAGAAAAGACACCTGACATACCAAATGTGGAGGACCACGTCACTAGCTCTAGTTTACTCATGGGATGTTTTTCACCCTGTGCAAATTTTCAGCTTGAGTTAAATTTTTTAACCTGTGCTAAAGATGTTATACAGTCGAATTCTGTGCATTCACAGCAAAGGCATTTTAATGACTTTGTATGTAACTTGCATGAAGACTTAATTCAGCATTTGGTGTGAATTTAGCATAAAACAACAGCACAATGCAGTGAAACATTTAACACATTGCTTTGTGCTTTATTTTTATTAATTCTATGCATATATTACATGGAAGTGTATATTATATTGCTATCCATTAAATTATACAATGCATGACATCTTTATCTTTTATTTTATGATGTAAAAATTTTCTTTTTTTTTTTTTTATCTCCCATTTAATTATTCTTTGAATTGCAATTTAGGAAATTTCTTTTCCAAATCAAATTGAAATTTCTGTGGCTCATGGCTAATTCAGTTCATACTCCAACTCATGAATTGAAATGGAACAAAGTCTTTAATTTTGAATTTTTGCACAACCCTAGTGGCAACCTAGCACTTAAAACCAAAACACAAGTTTGAAATAACACTGTTCAGCTTTTGTGGCCATATCTGTGCCGTTACCTTATTTACACAATTTATTTCATGAATCAGGCATGCAAACAACACATGCAAATAATCACCTCTATCAGAGAGCACAGTGTCATTCTAGAGATTTTGAGCATTGCTCTGCTTTTCTGCAAGATCAAAACTCTCAAATTTTTGTAAGAGTCTCAGTATTAAAAAAGCAGAAAGAAACATTTACATTTCAATGTCTTTTATCTCCAGTGTTATATTATAATTGTATTAAGATGTCTTTCAGAAAGGTGAAAGACTGAAGTTTTAAACTTGCTCAGCACTTTTAGATGCTCATCCACTTGAATGGCCACACACACACACACACATATACACTCTTAAAGAATCAACCAAACGCGCACTCACTGCAGCTGGCTGCTAAGTACAAGAGCAATTTTGAGACCTAAGCTTTTTGTGTTGTCATCTAATCAACACTGGTGCTTATTTGCATATTTCAA
Organism: Danio choprae; assembly: GCA_903798125.1. Classification (NCBI taxonomy): domain Eukaryota; kingdom Metazoa; phylum Chordata; class Actinopteri; order Cypriniformes; family Danionidae; genus Danio; species Danio choprae. Next base: position 387,585 of record CAIGQW010054193.1, read on the forward strand.
GAATGTGAAAAAAGATTCTCCAATTGTAACACTGTAAGTGACTCTTAGTGGCAGTGCTGCTCTGAGCCTCACATGCTGTAATGGACTTAATAAACACACGGCTGTGTGATGATTTTGTCCACACCGCAACTCAGAAATTTTGTATTTATTGCTGTTATTGATTTCAAAAACCAATCTAATATTATGAAATCCGTGCTGTTTGAGATTCCCTCTGCGCAGATTGAATTCTTGCATGCAATTTCTTGTCTTGAGTATCATCTACAAACACTCTTCCACCCTGCTTAGCCAAACTTTAAAAAAGTCAGCATCCCTCTTAGTGTTGGTCTGATGTAATCATTGTCTCAAGAGTGAATGTTTCTTAGCTAAATTAGATAAATCAATAGGAATGCTTGTTTTGTCCAGAGCCCCTCGTCTGGAGAAGCTCAGACCCTCCCAGCGATGTTTCATCAGAGGTCTTCTCTAGGAGGATTTAATCAGGGCCGCTGTGAGGGTGATCTGTATCTCTGCCCCCCAATCCCAGATGACCCATTTGTTTGCCCTTGAGTCCTTTCTCTTGGGTCATTATTGCTTTGTTTTTAAAACATATCTGACATGCAGCACACATTGGCTGGATGTTTTGAAATAATTAATTGGATCAGAGTCTTGTAAGTGTTAATTTAGGGAAGTCATATACCTGTTTTTTTTTGTCAACTTAAACCAAGACTACTAAAAATCACCTGTACACCTCTGACAGGATCACAGGACACACGCAAAACACACTGTCACCTCACCTAAAAACCTGTTACACTTCTCACATCACTGTCACCTTACACATGGACTTGGAACGTGTTAACAATCTAATGAAAACTCTAAAAACTGTCTTCCTCCTTACAAAAAAGCAAGTGTGCTATTAGTATATATCTTTTTAACTTAAAAAAAAGTATACTTTCAATCTACAGCGCTTCTCTTAAATGTACTTATTTTAAATGTGTTAATGATTAGTTAACTAGAAATGTGCTCTTTTGGTACATCTCATTTTATATGAAGTATATTTTAATTGTAATGAAATTATAGTAAAGAAAAATTTTGTAAAATTTTATAGTAACAAAGTTGTGTATTTAGTGTACCGAGCCATGGAGGTGATAACGAACGATTGATAATTGCAGCATCCCTAGTGTATAGTGAGGGAAATAATGCTGTACTAATTTCACATTATAATGTGAAACTTTATCACAAAATCAAAAAAGTCTTATGTTGCTCAGGTATATATTTGACAATATTCAAAAATACATTGTATGGGTGAAAAAGATATTTCATGCTAAAATGACTAGAATACATGATTAGACTTCATGTTTGAGTACTAATGGGCATGCTAAGCACTTTATATCAACAACTTTAAAGGCTATTTTCTCAGCACTTACATTTTTTTGCCTTTTGAAAAATGTTGCTTTTTGTGTGGAAAATATGTCACAATTGTTGACTGACGGTATATGGATGAAGCTCATGCATTAGGAAAGCTAACCAAAATAAACATATTTTAGTCTGACTGTATTTTCAGGGGTGCAAACGTGTCAAAACGTTTCATCTTGAAATAAGTCAATCACCGTCAATAGTTTAGACCTGTATTATTAAATTGGGGGGAGAAAGGGGGGTCTAATCGAAAAGGCTGCTATATGAATACGATATAAATATGCAAACATTTACACTCCATCTGAGTGTGACAGACTTTGTGTGACATGCTTACTAACCAATAGAGAAGGTGCACCTTCATTCTCCCCAATCAGCATTGTCCAAACCAGCCACATGTAAAGGCAACCATAAACAAGCAGGAGAGCGCAGGGGAGTGATGATGACATCTGCCAAGTCAGAGGGAGAACATGAGGGAGCATAAAACCTTTGATTTTATTTGACGATAACTGAGTTTAAAGAAAGTCTATAGGGATTTGGTTGTAGAATAAGTTTGGTGCAGATACATTAAAACTCATGTGCTCTTGAACAGACTAACTGAGTATTGGGATGGTTCACAAAATTGTTGGTTCAGTTTCTATCACAGTTCTGTAATTACAGTTTTTGGTTTGATTCAGTTTACATAGTAAATAAATTAAAAAAAAAAGTTATTCTGAAGTCCATGTATTCTAATTCCAGGCTAATATTAGTCTTTTGTAGTTGATTAATGATAATGATGACAGCTTGTTAATTTTGGCTGCTGTAATTTAAAAAATTATTCCAAGAATGTGTGCTTTCACTTTTACTTGCTAGTTTGTTATATAAAAGTTTGTTATATATTTGTTATGTTAAATAAAAGCTTAATCTGTCTTAGGCATGGGACGATAAACAGTTTCAAGGTTTACAGCGGTTTGCAAAAATATAGGTTTTAAAATGGGCTAAAATTGTCCATTATACCGTTCCTAGTATGGTATATGCACATATATATATATACATTCATTCATTCATTCATTTTCATTTCGGCTTAGTCCCTTTATTAATCTGGGGTCGCCACAGCGGAGTGAACCGCCAACTTATCCAGCATATGTTTTACGCAGCGGATGCCCTTCCAGCTGCAACCCATCTCTGGGAAACATCCATACACACCCACTCACACTCATACACTACGGACAATTTAGTCTACCCAATTCACCTATACCGCATGTCTTTGGACTTGTGGGGGAAACCGGAGCACCCGGAGGAAACCCACGCCAACACAGGGAGAACATGCAAACTCCACACAGAAACGCCAACTGACCCAGCCGAGGCTCGAACCAGCGACTTCTTGCTGTGAGGCGAACGTGCTACCCACTGCACCACTGTGAGGCTATATATATACATATATTTATTTATTTACTTTTGTAAACATGTTTTTAATTTTATTTAGTTTTTAGGACAACAGTATCTCCAGCAGGAAAAGACTGTCCATATTAAAAGTTACTAGTCAACCCATGATTCAAGAAACATCTGAAAAGCAAATCTCTTATACACCAACATCCATCATGCTATGGACCTGAACAGTGCCGTGGTTTTACTTTATATCCAAAGAAAATAATGATCTTCAAAGATGCCTTTTTAAGTTGAAATAAATCTGTTTTTGAAACTAATGAAGATGGCATAAGTCAATGATTTATTTTAATTATATAGCCTGACATGTTTAGTCAGTTCGTCCTGTTAACTCGTAATTAAAAACTAAAATTTAAACTGAAAACTAAAGAGCTATTTATTTAGTTCCTTTGTAATATTTAATTAAGTTAATAACATTGATTTGATGTTATTCGATTGAATTTGATTATTTTGAATGGCAAAAACTGTATTTTGCCTTAAAACGTAGTCAAATTTCTGACATCTGATTTGGGGGTTACTGTTTTGCCTGGAGACTAGATCCTTTGTTTAAGGGTATGTGGACACTAAGCCAGATAAATTTAAAAACCGTTTTCATCTAAAAATGCATGCTATGGTTGTCCCATATTTTGGTTATCCACTCTGATATGCTTACACCACTTTCCTCCACATAAGTAAAACACAAAACACTTTAATATGCATCATTTCAATTCAAGTATTTGTATTGCGCTTTTCATAATAATTATTGTTTTAAAGCTATACAAAAAGTGCACATAATTGCATTACAATCAAAATCAGAAAAGTTAAGGAGTTATGGAGTTGTGTATAGGGGGGACATTATATATAAACATAGTTAACCTGCAGTTATATAGTATATAGTGTCCTTTCAAAAAAGGTGTACATGTTAAATGACATACTGCATGTTCTTAATCTGAAGGTTATAACTTTATAGTTGCTGAGTGATAATATCAGTTCCAAAAGTGTATTCTCATAAATATGCTTATATTGAGCATATATTGCTTTATGAAAAGAAGTGGGACAATGGGCAGATGGGTTCTGCAAATGAAATCAATTTATTCTAGTTTTAATTTAATACGTGTGTATTAATGTGTTTTTTAGCATAATATGTAAAATGTCAGTTACGGTAAAGAACTGTAAAATAGTGTTAATGCTAAGAGGATTTTTAGCTATAACCATGGGCCTTAATGATTTATAAAAAATTTAATGGTTATCAACCCTTTGAGAGTCCATAAAAAGCAAAACATAATTAATACCCATGGCTCCTGACAATACATTGAGGATTAACGAAGTGAAGCCATTGGTCTGTGTGAAAAACTGGTTTTACTTAAACTGATCATTTAACAAATATTTATTTCATCCTAAAACAAACATTTTCTCCAGGGTTTTTTTGTGTCTTAAAACATAAATGAGCCTTTCAACAATTTAAGGCCTTACAAAAGTTCTTAAATCAGAGCAGAAAATATTAAGTTCATAGTAATGCCATTAAATGTTGCACACGCTGCACAAGACGTCATATCTTTCTTTGTATTTTGTTCTGTCTTGTAATTAAGTACAAATAGCCAAGCATTCTTACACGGATGCATTTGTTTGATGTAAAATGAAGTCTATTTTTCTAAGAAACTGAACAAAATTAAGTCAGGTTTATTCCTAAAATAAGAACACATTTTTTTCATTGTGGCGTGAAAGTATGATAGTTCAGCCTGATTGGGTTTCTATACTAACAGATTAAAACAGAATGAAATTTTTTTATTTTTTTTATTTTAAAGTTGGTTAGCAGACAGTTGATGGTAAACACTGACTTCTATAGTAGTATAAAATTGCTAGTGGTCACTATTTTTCAAATGTTTTTCTTTTACGTTCAGCTGAAGGGAGAAACTCAAACCGGTTAAAAACAAGCATATGGTAAATAAATGTTGACAGAACTATAATTTTTTAAATATTAGTTTTATAAATTTCTCAGAAATTTTATTTTGCATCTCACATAAATGTGTTTTGATGTAGATATCATCACTTTTTGCTGTGTGTTTAGAAGGTATGGTATACCTATAATATAATATTTTTAATATTCTAGCTGTCAGTTTGATGAAGAACTTCTAAGCTCGAAACGTCATTTCTTAGCTATTACTATATTTTATATCCTTTGTACTGTGGTGTTGTCATGACTGCTCACGTTACATATGCCCAGGAACACGGGAATTATCAAAACACGAATATTTATTAGCAACTTGACACTTACACAGAAACGATGGACATGCAGGAATACACAAGATGATGACAAAGTAGACAATACAAGACCAGACCAAGAACGCACTGAACACAGGAGCTTAAATACACATGACATGATCACACTGAATACACACGGGGTGAACAGAGGTGGAACTCATGAACATTAACACACGGCGGGAAAACAGAACAAAGGAATCACATGACCAACACGAAGCACATGGAACAACAACACAGAACAGACACCTGACAGGTGTAGCCAGCTTAGATATTTTTTGGTTAATTTTTTTTTTTGTTGTGCAGTGCCCACAACTTTGTGCCTGCTGGATATGCACTATTGGACTCTTTTGTTACAAAAATAAATAAGAAACTAAAGTAGATTGCTGTATAGTGTAAAAAATAATCAGGCTGGTAGTTAAAGGATTACTTCACTTACAAAACTAAAATTTACAGATAATTTACGGACCCCTTTGTCATCCAAGTTGTTAATGTTTTTTTTCTATTGTAAAGAAATGATAAGGAAAACAAGATGGAAAATGATTTTGAGGAATGACAGGTTTAAGAAACATATTCCTTGGCTGGGATTATTTAGAGTTCTTTGAAGCTGCACTTAAACAACATTTTAATAGTAGTTTAAACTCTGGAGCACCAATAGCCACATTTCCACTGTCGAGCCAGCGGGAGCCAGGGTTTTTATTGAGCCGGGTCGTGCCAATAGACCGGGAGCTTGAGCAGTGAGGCCAAAATCATGTTGCATTCCCACTGTCATGCTTGTAGCTTGCATCGCGGCAATCAAACCCTGCTCTCAGAACATCCCCCTGAATGAAAAACGTCACACAACCTGCCCAGTTCAGTGGGAATCAGGCAGATAAAGCACAGCATCACATCATCACGAAACGTTTAAAATGAAGATAACTGAAACAAACAAATTACATGTTACTGTACAGCATTACAATTTAAGTCTATACACATAGGCCTATGTATATTCATTCATTATATTTGTTTACTTGCCGACCGACTATTGCCATCGTACATCGAGTGGTCTCGCTACTAACAGAGGGATGACCAAGTGCCCCATCCATATTATAAAACCACAGAAATTTTCTAGTTATAACTCGGTATAAAATGTATTTTGTAACATCCTCGTTTGGTTTTTTTTTTGGCGTACTCGTGTGTGATCGGAAAACTAGTATAAAGGCGATCTTTACCAAATTTGGGCAAACTCCGCCTCTCCTTTCACTCCGCCCTGAAGCCCCAGCTGGCCCTCTTTGGTCCAAGGTATTCGGTGGGCCGAAAAAGGCCGGTCACTTCCATTTTGGAAGCCCTGCTTTGGCCTGATCAGGCCCCGGAAGTGACAGTGGAAAAGCGACTGGCCCTGACTCGCCCTGGCACGCTCGCTTTAGGCGCAATAGTGGAAACGCGGCTATTGACATCCCATTTTGGATGACAAAGCATGTGAGTAGCTTATCTATAAATTGTTGTTCTTAAAGTGAACTACTTCTTTTCCGTTTATACATTAGAACATGACTTGAAAAAAAAAACAGTCTATTTAAGTGTTTCCTGATAAAACATCTTTTATTACATTCATTAGAATATCCAAGCTGATTTGACCTGTATAATGAAAGTGAATCAAGACCAGGTTTTTTTTAACTCTAAAAAGGACATAAAAGCACAACTAAAAATATATATATTTCCAGTCTGAAGTCATCGCTTTTTCCATGGAACAGAAGTTAAAAGTCATTATTCACTGAAAATATTGTCTTAAATCTTTCCAGACAACTTCGGTCACGTTTCCCTGTCGTATTGTTAGAATGCCTTCAACATCTACTATAAATTACAGATTTTATTTTGCACAGAAAAAGGATACCATGTGGCTTTCTAAAGAAAGCACAGTAGATAGATTTTGACAGAAATGTGATTTTTTTCTTTCCAGCAAATATTTTGATAAACTATGGAGCAGTTTGCAAAAAACAAAAGAACACTGGTCCCATGTGTTTGTCTAGAGGTTCACTGCAGAGTGTGTTGTAGATAATTCATAAATTTTCAGAGAGTATGATTTATCTCTTTAGTCTGTGCCATGAAACACATACAACTGTTCCGACAGCAAGCGTGTGGAAAGGACACAGAGGGAGAGGGAGAGACCGAGGGAGAAAGATAGAAGGAAAGACAGGGAAGAAGTGATAGAGAGGCCAGGCATGTGTGTGTTTGTGTGCACTTAGTTTAGTTATATGTGTTTGTCCTTGTGTGCACCCTTGACATCTCATGTCACGAGTATAGTTATGTCTATACTCCGTGTCCAATCAACTGTATTCGTCGTGGTGCAGTTCTCTTTCTCTCTCTCACACACACACACACACCGCACACACATCTCTTTTTCTGTTATTTAGATGTCATTAACACTTCAGCCAATATGAGCTCATTTTGTAAGAGCTGATAATACAGAGAACCACAATACTCTAATATCTTCCTTTCTATAGATGTTTTTAATTGGTTGTTTACAGGGGACAGAAATCTGGACCTCATTCACTTTTATTGTATAGACACAAACAGTTTATGTATTATAAAAAACTGTGAGTTGATTTATAAGTAAACTCTTCCTTTAATGTGATTATTGCTTCTAGGAAAATATGTAGTTATTTATCTGTATAACGTTTAACATTATTGTAAACGTTTGCCTCCAGTCAATGCAGCATGAGAATTGAATGCAAATTTCACATACGTATGAAAAAGGCAATAAATTTACAAAGCAAAGGATAAAGTTAAACACACGATCCCTATTTAGTACTGGAAAAAATGTAATTTGAGTGTTGTTAAGCTATCAAGTTATGTCTAATCTACAGTAATGAGGAAGACTAAAGAACGTGTCAGTGGAAATAGAAAGTGAGAGCAAACCAACACCGCTTGAGTCCTGAGTGAGAGGGTGTGTGGTGTGACTGCTCTGGCTTGGAACCTCAATGTGACTGTATTTTTAGCCGGAGTGACCTTCTTAAACACACCATTACATGGGGTCAAAGCAATAGCGGCCATAACGCTGATAGTGACAGACACCAAGACCCTGTGATTGATATGTCTTGTTTGGACAGTGCCACAACTGGCAGGATATTAGTGTGAGTAAAACAACCAAAATGCCTCCAAAGAATGCCAGAACTTCCATTCAGAATTAGACAGATTTCATCCGTATGCAGCCGCGTTTGGAATCTGCTCGGAATCCGACCAAAAACTGGGATTTTTACAGATGTGTTCATTTATTCAGTGTTTTTTATCTGTGTGTTGTTTTAAGTTATCATGGTCAGTAATCATGGTCAGAAATGAACTTTTTCCATTAAGCGGACAATTTCTGACCCCTGGAATTGATTTTTATGTGGATTTTTTTTGTGTAACATTCATAATGGCAATTTTTATAATTACCTTATTAACTCATGGCTCCAGACTGATACATTGCCGAACTCACTAAAAGCAGAAGGAAAGAGCACTACCTGCTTAAACTGCGTGCTGCGTGCCGCATGGACCATTCATCAGCTCGCTTCAAAAGAAAAGACAGCACTTCGAGAGCTACAGTGAATGCGAACCACAAATTAAACCAGTTTAATGCCAAATGAAATAGGGCTGTCATTCCCGGGAACACTGACAAGGAAAACAGCTGAAATATTGTGCAACAATGATGGAGTTAAATAGACTCTTCACTACACAAATCATAAACTATTATCATGGTTTTACTGTAGTAACACATACAGGAACATGACTGGCAGAAATGGTGTTAATAATGTATTAAATAAATTACACTGATAATGTAAACTATATTTTTAAGTCATATTAGTTGTACATTCATATTTTATTTAATTTCTTTATTTGTACTCAAATACATACTCTACCAGTTAGGCTACTTGTTTATGGTTGTGAGATTGTTAAACTTATGATATGCATGATGATCTTCAAGTGTATAAAAGACTATTACAGTTTGCAGATGGTGATGTTTTTGCTAATGAATATATATTTACATCTGGATCAATCTCAACTAGGGCTGCACAATATATAGTTTCAGCATCGATATAGCAATGTTCAGAACACAAGCAAAGTTGGACCCTAACAGAGTGAAAGAAATCCCTAGAAAAACATAAAGCAATGTCCATTTCATTTGTATCTTTGTTCATTGTATTCATTTATGCTAGTAATTTGTTTATTATATTTCATAATAAACACACTACCTACAAACATTTTCACAATGAATTCTTTCCAAATAGTTTTCCAATATAGTGCAGCCCTAATCCCAACTCGCCCTCCTACTGCTCTGTTTAAGCTACTGTCAAATGTGTATTTCTAAGAGACATGTAATATTACTAATATTCTATGTGTAGTGCCACAAACCTCATACCTATGAAAATGGAGTGTTATGTAATATACTTTGACATACACTTGATAAGGCAATATAATCCATTTTATATTGCAATATATAATCCAACAATATAATCAATTTTTACATGGATTATATTGTTAAATCGATTTAAATGCAGTGATTTGTTTACATCAGGGATTGGCAGCCTGTGGTACAAGTGTCTACATTGGCATGCAAGCAAGAAACAATTGCATGTAGTTAATTTAAAATAACTTGAACCTGCATAAATGCATGGATTTTGAGGCAATCGTCATAGTCACATGTTTTATTATGTTAGGAGCTATAAATAGTATCAATGTGTGAAAATAAATCTGTGCTAGTGAACAGATGCGCATAGCTCTGGCAAACCAGTCACATGACCACTGTGCGAATGACTCAAATCAGTGAGGCGCCACATTTTTGTAGAAGTTTAATTCATTTTCTTCAGTCATGCTGGACTGTGTTGTTCTTAGCTATCAGAACAAAAATACCCTCAATGTTATGTAATATTTTCATTGAAGTATACAGACTTCTTAACATTCCACACAATGATACTACTGTGTGACATCAGTACATTCACACACCCATGCAGTGGTATTCAGTAGGGTCACATTGAAAGTTTGTTATTTATTCATTCTTGCCACTTCATGGCCAAAAGTTTGCTGACCTCTGGTTCGCATGGTCCCTTATAAAGTGTTTACTAAAGTCTCCATGTGAATGTATTTGTAGATTATTATTATTATTATTATTATTATTATTATTATTATTATTATTATTTTACTTTGTATTATAATGAATGTAAATTAATAAAACATTAACATTCTGTCAAAACACTAGGAGATAACAACTGTTTTGGTTACACTTGTTGCACACTTACAGGATACTTACATTAGAAAGTACTGGGAATAGGATAACTGGGTAAAGGGACAATTTCAAACATTTTTTGAAATATCTTCTTTTGTGTTAAATAGAAAACAAAAACGTCAAACTGGTTTGGAAGTAAAGAGTGAGTAAATGATGGTAACATTTTTGGAAGAACTATCCCTTTAAGGTACCTAGTTATTAATTTCTGTATTAATAATTATACATGCAAAACAAGCTGTGAATTAAAACAAAGTGAATGTTGTCAAAGCCATGTGCGCAATGTCAAGTTTCAAAAGTGACAACTGCATTTAAATACGGGACAGAGTGGCAAACTGCAATGCTCAGACATCTTGCATATTTATTATTATTTAAGTTAATATTACAGTGACAAAAGACTTATTACACTCAGCAGTTTGAATACCATTAGTCGACAATGGTTTAGTTCCTTACGCAATGCGTAGAATGGATTGGTTGCAATCTGTGTTTCTCAGGAGCTCATTTGGTTGTTGAATGCAGTTGTACAGAACAGGATTAAGCACTACAAGGTAAATTGAAAACCGAGTTGACCTGCAGTGTGTATGTATGTAGCCAAGCTGTTGAGATGGACATACTTTTAATAGTCAACTGTCAGGCACACTGATTGTTTGTGTAAGAACAAAAGAGGTGATAGAGAGAAAAAGGTTTATAAGTATGAACGGACATAATGCATCGCCTCAGCTCTCAGTCACAAACCTTTTTATATATATACATTTTACTTTGTCCTTTATACAAAGGTATTATAATGTACAAAGTTTGACCACTTGTTCTGTCAGCCGAGAAAATATGAGAAATATGCCCTTCTCCTAATCTCTGTCATTTTGCTCACTTTTTCCTTTCCCGCTATGTGTGTGGTGACAGAATTTGCTCCCATCATCAGAACAGAATAATGATTCTGAATGACTCTCTTTAACTCGGAATCCTTCCATCATTCCTTAAGGAATAAAGCAGTTATTATCCTTCATTAGAGACCTGGCACTTGCATTAGGATAATGTCACCTCTACTTACCACCGTCATTTGACCACTGACGCACACAGGCTTTCAATTGAGCATTTCCACAGGGAATGTCACCTGTTATCTCTGAGTGCTGAACCCGTAAATGACATTTCCAATTTAGCAGCCGCACACCGGACAATTGATGCAAAACTTCTGAGAATTTTAGCTGTAGGCCACACTATTTTTATTCTGTTCAATCGTCTGTACGTACCAGTATGCCCCTATTACTCGTATATTTTCCATGCTTGAGAGCTGCTATGCGTGTTCCGTTCAAATTACTGCTAATGGACTTCATATTTTTGCTCACAATTGGCATTTCGTTGTAAGAACGAGTTCCACATTTGCAGTATATTTGTTTTCTTCTGCTGATATAACAGAGAGCAGAACTTTTATGTCAGTGTTTTGTCATGCCGTTAGTTTATGCTGTTGTTTTTATTTTCTAGGTTTGATGGAGGGAGGAGTGACATTTTCCCCATGGAGTTTTTCCTTCCTCCACAAAGGACCTGCCTAATCTGCTCTGATGAAGCATCTGGATGTCACTACGGAGCCCTCACTTGCGGAAGCTGCAAAGTGTTCTTTAAGAGAGCTGCTGAGGGTAATATAAACACACCTATTATAACTAAAGTCGGCCTTTTGGATTGTATTAGCGGCTAAATATATTCACCAAATGTGAGGAGTGTATGTGCTTTAATTAGAATTTTTAATAGCAGCTATAAACTGTCATTAAAGCTGCATTAAAAGCTGCCATAGCCTTTTTGTGAATTAATATACTTTTGACCATGTGTCCAGTGCAGCTTTTATTGTTTTTAATGATTTCAATGTAACTGGCAATAGCTGCCACTTTACACACAGGCATTCAGTCAAAGAGAGAAAGAAGGCAACACTTTGCATCTTGCGGTGGTGCTTGAGTTAAAGTACAAATACCCTAATAAAATATTACTCCAGTAAAAGTATAAAGTCCTCATTATCAGTTTTACTTGATTCAAAGTACAAAAGTGCAAAAAGGCGGGGGATGGTGGATGTGTAGTGTATTTTCTTCAGGAATGTAGTGAAGTACAATTGAAAGTTTCCTAAAATAAAAATGCTTAAAAATATATACTTCAGTTCAGTACAACAGTGAAGTAAAAATACTTAATTGCTCTCCACCGCTGGCATCTTGACAAAAATTTGAGACACATTCTATCTCCATTATTGAATCCAAAAGAAAGATTTGCTGTTGAAATCTAATACCTGCAACCCTTGAAAATACAGGCTTGGTTGTAAGTTGTGTGAAGGCGTACCTTTAAAAAAAATAATCAGTGAGACCCAAACATCTAGCTTAAAGTAAGATCACCATAGATTTGTACTTACCGTATTCCCTTTCTTAGTTCCAAACGAGTATGACTTTCTTTCTTGAACACAAAAGGAGATTGTAAAGAAAATGTTTAAGAATGAAAATTGATGACGGCCAGCACAGGGACAGTTATGGTTTCTATTCACTTTCAAGGTATAAAGCAACATAGACATTCTGCTTACTTTTGTGTTCTAAATTGCATGCATATATTTCTTATATTATATTAATTATATTATGTGTGTGTGTAATAGTAATAAAATTAAATATATAAAATAATATAAATAATAGTAAAATAAAATTGAACAATAATAATAATAACAATAATAATAGTATTTTAACAAGGATTTTTTAAATGGACAAAAACTGATGTGAATACTTTTACAAAAGCTTACAAAAACACTTTTTTTTACTGTCTGTAATAACAGAATCCTTAATAAAGTATCACGGGTTCCATAAAAATATGAAGTAACACAACTGTAATGTTGATAATAAAATAAATGCTTCTTGAGCAGGGCCAAAGGAAAATGTATGAATGTTTCTTGATGACAAAGTGACAGATCATGTGAAACTAAAAGCTTGAGGAATGACATTATATCATATATCATATCACATCAACTATTAGTGTCATAATTTGTTTTTAAATTGTTAGTTAACAACATAAACATTGTGTGACTGTGGTTTTAGTGTGTGTTAGCATTACCTGAAGTTTTAATCACTATAAAACTTCAATATAATAAAATAAATGTTTCTTGAGCAGGGACTAAGCCGAAGGAAAATGAATGAATGAATGTTTTTTGAGCACAAAGTGACAGATCATGTAAAACTAAAGACTGGAGGAATGATACTGAAAATTCAGGCCATTACAGGAATAAATATTTTATAAAATAAAATATTTATCAAAAGCTGCAGTCCATATGTATTGCCTCTTTGTCTCCATTTCCACTTGACACCTGCAACAGTAGTTAAAAGCGGAGTACATCATCTTTACGTGGCTTGTGCGTTGACTCGGCTCCTCAAAGTGGATGAATTTAATGTTTGGTGGAGTTTGTCTGGCTTGTCAGTCTCCCCACCAGTGTGAATACTCTACATCACAACTACAGATTTTACATCTTAGTAGTACTGCATGACCCAAATAAAGAATTTGTCCGCTTTTGGCAGATATGTAACTTATACATCGCACAGCCAAATGTGATGCAATCTAATGATCGTTTAGCTCATATCACATCAACAATATTTTGTTCTCAAATTACAGATAAATTAATGACACAAAGACAAATGCCGGCAAGCTCATATTTTCTGCCTATTAATACCTCTCAAGTTAGAAAACATAATTACAAGTGGAACTTCTGCGTTAAATATTAATATAAAACAATTATTAAAATGGATAAATATCAAAATGTAGAAAACAGTTATTTTAAATTATAAAAATGGTTTACATTTCAACAGTGAACCGCAGCTGTGGTTAATGTAAAACTATTTTATTACCAGCCTTAAAGTTTTCAAAGGTAATATACTGTATGTCATATCAATTTGGAATAACATGAGAGTCTTGAGAAAAGAAATCTATACTAGGTGTAAAAATAAATGTACATGTGATATATACACATTGTCAGTGTTCGTCCGCGTCATCCTTTGTTTATGTCATGTGCTTTCT
>CAIGQW010054193.1:406892-429328 GCA_903798125.1 Danio choprae
GTGTGTGTGTGTGTGTGTGTGAGTGTGTGTGTGCGTGTGTGTGTGTGTGTGTGTGCGTGTGTGTGTGTGTGTGTGTGTGTGTATGTGTGTGTGCACTCTATTTTTATTCTGATCTATGTTTTATCTCAGTGTAAATGTGTTGCTTCCAGCTCTGTCCTTTCTGGAGCTTTACTTTGCCTGCCGACTGACTCAAACTAACTCAAAAAGTTAAAACTTCTGAAGACTGTCTGTTTCTTCTCCTATAGGGAAGCAGAAGTATCTGTGCGCTAGCAGGAACGACTGCACCATAGACAAGCTGAGGAGGAAGAACTGTCCATCCTGCCGTCTGAGGAAGTGTTTTGAGGTTGGAATGACCCTGGGAGGTAAATTCTTGTGATAAGGTGTCAGATATGTTTTATTGTAGTTAAAGGAATATTTTGTTTTAAAAATTGCATTCTGTCATTTTTTATGAATCGTAAATTCATTCATTATTTTCCTTAGGGCAAGAAATCTAATATTTTATGTTTTGAAGAAGTAACATTTTGAAAGCACAGCTTCAGAAAGCACTTCAAAAGTGGTTTGTTTGACTTAGTTGCACTATTGTCCAAGGCTTTGGCAGACCTATTACAGTATATTTTGTATCCTTTGTGTGAGGAACAGGTCAAAATTTAAGTCACAGCTCTTCCCCTCCAGTGGGCAGGAAACTGCTGTGAATCCTCCAGTTTTGAACCGAATCAGTCCAATTTGTGAACGAATCATTCAGTTTCATTTGAGAAACTCACAGTCACTCAGATCAATCATGGAAAAGGACTGACTCAAAAGAACAATTTGTCCGCAAAATGACCTGATATGACCTCAGTAGGGTAAAATTACTTATATTTCAATAATGACATAGTTGGGTGAACTATTTCTTTACAGCCCAGGCATAGTAATGAGAAGTTGGCTGGCTCGATCTTTCTACTCTACTTCCTTTACTACTCAAGGTTGTACCATTTAGTGCTGGAAACAATTTCTTCGTATCATGCTTGCATTGAAATGAAGAGATAGCATAAATTACTTGCATTATAATTAAGCCTGCTTCAAAAGGCATTGTCTTTTTTGGATTGGATGCAGCTCTGTAAAAAAATAAGAGACCCTCTTTATTATCATCTCCCTTGATTTTCCTTTTGTGTGTTTTGAGTAAAATGTTCATTTATTTAAATTCATATTCCTTGCCCATGCAGATACATACAAAACATGTTTTTACATATTGTTTTACATATTTTTGACAGGCCGTTCAGGTGAAGTTTTGTGTTATATTTATATTTTGGAGTCTTAATGTGAGGAATATCTTTCATATCCTGCTACATGCAGTCATGGAGACAAAAAAATTATATATATATATATATAGTAATAATAATTCTAGACAAACTTGCAAGATAAATGTCCTGTTGAGTGATGCACAAGTCAAAAAAGAATAATTCCGAGGCTTTTTAAATTTCTTGGATTTAAATTAATCGCAATGTTCCGCTAGTGTGAGGCTGGCTATAATTTTACAATACCACTTAAATGGTGTATTACAACTGCAGTTCCTAATAAAGTTGCCAGCCAGCTGAAGAGTAACTCAGGAGTTTTATTTATTAAACAAAGCCCAATTTTACTGGGAGCGTTGGCGAATATTTATTTTGGACTTTGTGTTTACAAAGCTCTTTAGATGCAATGAGCTCTTAAAAGCAGTTCTATAGCAGCTGAGAACATTGGAAAGGTTGCTTTGAGAGAGAAAAAAAGAATGCACGTGAAGGGGGGTGTTCAAATCATCAGTGCTGTCGCTCTGCATCTCTCCTTGATCTCTCGCTTCCTCTAGGACAATCACTGATGAATTATTGATGAATAATTTTATCTCTCTGGTCTGCATTAAGAGGTCTACCTCTTTAAGGTCTTCCTCTTATTCTCTCTTTTGTCTCTCCAGAAGGCTTCCACTAATTTGATAAATCTTTGTGTGATTTGCAGTCAACAATGTTTAATGGATCAGAAGTAATCAGTTTATTTCATGATGCTTTTATTGGTTAATTTAGGGTGTACTTTTTCATCATGAAGAGATTTCATGTTTGAAGAACAGGAGCTGTACATTGTTCCAGAGAAAAGGCCATTTCATTTCATTAGGACTTTTTCAAAGTGTGTTTTATAACTTTTTTAGTTTATTTGAAGCTGTATACGGTAGGTCACTGAGTAATGAGTTCCAATCAGCTTGATTGTGATCGCTGCTTCTCTCTTAGCCTTTCTGTCTCATTCCTTGAATGGCTGAAAATTAACTCTAAATCTGTCTCCATCTGACTCAAACAGAATTAATAGTGTAATTAAACTGTAGTTTAAAGAATATTTCTCTGGTACTGCTTCAGTACATATGACAACTTTAAAATAATTTTCTTCATTGAAACTTTAGTAGGCAAACTTTTGAACAGGATGTTTGGGTGAATTGTGCTTATTTTGTCATTTATGTGTTATGCATCTTCTGAAAAAGGCGTAAATGGATAAATAAACAAAATGAGGAAACAGTTTTATCCCCCCTCACCCCACCAATGTATTGTGTTTCCAAATTCAGCATCAGTTAGCTTGTGTGTTTTATTTTTTGTGCAATTTGCGAGTTCTTCCCTTTCAAAAAGGTTTTACTTTTTTACTTGTTCTTAATGTGTATATATATGAGTCTTTACAAATGCTGAAAGGGGAAAGGTTAAATATAGAGAGGATGTTGGAAAGTAGCTAGAGGACTTTTTGTGTGAAAAACAATGCAGAATAAACAGTAACATTGTGAAATATTAAAAAATCTATTTTATTATATTTAATAAAACGTTTAACTTTTTAATGTTTGGCACAGCTTAATTTCACCAGCCTTTATTCTTCATATTCTTTGTTATATAATTTGCATACTGCAAGTTGTGGAAACCATTAAACATTTTTTTTAGTATTCTGATAAAAAGGGAGTTCATAGACAGAAAAACCTTAAAGTGAAGAGGACGCTTGATTTGTAAATATCTTTGAATGCTTAATTGGCGAGCACATAATTATTTTTTTGGTATCTTTGTGATACACTGCTTACGACTGCAAGGTACGCAGCGTTAAGTGCCACCCGTTGCTTAATTGTACAAGCTTTGTTTATATTTCAGTTATTATCAGGTATCCTTGATTAAGAATACACACTGATTACGTGCATTGACAGGGTTGGTCGTTCAATGCATTTGGTTTGTGTGTTCTGAG
Organism: Danio choprae; assembly: GCA_903798125.1. Classification (NCBI taxonomy): domain Eukaryota; kingdom Metazoa; phylum Chordata; class Actinopteri; order Cypriniformes; family Danionidae; genus Danio; species Danio choprae. Next base: position 410,106 of record CAIGQW010054193.1, read on the forward strand.
CTATGCTGGACACAGTCACAATATAAGCTAACTGATACCCTTGTGTGTAAAATACATTGCTGTGGCGAATGTTGGATTTATCTCAGTTATGCTGCACAGTTGTTGTTGGCACTCAATGCTATACTACTTTCATTGGACAATTCAAGATGAGCAGAAATACTACTACCTTTTGGCAGTCGGAGCAGTTGGAGCAGTTGCAGATCTTTAGGACTTCTGACACAGCTAAAGAAACAGGTTTGACTTGCCCAGACTCCATTGGCAGAAACTGGTAAGCATATTTTGTGCCAACATCCTTTAGTTTCTGTACAGAAGATTTGGTGCACAGGTTCAAGAAGTATTAAATAGAAGTCATCTTGTCTCTGAGATGCGTTTAAGGCATTTAAGGCAGCAAACCTCCCTCAGGTATCCTGCATTGTATTTTCAATATTATCCTTATTATAAACTAAGTAGCACATTTTTGTGCAAAGCAGAATGCAGAAGGTGTTGGCACCACCACGCCAGCCCAGAGCAGTCTTGTGAATTAATCTTTTATCCAAATGCAAGTATACAGCTCTGGGGGTCTTCAGCTTCTTACCTGAAGGTACACAGTCAGCGCTGTGCTGTTTCCTACCTTAACACTTAAAGTGTTGGAGAGCAGTAACAGCTGTTTAACACCCTATCAACAGTCTTGCTGTCGACCACCATCAAATACAGGGGTTTAGCCTATATTGATACATGATCCAAAGCATTTGATTACATTTGAAGCAGTAATATAGTCATTACTACAAAAACAATCTACAGACGTTGTACAGATCAAGACCAGTTAAACAGGTTTATCTCCAGGTACTTCCTAATTCCTAAAATAGGATGAGTTGATCCGACCTGTTCTAGACTTAAGGGACCTCAGTAGGGCTTTTCACACTGCTTTAAACCTGTAATTTGAAAGTGGCGTTGGCACCACATTTTACCCGGTGTTATGAAACCCTGCTCATTTACACAGAATATTTTTTCCTCGTCCAATGTAGTACTTTTCTATTGTTTTTAAATGTAAACACGTGTTTGACAGACATGCATGACCATTACGCTCACGGCTCGCATTTGAAGAATTTAAACATTTTTAGATGCTGTGCCAAGTAGGGTTGGGTACCGAAACCCCTATGTAACCGGTATGGACCGGACCGAATCAGCATATGAATTTCAGTGCCTAATTTTGGTGCCACTGGTGCTGTGACAAGGACGTAAGAAGGGGTACATCAAAGGCACACATAAGAATGCGTTGTGTCACACCATCTCATTCATTCATTCATTTTCATTTCGGCTTATTCCCTTTATTAATCTGGGGTCGCCACAGCGGAATGAACCGCCAACTTATCCAGCATATGTTTTACGCAGCGGATGCCCTTCCAGCTGCAACCCATCTCTGGGAAACATCCATACACACCCATTCACACTCATACACTACGGACAAATTAGTCTACCCAATTCACCTGTACCGCATGTCTTTGGACTTGTGGGGGAAACCGGAGCACCCAGAGGAAACCCACGCCAACACAGGGAGAACATGCAAACTCCACACAGAAACGCCAACTGACCCAGCCGAGGCTCGAACCAGCGACCTTCTTGCTGTGAGGCGAACGTGCTACCCACTGCGCCACTGTGAGGCCCCTGTCACACCATCTCTTAACATTTAATTCTAAACAACTTTGAGGGATACAGACATAGATCCGGTGAGTGACTCTCTTCAGATTCATCAACACGCATGACTGCGTTCATCAGATTTGCTTAAACTAAGCGTTCTAAAGTATGACTATATTATACAAGCAATGATTCTAACAGCAACGTGCAGCAGATGCTTTACAAATGGTGCATGTAAAGGGGGAAACACATCAAATTAGTGAAATATTTGAGGGCACATGGAGTCAGCTTAAAGGCACAGGAATGCACTGTATTTGACAGCTTGCGATATCATCTGGCAATTTCACGAAGTATGTTTACATGGACACTAATACTCCGATTTTAATATGATTAAGACAATACATGATTAACTCGAAAAAACTACGAAAAAACTACGAAAAACTACTATTTTTGATTACAGGCACCTGCATCACGAAATGTTGAGTTTTTTTTTCTTTCTATTTGGCGTGCGTTATCAAATTCTATTAAAACAACAGTCTTCCACCAGTCCTTACTTCATATTCTCATCCAATACCTCAGTTTGTCATGGGGCATGAACAATATGTTGCTGAATGAAAGTGAAAAAGCCGAACTGCAGTTAAAGTTGAAAAAATAAAAAACGAAACATCCGAAATTACATGAAACTCTGGAGGAAACGTTGCATATTGTGTGGTGATGCAATGACGTTAATCGATCTATGTGCTATAACGTGTAAATTGGAGTCATGAAAGGAACATTCAAAAAGTAACTCATGAAAACACCTTAATCATATTATTGTCTTATTCAGATTAAGACAAATAATTAGATTACTGATGTCCATGTAAACGTAGTTACAAGCCCCAACCCAAGAAAAAAAGTGTTCCCTGATTTTGATGACAGCCTTTCCACAGGTTAGTAGTGAGCTAATGTAATGTTAATTGCATAATGCAAATCTTAAATTCATGTTGACAAACAAATGATCAAAATAAATATATTAATGCTATTCAAATATATAACATATTAATTGATGTATACTTTAAACTTTAATTATATTGTTCAATTAAAATGATTAAAATATTTTTCTAGAGTCATCCACCATAATTTTGTGGCTAAAAGATAAAGGTAAAAGATCTTAAACATCTACACGCAGCCTGTTCATTAGTGTCAGTGGACCAAGAAGAATTCGGAAGCTGGGCAAGCGTGAAATGTTTCTGCTTACAGGTGCACAGTACCTGTGTCCTGATACCCTTGTGCTCACCATTGTACTTAAAAGAATTGTGCTGCATCTCACATTTTTGTAGATGCAAAGATGCTATCTGAATGAATGAGCCCTAAGTTTGCCAGTATAGTCTGAGCAGTGTGAAATGTGATTAGATATCTCAGGATTCCATTTATCCAGGCTTTAGGATGAACCAGGGTTAACAATTTCAAAATGTGAAAAGCCCTAATATCTTTCAAAAAAACGTTTCAAACGCTAAGGATAGCAGATGATATATATGCAGTGAACAGAATCATTGGTTCATGATTATAGACCTGAGGGATGCCTATTAGATCACATGAGGTTTCTTTGTTTTCATTTCAATGGAGTGACAAATCAGACACATCAGCATGCAGAACTTTTACCAAATATGTGCTAGTTGCACTGGAACCTTTACAATGTTCATTCTCCCTTACCTCGATGATTGGCTATTACCTGTATGTTGTCAGTCTCAACACTTGGTGAAAGAGCATGTTGAGAGTTTGTCGATGTTGCATATAGTCACCGTCTGTAAATAAATCACTAGACGAGATGTCTAATTCCTGCTCAAATAGTTCAGTTTGATGGTATGAGGCTCAACCTATTGCCAGATCTCAGGCAAGTGCAAAGACCGTTGCAAAATTTCAAATAGGTAAGCCCTGCCATATGCAGATTATCTCCATCTATCTGGACTTGTTGGTGGCAGCATCACCAGTGGGGCAGCTGTTGCTCAGAACTCAGAACTTTTCAGCCATGAACCAAAAGCATGTTCTGGTAACAGTGACTCTAGCATGTTCTCGCTCTCTGAAACACCTATGGTTTCAGGTGATCACTTGGGACTCATACCTGTAAAAAGAGAAGTTGTAACAAAGGATGAATCTCTACAAGGCTGATAGAAGCTGAGGGTCATATGGCAGAGCACACTGCATGATGTCCAGAGGCATGTATCTTCCTGGTCGTTACAATCAAATAGTGACTCTCTGTCCCAATCCTACACACTGTGGCTGAAAGATTCTTAAAGTGGTTCAATTAATTAGTGATATCTATGACAGGGCACAGATGGACTTGTTTTTGGACAAACAGACAACTCTCTGTCTGATGTAGTTTTCAAACAAGGATGATTCAAAGGCTTCAGGCCAGGATGTATTGACACACATCTGGGCAAAATGCCTATTGTATGCGTTTCCCTTCCTACCATTACTATGGATGATGTTGCGACGATCAAAGAGATGATGCAACCCATTCTGTTAGTAGCTGCATTCTTGCTGAAATGGTCATGGTGTATCTACTGCTTTCTTCCACCATGGGGTGAACCATACCTCTTCCAATAAGCCCGTAATTGTTATTTCAGACAATTGGGAAGTGGTGGAAACAAATGCCCACACCCTGAATATGGAGCAACCACTATTGAATCCACAGGCACCTTCTCAGGTACCTATGTGTATGTGGCAGCACTTTCTACATACAGAGGACCGGTGGAAAGTATGTCCTAAGGTATGTATAATTTAATTCGAAAATTTCTTAAAGGTGTTGCCCTACAGTGACCCAGTCACAAAGTGAAGGTTCCAAAATTGTATCTGAATTTGGTTTGAGTAGTCTCTCCTGCACACCATTTAACCATTAACCATGCAGCTGTTAAGTGGCTTTCCTTCAAGTCAGCTTACTTGTTGGCTATAGACATTGACTTGTTGGTGCATGCATGTCAGTCAGTCCCCAGTGTCTGTGCTGTGAACTTGAATGTTAACAAGTTACGCTGTGACCAAACACAGCATTCCACAGATCAGACCTGTGTCCAGTCATTTGGCAGAATGTGGAGATGACTGCAGCATGAAAGTCCACTAATAAGTTGTTTGTGTGTTACGGTGATCACTGAAAAGGGGTACAGCTGAGTCTAAGGATAGACTATCTCACGGGGTGACAGAGGTAATTGTGCATGCTTATTCTAATGCACGTCATGAAGTTCCAGCCTCAGTGAAATGTCATTTGGTGTGCGCAGTTGCTACCTCCTGGCCAGCTCTGTGTGGTCTGCAGTTATATGATATCTATGATGCAGCAACATGGAAGGGCCGAGAGCAGTGGGAACGGAATGAGGCCGTCGTGTAAGTGCATACAACTGCAGCGCACACCGGCCTCGAATCCCACGGAAGGAGGTCTGGACTGTAAGAGGAGGAACGATGGCAGAGGAAGCTGAGAGAGGTCCAGGCCTGGACAGTTATGTTTTGTTTGTTTTGGTTTAGACGGCAGTCTCCGTGAGGAGCTGCCGTCCCTTTTATTAATAAATATCTTTTTTTAAAGATTCGTCGGTTCTCCGCCTCCTTCTTCCTGGCAGCCAGGTGGCCGCGAATATCATTACAAGCATGAATACAACTTGCCTCTGAGCGAGCTGAGAGAGGATCTGAGAGAGGATCATGTGAGCTCTACTGGTGCTCCTATTGGTTGTTTATTGAAGGATTCTCAACTTTGTTGCATCACTCGACACACCCAATGGTCGCTCGACACGCCCAATAGTCGCTGTCGATTGCGTAGACGGAGGTCACCAGAAGCCATTCGCTCTCCGTTGAAATGAACGGCCGCTTGTCGCTTTGCTGCTGCGAGTCGCTCGTAGTGTGAATGAGGCTTGAAACTTACATAGTATAGGAGTGGTTTGGTTACAAGAGTTCAGACTTATATTCTATATGTAATGTAATGTATTCATTTATCCATTTTTTTTCTGGCTTAGTACCTTTATTAATCTGGGGTCGCCACAGCGGAATGAACCGCCAACTTATCCAGCATATGTTTTACGCAGCGGATGCCCTTCCAGCTGCAACCCATCACTGGGAAACATCCACACACACACCATGGACAATTTAGTCTACCCAATTCACCTGTACTGCATGTCTTTGGATTGTGGGGGGAAACCGGAGCAGCCGGAGGAAACCCACGCAAACACGGGGAGAACATGCAAACTACACACAGAAACGCCAACTGACCCAGCCGGGGCTCGAACTAGTGACCTTCTTGCTGTGAGGCGATTGTGCTACCCACTGCGCCACCGTGTTGCCCTGTAATGTAATGTAAAAGAAATAAAATCAAGCTTGCCTGTGACTCTCTCTTTCATAGATTTAACGTTGTTCTTAGGTACTTCTAAATAACATTTTAACTTCACTTTTTAATGTGATACTACGTTGTGTTACACACAATAACTATCCAGTGGACAGCATAGTCTATTTGTCATAGCCGTAGCACAGCGGCAGTTCCAGAGGAAGAAACAAATGTCATATAATCGATTTCAAATGAAAATGAAATGAAAATGTTTACATTACAAATAATCTAAAATCCATTTAACTGGCTCTTCTTCAGACCTGCACAATGTTTGGTGGGTACTTCTAAACAAGAAACTGTTTTCAACTGTGTCAAGAACTCTAATTAGGTTTGTTTGTGTTCAGGAATGTCTGCTGTACCTGATTTTTCATTAGTGTAATACTGGTGTAGCACACCTTTTCATACAGTATTTTCTGGAAATATTTAATGCTGTTATATGCTATTAATTAAGCATGTAATTATACATTTTGCTTGTATTAATTATAAAAAAAAAAAATAAAAAAAAATTAAAATGTTTATTATTTACTAAAATCCATACTATTAAATCAACTTGCTGCTTTTTTTGATTAAATAAAATACATGAAATTGCACATTAACACTGATTTATAAATATTACCTTATGAATGGTATGGACTATATCGCCCACCGCTAATCTTGGATCTAAATTTGGTCGTAGCACCATGGTTACTTGCAGTTACCTCCAGTTATTGTGTTAATTGCAAAATTGCAAAAGTTAATTGCAAAAAGTATCAGACACTACAATTTTTTTTTTAAATCTTGAAATTATTTTGTTTAATGTAAGAATTCTTTAATTATGAAATTTTTATAACCACTTTGTTAAATGCTTAAATTATTTGCATTTTAGCGTGTAGGTTTGGGGCAGAGCAGGTACTGTACAACTTCCAATAATCAAGTAAAATTTTCTATCAAGTTGCCAGCACATATAGTTGCGACTCAGAAAGGCAGTACATTATATATGTACAATTTTGACTAATAGCAAAAAAATGATTTATTAATAATGAAATCCCATTTTGTCAGAAAGTACAAAGATGTCATAATAAATAAATTAAGGTTTCAGTGGCAGAACTTTGCCATGTTCACGTGTATGCGACTGTAGACAGCAGCACTTTGACCTTGATAAATTGCACATAATTGCTCTTATTTATCTAGAACATCCACTGCTGTATTTGTTGTGAAGCCAGGGGTTAACTATAGAGGCTTGTTACACTCGATACAATTATGTAAAAATTGCAAGAAGAAGAATCTGAGAGTAACCTCTCCAAATTATTCCCTAGGTGTGCCGTATCAGAAAGTAATACATAGTATTCAGTTAATCAAGCAGTAAGTTTTTGAGCCGACAGGCGCAATTCTTGACTTGGTGACAGTAACCTGGAATTATCGCATTAAAACCTTCTTAGGCAGCATGATATAGGGGAGAGTTACGGGGGTTGTTTTCTTTGATTGCTGTGGCACAGCGAGAGATATAAATGAGGAATGATCCACTTTCAATTGGACACTGACTCTAACGCACCTATCTGAAGTTATTATAGAGCACATGCAGAACGGGAGACTAATAGAGAGCATGTATTATTCTATAATCAGTCAAATCAGTCACAACTTCCATCAGAGTCTAAATTACAGGAGTAAGAGATGGAAAGGAGAAAGAGTGCGAGAGAGAGCGTAAAGTTAGAAAATCTTAGAGATGTGAGGTATTTCCAAAGGAAATAAAAGGGAAAAATGACAGGATGGGGAGGATTAGGAGAGCTGTCTCTCTTTGAGTAGAGAAAAGAGAGGAGAAAGAGTGTTATCAGCACATTATAGAATTATGGCACTTTTGCCCCTCTAGACCCTCTCTGGCAGCTGGAGGCCATATTAACGACATCTCAACACCTCTCACACTACTGTCTCTCTGACACACACACACGCACATGCACGTGAACACACACTGTCACACAGTCCTCGGCTCCTCTGTAAGATCGTCAGGGGTCTGGGTGAAAATTGAATACATGATGAAAGTCATTGGGCATATGAGAGAAAAGGAGGAGGAAAAAAGAGGGTAAAGCACCACAGGAGAGAGATACATTTAGTGGCAGATGGCATAGAAATATGGAAAAAGAGATGCGATGATGGAGAATTTAGATTCATTGCATATTCACAGTTGAGTTAACATAGAAGGCGTAAATACAAAATACAATTTAGAGTTTTGAGGACAAATTTACTACTTTGTAATTGAATATGTGATCATGCTACATTTGAAATGATATTTTTTACAAATAAAAATCCCAAAAGTTTGCTGGCAGGGTAAAACCTAGTGGTAAAGTATACAGATTTAAATGTGTGATGCTACTTTTAACAGTATATTTAATATATAAGTGTCTGGTGTCCCCAGAATTAGTTTGTGTAGATTCAGCTCAAAACACCCTATGGATCATTTATTATTGCATGTCCAATATGTCACTTTTCGGATGTGTCTGATACCTTTAAATTCAAATAAGCTGCTACTCCATGCCCTCCTTTCAGGAGAAGGCAGGACAACTATTGCTCATATTTCAGTTAGTTGGGGATCAACAAAACTTTAGGATCTTACTCTGCCAGCCTCAAAAATGGTCAGTAGAGATGTTCAGCCTTATAAGCGAGCAGATTGTGGCAAAGCAACTTTACAGAGTGTTAACTGTGATTCATTAGACATGCACTTTTAATCCTTAAATGCTGTCATTGTAAAATGGTGGCAGTTCATGGTCTAACTCTTCCAGATTACGCACCAAAAGCTGTGAAACTCAAAATGGCCAGAAGAGAAGGGAGAATGCTTGTAAAAATTTTTCCAGCAATGTTCAGCAGCATTTTTGTCTTTTAGATAGAAAACAACAACAACAACAATGTGAATAACTTTGAGCTTTGTAACCTTGCAGATCTTATACATACACAAGCAACTACATAAAACATTAAATAAAGAAGAAAAATCAACATTTGACCCCTTTAAATAGTCATTTAATATGTCACCAAATGATTGTACAAACCTTTTTTTGGGGTTATGGACCAAATGACATTTATGAGATCTTGCAAATCATTTATGGAGTCTTGTAAATCATGATACAAGTCTAAGATTACCTTTGTTTGTATGTCAGACATAAAGGTCAGTTCAACATGATACATTTATAATTTACAGAAAAGAAAATTGTAAAGCTGCATTAAACTATTTTGTTTTTTAAAACCGGTTCCTCTTTGACCAATATACAAAATGTGTCATATTTTTATTGAACGTAATAAGGGCCATGTTCAATGTCACAAGTGAAACAAGATGTCCTAGATAGGCACACCTTTTCTTAAACATGTTTTACATACTTCTTTAAAAGACATTCTGTATCTGGTGCAGAAAAGTTTAAATTGACAGTAATTCTGCTTACTATGTTTAGGGAGAGACCAGGGACCTCTTGTCATCCACTGCACAATATGGTGTGCAATAAAGTCATGGCAGTACAGAAATTGGTGTTATAGGTGGTAAAATTGTACAAACAGTCTCACTGAAAGTACTGAATGTGTCATAGCTGGTCTTTTGGCCTGTCTTTGAGTTTGTGATTGACTTGAGCAGCCTGGTTTTGAGTAAATACCCCGTATCACCAACCACATGGCACTATATCACCTTTCCTTCTCCGTCTGGGATTAATGTGGGCAGCCACTTTTTGATTGGGTATCCTGTGTCACCATGAAGTTAAATCAATAAAAAATTAACATTTGAAATCACATCTTTGAGTTTGAAGTTAGTTAACAGCATTACTATTTATATGTGTAATGGCTTGACCTAGGCTACTGTGTAGCTCTGTAGGTTAGAGCTATTCATTCATCACAGATTAGTTACATACCAGTTTCTAAAAATAGGTGTACACATTAAAATGATTTAAAAATGACACCTATATTTCCAACAGTTTTCTTTTTTAACCAAATGCAAATGAAAAGAGGTGACTACTATTTGTAAAATGGTCACTGTAAAGATCATACTGGAGTCAAACCAATAAATCTATTAATGCATATTTTTAATGAGCTTAAAATCGTATTGTTGGATGGTGTAATACTTTGGATTCATAATAATAATCTTAGACCCCTGAGGAGTGAGGATAATAATCTTATGCTTTTTTTGTAATACTTTAGTTTAAGTACTAATTCCCACTATTAACTGCCAGCTTATTACCTGCTTATTATTAAGTTGCTGGCTGTTTGTTAGTACTTATAAAGTATGATCTTATTATACAACCCTAATCCTACCTAAACTGAAGCTAAACTACTAAAGGCATAATTGCCCCAAAAAATTAAAATCTTCTCATAATTTATTTAAGTGTTCTAAACTAGTTTAAGTTTCTTTCTTCTGTTGAACACAAAAGAGGAATGTTTTGAAGTAAGCTGGAAACCTGTAACTATTGACTTCCATAGTATTCATTTTTCCTAATATGGAAGTCAATGGTTTTCAGTTTTCTTCAAAATATAATCTTTTGTGTTCAACAGAAGAAAGAAACTCAAAGTTTTGGAAGGAAAATCTTTTTTTTGAGTGAACTATATCTCTTTAAGCGGCAAATTGGTAGTTTATTGAGCTAAAGGTGTTAGTTAATTGTTCAATTGAACAATTGAAGCAGATTCAGGAAAGATTTAACACAACCATTTTTCCGTACTGAAATGTTTAAAGTTGAAGCAAAGAAAGAAATCAAATATTGGAGTTCTGTCAGATTTAGTGGCCTATGTTCTTATCTCTTGAATGGTCTACTGAACTTACATTCAAATATTGATTTAGATGTGGAACAAATGACATTATTCGCATTCATTTGAACAGATTTCTGTAAGAGTGATGAGATTCCTAAATTTGAAGTCGTGGTTTGAAGATGAAAGCGTGAGGTGCATCCTTTCTTCCTCAACTATGATTCTAACTTTTTTTAATCAGACTGCATTGTTTTTAAAAATCAAATCAAGTATTGCGGATGCGTCAAATGGAGTGATTCTGCATTTTCAAAAAGACTAAAGAAAAGAGCCTCACAATCACAACAGATGGTAGCACAAAAGAAAATTCCTAAATTCAGTCTAACTCTGTAGCAAAAGAAATATTTATGTCAAGAATAAAGTGATATCTTAACCATAAAAGGAGTAGAAAACTTGAGTGAAACTGAGAAACTCAGTGAGCTTAAACTGGCAGATAATCAAGACTGGCAGATACAAGATATAACAGCTCCTGTGCCTATGCTGCAGGTAGTAGTGTGTAGTTTAAGCCCAATGTGTACTTTAGTTTTTTAGCGTTAGTACATGCATAGCCTGATTTCTAACATGCATACAGTACAATGTACTCACAATTTAATTGTTGCAATTGTTTTTGCACTACTTAGTTTTCTCATAAGGGCCAATAATAAACTGTTATTTCACAAAAATAGAGGACAGAATGTACAGTAAAAGCAAACGACTAAAGACGAGACAAAATCATTATAAGCTCATTCATATGTGATGAAATTATAAGATATCCACAACTCAAAGACATAAACAACTACAAGGACATTTATTGCTCATAAGAATCCCTTTAGTGTGATTGTGTTGATTCACACGCTATATTAAATGTAGTATACCTTAAAAGACTGGGCATTCGACTGTGTATAAAATATAAATAAATACAACAACGTATTAAGTATCAACAAAATACTTTATTTCTAATGCAAGAAATTGTTACGATTTGTAGCTTTAATGTTCAAGTCATCTGTTTCCAATTGTTTTACCAGTAGAGAAAGAAGTAGTAAAAATAGTTTGTTTGATTAACATTAACATTGTTTAATGCGCTTTGCTGTATTATTTATTTGCCTATAGTGACTAATGAATCAGATCTCTTTCACACGTTTGCTGAAAATAGTTTACTGCTAGTTAAAACATAAATAAAGTCTTAACTGTCTAAATATGGTTTCTAAACAGTTTGTAAATCTTGTGACAAATTACTTATTTCACAAACACACTTGACAATATGACTGTCGGTTTTTCTAAACATCTAATTTTCTGGTTGTATTTTTATCGTTATAGTTGCTTGTAAGGTTTCATTTTTATGAAATTTTAGTAAAGACTCTTCACCATCTTGTAAATGTCCTTGCCAGCTCTTCAACTAGAATTTATAGTCAGACTGTAGGGGGGAGGGATCATGCAAACGTGTGGAATGTAGACTGGAGTTAACATCAAGTCCGTCATCTGTTTCTTCCATTTGATTTCCCAAAAGTATCATAAACAAGGTGCCAATGAATTTTAGGATTTACTCATCATAACATCCTGAACTACAGCCCAGGTCAAGTGTTTTGAGAGGCCTTGTCCCATGTACCCAGAACAAAACAAAATAGATAGGTCTCGTTCAAAATCGCATTCAAGGTTTTAGTGCTGCAGAGTTTTCAGATCTGCTGGCTGGTTGTTTGTCATACTATATGTTCTTACTGTAGAAAGTAGGGTAACTGTAAACATGTCTGTGGTCTTTGGAAAACTGATTGGCATCCTGGAAAATGACGTAAAACCAATAAGTCATCTTGGAGTTGACAGTTTTAGCTCTTGGCATTTTCATGTGCAGTACAGTATGTATTAGACTGTCAATAAACATGGGGTGTGGATGTGCACAATAAGCTGATGTTATCACAGGTAAAACCTTGGGCATCCTTTTAAAATGAATTTTCTCATACTAAAAAATGCTTTTTTGGGTATATACAGGCAGTAGAGTAACTTGCAGAATCACCTGACATCTGACCATTTCTATATCTGGCTCTGACCTTTGCTGATGCAATGAAATGTTATTCATTTATTCATTCATTTAATTACATTTATATTTTTTGAGTTTGTTTTTGAGCCCAGAGGATATTAAATGATATTATATTAAATGATTCTTAAATGAAAATTATTATTATTTTTTTTATCAATCATCAAACGTGCGACACAGTTTGGTCATTTTACATGTGCATAACTTTTACATATGTCTGACAGCTATTTTTACATTGGGTTTGTCTCTCTTCTCCTAAACTGTACTAATGCAATTTAATGCTATTTATTCAAGTAGTAACATTAAATTTCTTGTGCTTAAATATTTAGAGCTTCACAGATTTGGGGATTCATTTAACTTTTTAACATTTAAAAAACACTTTTTTTTTCATTCAGTTTACAAAAACATGTTGACATTCTTTTAGCTTAGTTTGTTTGCTTTACATATGCATTATTTACATTTGACATATTGCTGTGTAATTGTTTAGGCAAATTTCTTATATGGTAATTCTTTTACAATAAGTTTCCATTAGTTAATGTTAGTTATTTACTAACATGAACAGAATCGTTACTACATAACCCTTGTTCCCCGAGGGGGGTAATGTAAATGCTATGTGGAAACGTCCACTATGGGGAATTCGTCAGAAAGCCAATTATCTGAAGAGTAATAAAACGGGCCAATGAAATGCCAATGAGTTGGCGGTGTCAGCACACACAGCTGGCAGCAATCACAATCAATTTGTGTATAAGATGCCAGCCATGCTCTGAAACCATACCTTTTCTAGCTGAAGAAGCCGAACTACAGCTGTCAGCTAAGGCGCAATCGCTGTGGCGAAGGAACATAGCATTTCCGTTCCCCCCCTCGGGGAACGAGGGTTACGTAGTAACCATTCTGTTCCCCAGCGGGAGGGGAATTACAATGCTATGTGGAAACATCCACTATAGGGAAATGTATGGAAAACGCCGCAGCAATTGAACCTTACCACGTCGTTGGTGAGAGGTTTGCCAGGCACCAGCTTGAGCGCACCATCATCACCAGAGACGCAGCCCTCCAACATGTCCCCTGGCCCTTATTTACCTTACTTACCTGCGAAGGCTTAATTATATTTTTCGGGGAGTCGTAAAAATACACCTAGTTAAGTTCTAGGAGTTTTAAAATATGACAGTATGTTGGGAAATCGTGCAGTCCCGATAGGGAGGACGCTGCGGAGGCCACCTGCTGCCCAAATGGGGAGACCTGGTGGCAAGAAGACATATGGACTAATCATGAGAAGGCGGAGTACACATACGAAGGATGGTTAGCGGGGAGGGAAGACACGGGCCTGCCAAGAAAGGGTAACTATGGCCTTGGCTGAGTAAAGCATATGGGATCGCCAGTGGGGATCTCACATAGCAGGCACTTATACCCAAAACGCGGGCTGACCAAGTGGGCATGCCAAAAACGTAGAATAAGCGAGGGAGATGGCATCCACTATCCAGTGGGCCAACCTCTGCTTGGATACAGCACTTCCCTTCTGCCAACCCCCGTAACAGATAAAGAGCTGCTCAGAGGATCTAAAGCTCTGAGTGTGGTCCACATAAATATGCAGAGCGAGAACAGGACACAGCAGGACACATGCCCCGAGGCCAGCTGTGAGCCAGTGCATCCGTGCCGAGGGAAGCCTCGGTCAGGGAATAAAACCACTGGCAGTGGGTGCTCTCGGAGGAAGCAAACATGTGCAGCATGTGTTTCTGCCGGTGTTTCTGCCGTTAAAAAACTTCGTAGTGTGAGATTCACTGCCAACAGCTCCAGGCAGTTGATATACCAATGCATCTGGGATCCTTTCCACGAACCCGCAGCTTTATGCTCGCAACACATGGCCCCCCAGCCCGTGCTGGAGGCATCCGTCGTCACGACGATGTGCCTGGACACTTGTTCTAGTGGCACACCGGCTTGTTGAAACACAGGGTCCATCCATGCACAGCGGAGTGACAGTCACCCGGTGTGTGCCCGCATGCCATGCTTGTCTAGGGACCCGATCGTGAAGCCAATGCTGAAGCGGTCTCATATGGAGCAATCCGAGTGGCGTGGCTGCAGAAGCCATATGCCTCAGGAGCCTCTGAAATGATTTCAGTGGGACCACAGTTCTCCTGTTGAACTCTTTCAAACAGGTCAGCATCAGCATCATAGTGATCGAGTCCAGCCCCACCCCGAGAAAAGAGATGCTCTGCATAGGGGCGAGCTTGCTCTTTTCTCGTTTGACCCAAAACCCCAACAGGTCGAGGTGCCTGAGCACCCTGTCTTTGTGCATAACCAATTGATCGCCTGAGTGAGCTAGAATCAGCAGTCGTCGAGATAATTGAGTATGCGAATACCCGCGGGCCGAAGGGGCACTAGGCACCCTCCGCGAGTTTGGTGAAAATCCGCGGAGACAGGGAGAGCCCGAAGCGGAAGACTTTGTACTGCCACGCTCGACTCTCGAACGCAAACTGCAGAAATTGACTCTCCGATGCAGCGATGGACATCTGGTCCCCGGTGTCGTTGAGTGAAAGGGCGACCATCTGGGAGGATGGAGCGCTTCTCTCACTCGAAACTTGTATAGAGCATGCTGAGGAGTGAGGGGTCCGCGAGCCCGAGGGCGGCAGATTGACCCCCACTGTAACCCTCAGATATGACATCTTTAAAAAACACATTGTTTGACCATGTTGCTCTTTTAGGAAACTTGCTTTCTTATACAAACCGCTCTTGCAGAACCGGACCAGAGAAATGCCCAGGGACGGGAGAATAGACCCAGTTCGACCGCCGCTGCTTGCGTTGTAGCTCGCTCTGGAACCGAGAGAAACAGCCTGCTGTAGCCGGCAGCTTTCTCTTTCCCTCTCTCTCTCGATCGAAGTCGGAGGAACAGCAAAATTACTCTTTCAGTTGCGTGAGGCTTCTGTAAGTGAAAAGGTATGGTTTCAGAGCATGGCTGGCATCTTATACACGAATTGATTGTGATTGCTGCCAGCTGTGTGCGCTGACACCGCCAACTCATTGCCATTTCATTGGCCCGTTTTATTACTCTTCAGATGATTGGCTTTCTGACGAAATCCCCATAGTGGAAGTTTTCACATAGCATTGTAGTTCCCATCCCCCTGGGGAACAATGAGCAATACATTTATTACAGTATTTTTCATCTTTGTTAACATTAGTTAACAATAATAAAGTCATTCATTGTTAGTTCTTATCTCACAATCTCACAACTAATGTTACAAGGACAACTTTATATAAATTTTAATTTTAATAATACATTAAAGTGTAAAGTGTGATCTCTTAAAGTTTGAGTTGAATTCTTTTTTTAATGATTTCTTTATCGTCTCATGACATCCAGAGCCAAGGTGAATCAATAGTACTTGTTAGCATGTCAGCAAAATTCAGACGCTTTCATTTTAAATTTGAATATTTTACTTATGCATCCAAAGTTGTTCTTGTTAACATTAGTTAATGCACTGTGAATTCACATATGGAGCATCTCAATCAGCTCCCTTGTTCAATAGTCATGGCACTGATCAGGGAGTCAGCCATTTTAAGGGTTGTCTCAATCACAAAATGTTCCCTACCTGAAAAATCCCAGAAAGCACTGTGAAAAGCAGGGAGCATTGATCCTCTCTATGTTCCCTTAATGGAAGTTTTAAAGCCCAAAATATGATTCATATGAACCAAATCATTAAAATAATGACAAATGAAGGAATTTTTTTGTTGTTCTTACTAGATCTATTTATATTTAAAGTTTGTATAAACTCAAAATTGCACACATTTTTATTATTTAGGTGAACAATTAATCCATGCAAGTTAATCCACTGAATAAAGATGTTTGTTTTAGTAATCTTAAAAGCAAAGTCTGACGTTACATTGCTTCTGCGTTTGGGATGAACATTTACAATATTCTTAGCCACGCTTACCGTTAGTTTGCCATGAGGGAATAATGTGCAAAAAAAGAAATTCTCACCCCCTACTCAATATTCTGAAATAAAAATCTCAGCAACTTCCAGTTCACAAGGACTTTAACCACCAATAAACATAGACTGGTAGAGAATGATCTAGCAAACATTTGTAGATGATTAATAGTTGAAATGTTGCTGGTTTATGAAACAATGAAAAAATTTACAGTGCGTCCGGATTAAATTCATTTATTTAATCAAAATTCTACACACAATACCCCATAATGACAATTTGAAAAAAAAGATTTTTTGAAATTGTTGCAAATTTATTAAAAATAAAAAAAACCTGAAAAATCACATGTACATAAGTATTCACAGCCTTTGCAGTGAAGCTCTAAATTGAGCTCAGGTACATTCTGTTTCCACTGATCATTCTTGAGATGTTTCAGCAGCTTGATTGGAGCTCACCGGTGGTAAATTCAGTTGATTGGACATGATTTGAAAAGGTATAAACCTGTCTATATAAGGTCCCTGGGTTGACAGTGCATGTCAAAGCACAAACCAAGCATGGAGACAAAGGAATTTTCTGTAGACCTCTGAGACAGGATTGTCTCAAGGCACAAGGCTGGGGAAGGTTACAGAAAAAATTCTGCTGCTCTGAAAGTTCCAATGAGCACAGTGACCTCCATTATCCATACATGGAAGATGTTTGGAACCACCAGGACTCTTCCTAGAACTGGCCGGCCATCTAAGCTGAGTGATCGGGGAAAAGGGCCTTAGTCAGGGAGGTGATCAATAACTCGATGGTCACTCTGTCTGAGCTCCAGCATTCTTCTGTGGAGAGAGGAGAACCTTACAGAAGGACAACCATCTGTGAAGCAATCCACCAATCCACCTGTATGGTAAATTTGCCAGGCGGAAGCCACTCCTTAGTAAAGGGCACATAGCAGCCCACCTGGAATTTGCCAAAAAGCATCTGAAGGACTCTCAGACCATAAGAAACAAAATTCTCTGGTCTCTTTGGAGTGAATGCCAGGTGTTACGTTTGGAGAAAACCAGGAACCGGTCATCACCAGGCTAATATCATCCCAGCTGTGGGGATGTTTTTCAGCAGCAGAAACTGGAAGACTAGTCAGGATAGAGGGAAAGATGAATGCAGCAATGTACAGAGACATCCTGAATGAAAACCTGGCTCAGAGTGCTCTTGACCTCTGACGGTTCATCTTCCAGCAGGTCAATTACCCAAAGCACACTGCCAAAATATCAATGGAGTGGCTTCACAACAACTCAGTGAATGTCCTTGAGTGGCCCAGCCAGAGCCCAAACCTAAATCCTATTGAACATGTCTGGAGAGATCTGAAAATGGCTGTACATTGTCGCTTCCTATCCAACCTGACAGAGCTTGTGAGATACTGCAAAGAGGAATGTAAAAAATTCCCAAAGACAGGTGTGCCAAGCTTGTGGTATCATATTCAAAAAGACTTGAGGCTGTAATTGCTGCCAAAAGTGCATCAACAAAGTATTGAGCAAAGGCTGTGAATACTTATGTACAGGTGATTTTTCAGGTTTTTTGTTTTTAATAAATTTGCAACAATTTCAAACAATCTTTTTTCACATTGTCATTATGGGGCATTGTGTGTAGAATTTTGAGGAAATTAATGAATTTAATCCATTTTGGAATAAGGCTGTAACATAAAAAATGTGGAAAAAGTAAAACGCTATGAATACTTTCTGGATACACTGTATCTATCATGTAAAGCTGATTGAGACTCATGGACTAACAATGAGCATTTTTATTTTCATGAAGTAACATTAACAAAACAGAATAAATTCAGCAATGAATGTTTTCTTTGTTTGTTTGTTTTGTTTCTAGCTGCAATAACCTGTGCATCTGAATAAGCAGATCTTAGATCCTAGACTTTGTCGTTACTAAGAAAGCTTCCTGTGATGATTGATTATATATCGCGTGTTCCCTCAGTTGGGTAATTTTATAAATTGTTTTCAGCAATATCTTAATTGCCATTCGTTATTTGTTCTAGTATAAGTGTCTTCCTCAGAGATGCCGGACCTGTAGAGTCTCTGGAGCTCTCATGGGTGAATCCTACTTAGTATTGAGTCAGCAGCCTTAGACTTAGTATTTGCCCACATCCTTAACCATTAGACCCCATCCATGTATATTAATGTTTCCTAAGGTAGTGGTAGTAATAGCTTAATGCTCTATTATTTAAGACATGCTTTTTGCCTCTGTAAGGGTGGAGGTTGTATCCTGCTGCGATGAGTATTTCCTATTCTTTCAAGAGTATTTCCTTGCATTGGATTTCGAAATAAAGATGCCACATTGCACTGCGAGTACAGCCGACGCTGCATTGTTTGCTTGTAAACACTCTCTGTCTCGGAACAGTTCTTTTGTGTATTCGCTGACCTCTTTTGCTTCAATTAAACTGAACCTGTTTATGTCCAAGTTTATTCAGTAGATTCACAACTATGTAAAACATTCCACATTGGCTCAGTATAGAGCATGTGCAATGGCTGGCGGGCTTGAAAGAAACAGCACGGTATATGTGTGTGTGTGTGTGTGTGTGTGTGTGTGTGTGTGTGTGTGTGTGTGTGTGTGTGTGTG
>CAIGQW010054193.1:431886-467129 GCA_903798125.1 Danio choprae
GTGTGTGTGTCTGAACAGCTTTGAGGTGTCATATATTTAGGGCTTGTTTTGACAGACCGTTTTTTTATGTCAAGCGATCTGGCAAGGTCAGATTTCAACATGGCAAACTACAGGCAACAAGCATGTGCAGCATGAAGAGCAGAAAGGATAGTAAGCAGCAGCGACAGTAAAAAGTAATCAAGGGACAAGGCAAGGTGGAAAATTTAAGTTGTTTGATCAGAGCTGTTCGTTTATGGGTGATGCAGGTTCATGACAGTTCTACAACACAGCTTTTTTGATCTCTCCTTTCACTATTTTAAGAGCAAAAAATAAATAAAATGCATTTCAAGAAATAGAAACAAAGTCATGTTAAGGTCAGCTTTCGTGTCTGACAAGCAACCAATTATGTAGAAGAGGAAAGGAAATGCGGTAGAAATGAATAAAGAGACCACTGGTACTCTGAGGGGAAATACATTCACTCTTCAATACAATTAAAATATCACCGAGTACATGAATTTCTCTTTGTATGAAGCAAAAGGTTTGCTACAAACCAATAGTGAAATTGAAAATGTTTTTCAACATTGTTACTGATATTGAACTTGATGAACTGTAGCAGATCACGGTGCTTGTTTTGACACTGAAACGTTTTTGAAATGTCGAGACAGATTTGCCAGGGAAGACAAAAAAAAAAAAAAGCCAGTTTTCAAAAAACAAGTTATTTATACTGTATGAAAACCACTACACTCACAGTACATCTAGAGACATTTACTAAAAAAATGTCTAGAGACATTTACTAAAAATCCCTTAATTAACCTGAACAATTACGATAAAATTTAATGTACATGTGCAATTATTATCCTCCATTGTGTGGTAATCTGTAAAAACATATGAAATATTTTATTAAGGTATTACCTCTGTTACCTAATCCAGTTTTTGCAGTGTAAAAAAAATGTTTGTTGACTCAACTTATAAAACGTAGTTAATTGTTTATTTTATAAGTTAAGCCAAGAAAAGAGTTTTTGCAAGTATGTAGTTATTTTACTGGCATTCCCATTAAATTATGATTTCCAGCTGCAACCCATCACTGGGAAACACCTTTCACTCTCATTCACACACACATACACTACGGACAATTTAACTTACCCAATTCACCTAAGCCCCTTTTATATAGGGGTTTAAAAAAATAGGGCATTATGGTTTGATAAAATGTGTTTTTACTATTATAAAAACGCGTTTCAGAAGTCGGACAGAATTTCTAAGCAGCATGCTCTGCTTTAAATCTACTCAAATACACCTATTCTAATTTGCTACTCAACAGTTCTCATTAATGTTTACGGATTTGCTTTATAATATGTATGTGCAAATCACAATTTTCAAGATTAATTTTCAAGATCCTTTGATAAATAGAATGTTTCAAATAAGAGCAGAAATATTTGGGACATCTTTATTTATCGTTTTGATTGATTTAATGCGTCATTGATTAAAAACTATCAAATACTTTAAAAAAATGGCTACAGACTTTATTGTATAGCCAAAAATACTGCTCCTCCTTGTGCGTTTCCGTGCTCGTGAAGCAAGCAGCAAGCCAAACTCAAATAAAGACTGGAGCCAGGTTATAGTTTCCAAAACTCCTGAATTTTTACTCCAATATGCACTGAATTAGAGTGAAATGACAATGCTTTCGAAGGCATAAACAGTACAGAAAGTTGTAGCAGAAGTCACGTGTAGTGCAATGCTTAAAGAGAGCAGCACTGAGCTAAAATGGCCACTCCCTTGATCAGTCAGGTAATTTTCAAAATAAAAATCCCAGATAAAAACTCAAAGTACATGTCTCAATGGACAGAACACTCCCCGCCTGACATCTTTAAAGATGTCTTTAAGTCATCTATAACTCAATCCCTTTTTTATGCATATAGTTATTTTCTCAGTAGGAGAATGATTTCCGAGATTGGCCTTAGGAAAGTTTTGCTGGATCCGTCTTTAGTTCTACTTTACGGACCTTTCCATCTTGACCGGGGAAAACACTTGTGACTAGTGCTATAGGCCATTGAGTCTGCATGTGAGTCTGCATCCATGCAGACCGGTACTAGAGGTCTATTATTAATAACTGCTGATACTTCCGCCATGAGTGTACAAAGTACTTCGTCTGACAGGTTAGAGAGTCCTTCACGCATAAGCATTGAGTCGAGAACTTTACGAGGCAAATCAATCATGCGCTCCCATGCACCTCCCATATGGGAGGAGTGTGGCGGGGTGAAGACCCACATACATCCATTATTATTGATGTACCGCTGCAGATTTGATTATGTTACTACTTTGTTGAATTCAAGCTCATTACAGGCACCGATATTAAATGGAAGTTAGTTCCGCAGTCAGACTGCAGTTGTTTTGCAAGACCATGGATTGCAAAAAACCTGCGAAGTGCATTGATGCAACTCGAAGAGTCCATGGACGCAATGACTTCGATATGGACTAAGATGAATGGGTGTTTCTCCAAATAGCTTAAATCTGCCTCCGACTCGGAGTAGGTCTTTTTCATCCAAGAAAGGGTTGAGTTTTGAAAGTGGAATTTTGCTTTTTATGTTTTCCCCTTTAGAGAGAGTTTCAATGACTTTGCCGAATGATTCCCTTTGCACACAGCGATTTATCTCATTCTTCATGCTTTTAATAGCATTATCACTTACACTGTGTGGTTCTGAACGCAAATGCCATCTGCTGCATGTCTTAGATTCGTTTGGTGGATTTAAAGAAGTGAGCCACACAAATAAGTGTTGCAATGGCTCTTTGCAAAGATTTCCAAGAGGAGAATCTCTGAAACCTCTCAGAGGTGAGTTCTTCATTCTTTGTTTCTGAGGTAAGAACTGTCACAGTTGGCCTGATTTCCAATTTTGAATTTAGATTCACAAGTGCAAAGTTTTCTGTCATAATGAAATCATCTCCATGTGTCTTACGCAGGAATTCTGGACCTGTAATCCAGGTAGACTCCACAAGCTTTGATGCATGTATAGACTTAGAAACAATGTCAGCGGGATTATGCTCTGTAGGTACACATCGCCATTGTTTTGGTGTTGAAAACGGTCTGATTCTCTGTACTTTGTTGTGGACGTAAACATAGAATCATTTAGTTTCATTGTAGATGTAGCCAAGCACAATTTTGCTGTCACAGTAGAAGGTGATAGCATCCGGTTTGATGTCGATCTATTGGACAATGAGCTCTTCCCCCTCTACTGCTAAGACCGCTGCACAGAACTCTAACCTGGGTATAGTTGGTTAATTTTTTGTTGTCAGTTTTGTTTTTCCAAGGATGAAGCCAGTGTTGATCTGACCATCTCCATCTACTATCCTGAGATATGCTACAACTTCTATAGCTTTCGTTGATGCATCAGAGAAAACACAGATTTCCTTGTGACTTGCTTTTGAAAGGGAGCTGAGCTTGTAAGGACGTGAAATATGAAGGTGTTGCAAGTTTTTTAGTGAGTTTTTCCACAATTCCCACAACGTTCTTCTTGTGGAAGTGGTGCATCCCAGTCTGAACTTTCAATGGACAGCTTTTGAAGTAGGAACCTTCACTGTATGGTTACAGGAGCTACGAAGCCAAGAGGGTCAAAGAGACTGTTAATTACAGATAAAACACCATGGCATGTGAATGGTTTGTTGTCGACTGATACTTTAAAGGTGAATGTATCAGTTTCAGTATCAATAAACAGTGAAGGTCTTCCATTTTCTAAAATATTTGTCTAATAACCGGAAACAATGGGCTTTTGAGTGTCTCCTAGGCATACATCGCCAACAAGAACCCATCCTAGGTCTAGTTTTTGGCCAAAGGGTGTGTTGTGTGGGCCATTGGTCTGTTTTCTCACCTTGTGAGCTGTGAGAATGTCACATCCTAACAACAAGAGGATATGAGCTTCAGGGTCCAGAGCTGGAATCTCTTGTGCGATATGCTTGAGGTGAGGTTGATGGAGAGCAGCATCGGGTATTGGGATTTCGTCACGGTTGTTGGGTATTTCATCACATTCAATTAACGTTGGAAGTGCGAGATTAATTCCACCCCTTGCTGCCTCAATCCAATAGCCACTTGCTTTTCTTCCTAAACAATCAGTCAGTCCAGCACGTCTTCACATGTGTAAGGAGATGCTTTGCTATTGATGGTTAAATAGGTCAAAAAACTCTGACCTGGCCAGCGACCTGTTACTCTGATCATTAAGCATTGCGTACATCTTAATAGCCTTCTCAGGATGTCCTTCAGGAAATGCCTTCACAAGACATATTTTTGAAAAGATTTCATTGAAAGGTCATGACATACTTCTGTGCAAAGAGAGCTCACCTCTTGAGTTTTTGGAATTTCCATCTCATCCTCCCCGCCTTGCTGGGATGAAGAATTTTGACTTTTTTTGCATCCATGTGGGTGGACTGGGATGGAGAGCTGAATTATGACTGTCGCTGTCACACTCATTGCACTTTAAAGTAGCTTTGCAATTAGGAGCGAAATGGGAAGATGAAGAACAGCACTTGAAGCAGATCCCCTGATCTTTCAAGTAAGTTTTTTGTTCATTGATTATCTTCAGTCTGAAACCTCTACATTTCCTTAAAGGGTGGGGCTTATTGTGGATGGGACACTATTTTCCTGGGTCATTTTTAAAAGGCATGTTGTTTTGAGGTACATGAAATATTTCAGGTTTGTGTACCAACACTGATAACCTGACATTGGTTTGTCTTTGAGGGAGTTTCTTATACTGTATTTAATATCTCCTGGAAAAGGCAAAGCTGGGATCGTTGCATGTTTTAGCATGATTGCAAATGAATTGAGTAAAGAAAGAGAAGGGAGGATACGGAACACCAAACTCTTCTTTATACTTTGAACCTTGAGAAATCCATTTGTCTTGTAGGGTATATGGCAGTTTTTCAACTATTGGCCTGATGCCTCAAGCAGTGTCTAAATAGGGTAAGCCTGGAAGATAGCCATCTTCCTTAGCTAAGAGAATCTCCATTAAAAGATCAACGAGCTCTCTTAGTTTGTAGTTATCTTTTCCTGAAAGCCGTGGAAAGCCATCTAATTTCTTAAACAGAGCACTTTCATTAAATTCAGGTAAACTATAACAAATATCCAGTCTATTCCAGACAATTTTTAAAGCTGCGTCTGGGTTTCCTATGTGAACTGCTTTGAGACTTCTAGCATATTCAGAAGACTCTCTGCCGAGCCACTTTGACATCAAGTCTAACTCCTCACTAGCTGTAAGACCCAAGTCTTTTGTTGTATTGAAGAAGGAGGACCTCCATGCTCTGTAGCTTTCAAGACGTTTATCGAAGTGCATTAAACCACTGCTCACCAGATCACGTGCTAGAAATTTCACTAGGTCAATCATGCCTTCCGTGACTGAATATTGTGGCAAGGAATTTGAAGCACCACTAAACTGTGGCTAATGCTGCCATTTGGCACTGATTAGTCTTTCTGTTGGTTCCTCTTTTCTTTCAGCCCTAGCATGTTCTGCAGCAACACCAACCGAGGATCTTGATGATTTTGATGTTCTAATGGAACTTTTAATGGAGGATGTTCCAGACATTCTGTTACTTTTATTTGGGTACCTTTCAGCCATGATTCTTGCTGCTGTATGCTTCTGTCAGGATGTTCAGCCAGCTGGTCTATGTCATTTCACTATACTGCTCCTCATTGTGCGTTTCTGTGCGTGTGAACACAATTAAGCAGCAAGCCAAACTCCATTCAAATAAAGACTGAACATTTTTTATTTTCCTGAATTTTTACTCCAATATACACTGAATTAGAGTGAAATGACAATGCTTTCGAAGGCATAAACAGTACAGAAAGTTGTAGCAGAAGTCACGTGTAGTGCAATGCTTAAAGTGAGAAGCGCTGAGCTAAAATGGCCACTCCCTTGATTGGTCAGGTCATTTTCAAAATAAACGTCCCAGATAAAAACTCAAAGTACATGTCTCAATGGACAGAATATGTCCCTTATGTGAGTGTGTTGAGACATTAGCACAATTAACATCAAATGTCTCAAATATTCATGCCACATTTCAGTTGCATTCGGGTATATTTTTAACACTCATGCATGCACATAGCTCTGCATTTATTTAGACAATACAGATTTGTGGATTGTATTTTTGTATTGTTAAAGTGTATTTAAGTGTTTTGTTACATGACACGTCATAGAAATTAGATTTTATTAACACTAGAACTGAGAAAAATTATTGTCTGGACCACAGGGCAGACCTTTATTATGCTTTCTCCCTCCCAGTGATTTTTCACTCTTTCTTGTGCTGTTTTTTTTTTTTTTTTTCAATTAATTCAACATGCTCTTTCCTTGTACTCAAATGAACTATTAAAGGAGAAAGGAATCTAACAGGCACAGAGATAAATGTTATAGCTCAATCTGGCATTATTGAGTGATCATGAGTAATCAACTAGTAAATCATTGTCAATTAAGGATGATGTGAGTGGATGCAAACATAAAAAATGCATGATTCGAGAATATGTAAACTTATTAATAATAATCACCATGCAATATAGGATTGTAAAACTTTCAAAACGAATTAGCGTTTGATGAATGACATGCATTAGATATTTAGAAGTCATTTTTAAACACTCAGAGGATGATGTTACATCCGAGTAACCATGACTTCATTGTGTTGTTTTTGAAATATGACCATATCATTTCAAAATGACACATAAAAGTTATGCACAAAACATAAATGTTTTTTAAAAGAATGCAATCATCAAACTTTTATACAAAAAAACTATGTAAATAAAAGTTTATTTATAACATTTTTTCTGATCATAGTTATCTATCACAGTTGTAGCACAGGTGAAAAAACGTGTAGCCGCTTGCAGAGAATTTAAACAAACCATACATTGCTGTAATCGACTATTTTTTGGGACATGATACATCTGTCAGAAAACAACTAGCTGTACACTGGTTGCTTGTGTGCAGGGAAATAATGCGGATGTGCATTTCTTGACAACTCCCAAAGCAGACATTATTGTTGCGTAGTAAGACAGCAGAAAATGCACAGAACACTATGAGAGCTCCAATCAGCAGAGAGGGCTTAAAGCACTGAAACTCATTGGCACCTGTTTTTATTTTAAGATCAGTTATTTCTCAACTATGCAATAAAGCAGAATGGCATGTTTTTTCTGGAATGCAGTCAAAAGTAAAAGTTTGCTGCAATGAAATAGTTTGAAGTAAAGATGTTAAATGCACTTAAGTACAGTAATGGAGTAAAAGTACTTTGTTAGTGTCCACCATGCTTAAATGAAACACGTAGGAGCCAAATGACTTTTTCATTGCCAAAAGACTGTATTGCTTGGTGTACAATATTGGTCATCTGGCGTACTCCCATATGTCTGGTTCCAGACACACGTCTCCGTTCCCTATTCGGGGAACGTGGGTTACGCACGTAACCAGGACATTCTTGTTTTTGTTAAAGTCATTATACAAAGTAAAATGACATGAAACAATGTATACATATTTTTTCTGTATTATTTTCAAATATATGTAAAACAAATCATATTGTACAAACATTAGCAGACATTTTTTTATTTAACCAAAAGCAAACAAAGATAAATAATAATAATTTAAAAAAAATTATAATAGTAATAAAAACTTAAAGCATGCAACTAAGAAATGAAAGGTAGGTACACCAGAAAAGGTCCCCAATTTTTTTCAAAACTATAATATTTTCTCTAAAAACTAAAAAACTACAATATTTTCTCAGGGCTGCAGTAGGAAATTAGTTTGTTGATCCAGTGTTGTGTAGATTGAGAAGATTTCCAGTGAATTCAAATGTATTTTTCCCAGCCGTTCCGACCAGAAATGCAAAGTATTTATATGATGAGATGTGTCTAGTAGTTTAGTGTATCCTAATATCCAGATTCTAGAATCAGAACCGAGTTAAATATATCTGTAATTTAGTAAGAATTAACTTTATATTACCAAAAATCTTACAAAACAGGACAGGTCCACAATGCATATGCAGCAAATCTCCTTGCATCGCATTGCAAGCTGCATTGCATCTTTGAAATTTTGAAGATATATTAGTTTTAAACATGAATATGTCAATATAATGTATACATCTTTTAAATAAGTGTAATTATTTTTACATTTAAAAAAAATATCTCCAAATTTCTGATATTTATGCAGATATTTATTCAATAATGCAGAATGGCAATATTGTTTTTGGAATGTAGTCAAAAGTAAAGGTTTGCTGCAATGACAGATGTGTACTTGAGTACAGTTAGTGTCCACCATGCTTAAATGCACAGTAGGAGGCAAATTGCCTTTTCATTGCCAAAAGACATTGCTTGCATTTCCATTTAAGAAATATCTTTTAAACAGGAAGGTCAAACTGATTTCAAGATCAGTTTAAGTTAAAAAGATTATTAAAAAGAGCCATTACACAAGATACAATGACATTATTATTATTATTTTGTTTTACAAATAATTATATAATCAGGGCTTGACATTAACACCCGCCAAATGCGGCTAGATTTCAACTGTAAATAGTTTTTAATTGTAATTCATCAAGTAGCAGCACGACTGACAAAATAACTGTTCGCGCGAGCAAAGGAAAGCAGGTTGAATACCAAATGAGAGGATGATCACACACACGGTAGGATGCAGGCTTTCTTAACTCACTGACGAGGGCTTTAGTATCGGGCGCATGGCTGATGTGATGCGCGCGAGTGTTTATAAATCTTTTGCCACTCCCGTTTTCTTGCACAAAGCAACATTGCCTGCAAACGCAACTTGCACA
Source organism: Danio choprae (assembly GCA_903798125.1). Lineage (NCBI taxonomy): Eukaryota > Metazoa > Chordata > Actinopteri > Cypriniformes > Danionidae > Danio > Danio choprae. The sequence continues at coordinate 440,641 of CAIGQW010054193.1, forward strand.
TGGTATGTTTTCACCTGCTTTGTTTTGCTTACAGTAATTTTTCTTATTTATGGTTTAATTATTATCCTTTACAATAACATTGCTTTAATAGCAGATTAACTTCCCATTTATGTATAGTTAACTGGTGATCTGGGACCTTTAGCCTAGACAGACTACTGTGCATACTTTTAGATACATGACAATAATTCTTTTTAAAATGTCTTCTTCTTTTTTTTTTTAAAGAAAGGTTTTGTTGAATAAAAAGCACATGTATACAGCTATATTTTGCTAGTTTAAATTTTTTTAATTAGTTAAAATTTGTAGCTAAGAAATAATTAGTTATTTGTTTATTTATTTTTGGTTTGGGCAGAGAAAAAATTGGTAAATCCTTAATGTTGAGGCCTGAAAAGTCATGTGAAATAAGAACTAATTGCAATGCAACACCATGAAACCACAACTCATTTGCTCATGCTCGAGCAAGGTCATACACAACACACAAAAAAGTAAAATGAATGAGGAGGCTTGTGGACATAACACAAAATCTAAATAAAAGTAATTTTAACATGCCAAAGTCAAATTTATGCCTATAAAATATATTTTCCCAACAACAAAATTGTGGCTAGTGAAAATGGCGACTGGCTAGTAATGTTTAAAAACAGTGCTTGGTGATCAAAAACGTTAATGCCAAGCCCTGAATATAATTATTATGAAATAAAAACATATACCTATATCTCAAAGTTGCTTGGACATTCTGGATGATTGCATGGAGGCTTTGGGTGGTTGGTCCAAATTAAAAGAACCCATTCTTGTGTTCCCTATAGATGCGATTCGGGTGTTTCCCTCAATGAGCTGTTTGGAATTTATTTGTTTTATTATCTGCCAGGCAAAAAAAGTCAGCGTGCATAAGTCAGAAAAATAAAACTTTCCACAACAAGACACATGATTTGAGCTATACCAGTAATTATAAAACCAGCAGCTGCAATACACGCTGGGAAAACATGCATCACGCTGGACATCACTTCAGCGTGATGTATTATTATTGAGGCAGAGACGTGCCAGTGAGTTCATTTGGTTCTGGTGGGAACCCAACCAGTTAAGCATTGTCCAGAGCTCTTCGGGGATGAGTGATTTTAAATGCAGCCCTTTGACTTTTTTCTGTTAATTCTGTTGTGGCTTGAATTTGCGCCTACAGATCCTACCAGACTCGAGCTCCCAGCCATTACTCACAGCCACTCAACTGTGGCTATAATCAGCTTGGCTATCGTTCATGCCATTCACTAAAACTTTTGATGATGGAAGGTTTAATAAATTTGTACTCAAGTTTTTGCTGGATTATTTTATTCATGGGCAGCTTTAACTTTTACCTTAGTTAACTTTCATATGGGAATCTGCTTGTATGTGAAATGATTACCTATTTTATTTGACATTCTTCACTATTATGCCACATTTTAAGGTGTTAACTTTTTACTTTTCATGACGGATGACCTTTGGATTTCTGTGCAAAGTTAATAAAAAAGCTTAGTTGCACTGCATTTGCTTTCTGTGCTAATCTGCAAGTTTCGGGAATCTTTTCATTGTTATTATTATTATTTTATATATCTTTTTATATGAATAAATAGTTTGTTGTGTTTACCACTGCAGTAGAAGTGGAGTCAGAAAATTCAGTTTTCAAGACTATAGTGTTCTTTATTTGGCCAATTAATCATGCACCAAAATGAAGTTTCTGGGCCAAACTGAATAACATAAATGCTGGATGCATTGAATAAAAACTGTGCCACTTCAAACCAAGACTTTTATTGTAAAGTTAACCTTTAAAACAACGTTTTGGTTTAAAAGTAACAGTTTATTGGATGACAGATGAACTAAATAATGTTTCATTCATTGACAGAAAATGGCACAAAAAAACACCAAACAAAAACAAATAGATTTGAGATTAATATAATTTTTGCATAAACACAGGTCAGTATTGTCAATCCTGCGTCCATGCAGCTGTTAATGTTTCATAGTTTTGTTAGAACATGTTAGTGATTTAGAATTTTCAGTTGAATATGTGGTGCTATCAGGTTTTTCTTGCTTGTATATCTGAAATCTGAGTAGGTACCACATTTAAGTTTAATCTTATGTTTCACTTTCATTCATGCATCCTCTCCTGTGGCCTTGTGGGATAGTAACGTGTCCTTTGAATGCTCACTTCACATTTTGTGTGGGTTTTCTTGTCTGCCAGGAGAAAATGTTTTTTCATGTACTAGATGTGAAGTATGCAATGTGTTCTCTGTAGTTACTCATTGTTTAATCACTTTCTCACATCTGCTTGTTAATGGGGCTGGGGATAAATTGACTTTTCCTGATTCAATTTAATTCAGATTCCCACCATCTCATTTTATTTTGATTCAGTCCTTGATTTGATTCTAGATTCTTAATTATGTACAATGAATATAGATATTGCTGAAAATTAGCAGTGAACATCAGTTTACATATTTCAAATACCTGTTTATTGCATGTATATGAGCACATTAAAACAAAGCACACCTCTTTATTTCAGATGCACACAATAGCTTTGTTTCCATCCAACTATTTTTATGCGTTTTGGAATATCACATCAAAAATGGATATGTCAAGGTGCCCATAAATTTTGAAAATGCACTTAAAAATCTTATGCTGACTTAACTTATAAATGAGTAGGTTAAGCTTTTTATACAATAAGAAAATAATGTGCATAAACTACAATGAAAACACATTCACTGAATAAGTCTTTTTTTTTTTTTTTAAACAGATCATGTGATTACAAAAATGGGAATGATAGGATGACATTAATGGACAAACCAGTGCACCGACCACATCTGAAATGTTGTTTTGGTCATTCTAAAATCCCTCAGCCAAAGACCATCATCAAAGTGGTTCGGTATTATTCTCTCCAGAAATTTCTTGAGCGGCTGTGCTCCCAAAGAACCCAAAGAGGTCTCGTACCTCCAATCATTATGTTTTCATTAGCCTTCATTATGTTTTGTCTTAGCCTTCTTAGGCCCAATGCAACAAATTCTAATTTTCTTTTTGATATTTGCTGCCATTGTATCAGTAAGTGATAGCTTTGCAATAGTTTTATGTGATATTTCACTTTTGCGCATAAGTCTAAGTTCCATTTTTGGCTGGAAACATAGCTAATGAGCAGTAAAAATATAAAATATAAGGTATGGAAAAACTATCAGTTGATGGCTTTGAGAATCAATATCAAATCAGCCACATTTGGAGGAAAAAGAATTGAAAGTTAATTAATTCATTAGTGTGCTTTGTATAGATATAGCCCTTGTAATGAAGTTGATGGCTTCTAGACGGAGAACCTATTAATACTTTAATAAGTGAATAAACAAAGAAAACATACAGGGGTAGCCTGTAGCTCATGGCTGACTTTCACCAAACTAAAAGCAAAAATGAAAACACAAGCTCCAGGCCTAGTTCTCCCTCATCTTCTGTCGTCCCTCCTCTGTGAGACTCAAAACAGGTGACTCTCATCAGCGTTCGCATCACCGGCTTGCTTCGTTCATCTTCCCACGGCTCTCGGCCATGTCCCCCCTCGTGACAGCGCTCATTTCAATTTGTTCATTCTCTATTGTTTGTGCTGTGCTTGTGCTGTTTTGCTGGATTACCTTCTTTAGATTATTTTTGATATTAAAGTTATTAGCAGCAGATACAGCAGATCGTCACTTCTTGCCTTTTTGCCATTTAGTTATATCAGGTGCATCATGTGAATTTTACTGTGTTTTAAAAATTTATTCGTTTCCTGAATAGTGATACTTGGATGATTTTATACTGATTTAGACATGCATACACATGATTTGATTTTGAGAATGTGCCTATGCAAATTTCCCAGTGCCACACTAGTGACATGATCTTTCTTCACAAAAAGCAGTTAACACTCTCTAAATAGCATATTTTGGGGAATGAATTTACCTCAATTTACAAAAAGCACTTCCATTTGATCATTATGCAAATAATTTGTTCACTAAGCAGCAAGGCCAAAAGTTGATGACATGTTGATGAAGTGTAAGGAGCATACAGTTTACAGTTGTCTGTCAGCAATGGACTGTAAAGCCCTGTTATTTATGGTGGATTGTGTAGTAATGCACAACTAAACATAACACGGCCTGCCTTCTCCCTCTGAACCCCATTATTAATCAGCTCTACCAGTTGCTTATTACAAAGCTACTTCCCACATAAAGAAATAACTGGAGGCAACATATCGATGAGTTAATTTATTAATAGCGCAAACCATCCATACAGAAAGTGGTTGCTAACAAGCATTAAGTTCATATTGGACAAACAGATATGTCAGATATGTCATATCAGATGTCAGATATGTATTAGACTTACAGTCATAACACATTTTACACAACTTTTGACCACATATATAATTATTGGGAGAAAAGATACTGATTTGAAATGAAACCATTTTTAAATCATACCTGTTCTTTGTTATATAATCTATTACAGTGTGTCAAACAATTGTCCTGGCAAGAAGAGGAACTGAGTACCAATAATACAGTACCAATATTACAGTACTATTAATACTAATTTCCTTCAAACAAGACAGTCCAGATGTATAATTGCAAGCGAAATATTGATTTGAGTTTTAACGTTTTGTTAGCTCACCAAATGCAAAGCTTTGATGAGAAAAAATATTTCCTTGCACTTATACAGTTATGACTTTGGTTAACTGTTTGAGCCTGTATTATCAGGTTTTATTGGTTGTTATTGGGGGAAAAATAACCAATTGAAGGCTCAGATGACCAAATGTAATTATGTATTCTAGAGATCTGTCCAATAAGAAGTTTTAAACAGTTCTTTTTTTTGTCATATTGTCATGGTTGGGTCAACTCAACATTTTTTGTTGACATATGTACATCCAACTATACAGATTCATTTATTTGTATTCAAATGACAGACTGTAGAAAAAAAAGCTACATGCATAAATTAAGTAACTGGAAAAATCACAGTGGATTTATGACTGTGTTAATGAAGAACGTCCTGGTTACGTCCGTAACCCACGTCACCCGAATAGTACGCCAGGTGACCAATCACTCTGAAAACAGGCCAATAAATGGCAAATGAATTGGCGGCCACTGAGAAGCGAGCATTAGAACTTTTTTGCCTGCTGAAGAGCCGATCACTCAGCTAACAGCTGGAGACAGGGAAAGTAGGCTACGGACGTAACCAGGACGTTCCCCATCATGGGAACTTCAACGTGTGTCTGTAACAGACTATGGGAGACTGTATGGAAAACGCCACAGCAGCTAAGCCCATCACGTTCCTGATGTGAAGTTTGCAAAGCATAGCGTGAGCGCACAAGCATCAACAAGAGCGCAACCTTCCAACGTCCCCTAGGCCCTTAATTGCCATTACATACCATTACATTTAGGCGCAAATATAGTATTGGTCTTAACCCCCCGCTCTTTTTGGGCACGATGAAATACAGGCTGTAAAACCTGCAGTTCATCTCAGCTGGAGGGACTTGCTCGATTGCAAGTCGGTGAACTACGGGTGAACTTGGGAGGGCGAATGGCGAACTGTATCGCACAAGCAGAGTCCGATCGTCCGTATGAGCCACCGTGACAGACTGGGCAGCGCTAATCAGGCTGGCAGAGCTCGCGTGAATGGCACCATCGGAGCGATCGTTGACATGCCAACGGAGGGGCAGCTCGATAGGGGAGTGCTCACCCCGGGAAGCAGAGCGGCCCGAGGAAGAGCAGAAAATAAGAGAATGTCTCTTACCTTCCTCCCTGGATCCTGCGATGAGGCTGGAGTGAGAGAAAGGAGTCTGTTCTCTTGCACTCTGGAAGCTTGAGGCGAGGGAGCCTGGTGCTGCAAGCTGGAAGGCGGAGCGTCCCAGATTGGCAATGCTTGAGCTTGCACACCTGGAAAGGGAGGAAACTGCTCTTTTATTGAAAATTTGGTCACCGCCAGCCCAGAGGGCGGCAGTGGAGTTGTTATTGGTGTTTGTGGTCCTCGGCCCTCCACCGAGGAAAGAGCAGGTCCCCTCTTCTCCGGGTGGCCCATCTTAGAGACCCTTTGCGGTCCTCGTACAGGATTTAACAATGCCCTGGGGTCTGCCAGGTTTAGCCAGAGGTGGCGCTCCTGAACCACTAATCATCACAGAATCATCTTCACCAGGGCACGAGCAGCCAATTTTGTGGCCATGAGAGCATAATCGGTTGCCGTGCGGAGCTCATGCATCAAGCCCGGGGAAGAACCACTCTCCTGTAGCTTAGCCAACTTCTCCGCTTAGTAGCGTTTATAGGTGGCTATAGTGTGCAGGGCGGATGCAGCCTGACTCGCAGCGGTGTAAGCTCTGGCCGTGAGAGACTCAGATAACTTGCACGCTTTGGAAGGGAGTTTGGGTGGACCTCTCCAGGTGGAGGCGCCTTGCGGGTAAAGATTGACCGCAAAAGCACGCTCCACCTAAGGAAAACGTCTCATATCCCCTGGCTGCTCCGCCGTCAAAGGTGGTGAGTGCGGGAGTGCACGAGGTCCGGGCAGAAAAAGGTGCCTTTGCCTTCTTCTTGGCCCCCACGTAACACCCATCTAAGCGATCCAGCCGCAGAGCTGGGGGACAAGCCATCTCTAGTCCTTCTAGTCCCAGGATAACACGGCTAACATGTCGGATTCCAAATCCGAGATTCTGTTGACAACCCCGAAGAGTGGCAGGAGATCTGGATCGTCATCGGAGCATGTTAACCCGCCCTCCGACGCAGCGATGGACATCACGTCCCCGGTGATATCTAATGAGAACTGGGCCATCCCAGAGGATGGACCAGCGCTCACATTTGAACCTTGGACAAAGCACACTGATGAGGAGCGAAGGGGTCAGCGGGCCCGAAGGCAACGGAGAAGCCTCCACTGTAACCCTCAGGCCTGCCCGAGTGCTAACTGCTTGGCGGGGAGCAGTAGGGGTGACACACCCTAATGCTAGAATGTGCCGCGACCTTAGTTGTGCAACAGTCAAGCCCTCGCAGTGAGGACAAGAACTGTCCGCGAGCACCACTTTAACATGCTGGACCCCCAAACAAGTGATACAGTGCTCATGCCTGTCATCCGGGGTGAGGAAACCACTGCATCCAGAAACGCACGGTCGGAACGACATCTTGAAAAAGACGCTCCGCTCGACCGTGTTGCTCTCTTAGGGAGTTCTGCTCTTTTAGTGAAAACTGCTCTTTTATTGCACCAGCGAAATGCCCAGAGGACGGGAAGCCCAGATCGACAACCGCTATCGCGTCTTCTCCCACACTGGTGAGTAATACTGTGTCTCACACTGGAAATCAGCTTACCAGAGGATTCTTCAGTCTCGTGAGAGGGTCTGAAGCAAAAATTCGAATGCTCACTTCTCAGCGGCTGGCTGATATAGCCCACTAATGGCTAATCACTGGCAGCTGTGGAGCTGAGCTCCACCAATTAATTTGGCATTCATTGGCCCGTTTTCTTATTCTTCAGAGTGATTGGTCGCCTGGTGTACTCCCATAGTCTGTTACCAGACAAACGTTGAAATTCCCATGATGGGGAACAACAATTATTACATGTACCTTGCTGTGCACACCTGCTGTTGCACGTTCACTTTAGGAGTGGGCACATTAGGGAATTTTCACAACAACAAAAATATTAACATATCAACAGTGTAATCATATTTAAAAAAATGTTCACAGACAAGACATTTATCAAAAAGCTTTCTGTTGGTCAGCATGACATGTACTTGAATACTTGAACCTTTTGGCCAATTTGCAATAAAAACTTTTTTTCTCAGCAGTATTTGCAGTCATGAGGATTCTTACTTAAATGAATTTCACTTGTGAACTTGCCTAACATTGGTGAATGAGACCACATCTTTAGGCAGTATGTCCACCAAAGCCCTTTTTTCTTGAGAATATTTATATAAAAAACTAATTCAGCAGGATATTAAAAAACGGTAGAAGTGTGACAGAACAGTGAACGTCTCTTTCATGCTGAGGGCTTGGCATTTATGTCTGAAAGCGAAAAGTTTAAATAATGTTCAACTAAAACTTAATGCTCATCACTGCAACTTTTTACCCAGCAATGTGACAGTGGGTGGGACAAATATTACAACTGTCTGTCACAAAATTCACAACAAAACAGACAACGGCAAAAAGTGCTTCACAATGTATCTATATTTTTATTTTAAGAAACAGACCATCTGCAAAATCAGATACTAGTTACACTTTCATGTTTTTTTTCTTTCATTTGTATCAAAGAAATCAAAGTGTTTCAACATAAAAAAGATTACATTTCCAAAGCACTCTCAAGCGTTGACAGCTTAGCAGTTTATGAAGAACACGTGGCATTTTTAACTGGCTAAAAACACTTTGCTGGACAACACAGCCTTGAGCTTTTGTTTTAAGCCTGGACAGGGCGAGAGATACTGTATAAGAGATGATTACATAAAGTGAGAAGGATCCTCTTTCCTATTAGTCATAACAACAGCACAAGAAACATAACTGTGCTTGTTTGTTTGTTTTGTTCATTAATCTTGTAGATGTCAGTCCCTTGGGGCTGTAACCCTATCATTGTTAGTATAAGTGGTAACAGACAATTTTGCCCGTTTTACTTTAATGAGGCTTAGTCTTTCACCAGCTGTATTTATTTTTATAACAGCTGTTTAGTTTCAGTAATAAATTCACTAATCAGCTTTGGGCTCTAAATCAATGTCATCAGAATCAGATTTTTGAGATCATTGTTCCCTTTGAATATGAAAAGCAGCAGGGATTTTGTTGCCACTGTGGTTTTGGGTGGAATACTGAAAGATGCTGATTCCATATACTAATGTTTCTCTAGTAGACCGAAAAATTATATCCTGTGTGCAATCTGAAAAGGCCAGATATTTTCTTCTTGTCTGTGTTCTGATATGTGTAATTATTAGTAGCTGAAAGATATTCAGTCAGCTAAGGTAAAAATAAAGAAATAATGTTTAATTTGCATCGTATTTTTTTAAATGGTTTGTATTTTGCAGTATCATCCAATATTAAATGTTTAAATATGTCTGCCTGTTTTGGATCATCATTTAGCACTTCTAGCTGAAACATATTGTAGATGGATTTAAAGGATAATTCAGCTAAAAAATTGTTGTTCCAAATCAGTTTGACGTTTGGAAAACCCACAAAAAAAATCTGACCAGATTTTGTTCATAAAATGAGTCAGTAGGGTAATATATATTTTTGGACCCGGCGTTCTTAGGATTATCTTTATGTGTTTTCCACAGAAGAGAGAAAGTCGTTCAGGTTTGGAAGAACATGAAAGTCAGAAAATGATGATTGTATTTTCATTTTTGGGTGAACTCTTCATTCTTGAAGATTCCCATATCTTGTAGAGCCCTGCACTTTTAAACATGCATGTTGGCTGTGTTGCAGTGGGCAGTAATAACCTGTTTTGTGAATTAGATAGTCATAAAAAAAGTTTTAAAGAACCTTTAATTGATGTTGAAGTGTGTATTTGAGACCACACACAGACTCTATTATATAAACCCAGTTAGTCATTCAGATCTATTGACTGTTTCAAACTCTTTCAACTTGATCGTTATAACTGGAGATTATGCATGATTGTCTTACCGGGATCCCAGGACCCTCATCTATTATTACAAACACGTTTCTCTTCATTAAAGCTGTAAATAAAAAAATTAATTGCATCGTTTAAACAAAATATTTATCTATCTATCTTCATCACTGTTATTACATCTAAATTCACTGTAAAAAAAAAAAAAAAGTTGGGTTCCACACAATCGGTTTGTGTTTGGACAACATGAAGGAATCTAATTTACTTATTAGTTTTTACTTATTAGTTGTCCCAATAAAAACCTCAAGAATTGTGTTGTTTCAGCTTATTTTAAATAATTATTTTGAACAAACAGCAAGTGCAATTTTTTTGAGCGTTTACTCAAAGCATGCGAGCCAATTTAAGTGTGTTTTATTTTGATTGTTTTATTATGTGTTTGCTTTCTTACCAGAGTAGTATAGACTTATAATTTAATGTGGTCTTTGTTTATTGTCCATTAAATGAAATTTATTACATTATTTGTAAGCCAAAATTGGCTGTACTCTAATAAATAACAGGTCCACGTGTTATTAATATTATTTTTGGCACATTGTGGACTCTATTTTACATTCTTGAAACAGCACTTTTTAATGATCTCTCGTTTGTTTGCACAACCAGCGTTCTTGTATTAAAGGAATGATTCACCCAAAACTAATTCTTCACACTGACGTTAAGCCACTTTTGAATTACTGAATTACTTTAGATTTTTGGTTGAACTATCCATTAAATGCAAGAATTAAATTCCAATGTTTAACAAAAGTAAACATTTTCCTAACATCCGGCCTGTTTCGGAGTTATAAAATCATAAATGCAAGAAAAATTGTGAGGTAAAATTCAAGAATGTTTGTTGACGTTGTTATTTTTTTAATCACAAAAAATATAGTTAATGAACTTTACGTAAAACTCATTTAAATGCTTTATTTCTTAAAAACTGTTTTAATTATCTTGATTTCTGATGAATATGATTTTCATAAAAAAGACAATGAATCTATAAATGTCTCTCTCTCTTATTCTGTTTTGTAAACTCATACTGCCTCAGGAAAAAAAGCTTCATCACACCAATTATACAGAGTCATTAAATAATTACACAAATTGTGCATTTCATGGGGATTGCTCTCATTCACATTCATTTTAATATGACAGTTTTATACAAGTGATTTTATAGCATTTCAGGAGACATTCCAGGGGAAAGTTCAGACGTCTGTTCTCAGTCTAACCTTTCAAACTTTGTATATGAGCGTCAGGTCAACAAACTGAGTAAAGACTGATATTGTCAGTATAGTTGATGAAATCATTATCACACAAGCTAATGCTAATACTTGTGTAAAATTGTGCAGTTATAATAATCAAAACAAAGGATTATTATACCAAGTAATATTCTCATGCTAAAGTAATGTAAAAACACTTTTCCCAAAGTAAATTAAATTAAAATACACAATATTTAAATGTAAAATATTCATTAACTTTAAAAAAATGTACAGTATAGGCTTTTTATTCTTGCATCGTAATGCCTTAATGTAGATTTGAGCTGATGTGTGGACACAGGTGTGTGTATTTTACATCTTCGCACAGGGCTCAGATAGCAGCATAACTGCATTTTAGAAAAAGCGTGCCTCTTTTTGTCAGGAAAAAAAGGTAGTTTGTTAGAACACTGGCCCACTGTCCTATTTCTCTGACCAAGGTAAATTGTGTTTGTTTGTTTGTCTGTCTGTGATGACGCACGAGTAAGCAGTGTGTATTGGTAAAGCTTCTGCGAGTCCCAAAATGATCAGAGTGTTGCTGATCTTTAATAGGACTTGGTGTCCCAGAGACAGACCATGCAACCGAGCACAGGTAATCTCTCTTCCCAAGGCCCCTCAAATCTACTGCTTTAGTCTTAATCTGACTCCAGCTTCTTTTTGACTAAGAAGAGGAGGTTAAGAGATAAGGTGTGCAGAAAGCAGAACAGAGAATGGAAAAAAAAGGAAAATATAGAGAGATAAAAAGGGCAGAAGCAACCCATCATTGTGATGGAAAAGAGAGCTTTCAGCAGCTTCTAATAAAAACTACACATGACCTAAAGCTCGGATGATTTTGAAGGACTTAGGGAAGATAATGTAGCAACCTGTTAGTGGAAATATTGGAAATCTTTTATATTTTCAGCTGCTGAACGCTCTTAATCCTCTGTAAAAACAAGCTGTGAAGCTGCGCTGATCTGAAGAGGAAAGCATTTAGACACACTCTCGCACAGAATTACGTTCACTTTAATCTTCATGGTGGCGGTACGGTATTGAGAAGTGTTTTGCTTGCAGACAACAGAGCAGGTTCAGTGCCAGCGGCGACTAGAGGACTTGCTGAGCGCACAGTCTTCCACAATCTACAGCTAATTGTGAATGATGAACCCTGGAATCGTAATGATTTTTCTCTAATGAGATCATATACAATCTTCATTGACTGTGAACACAGGGATGCTGTAAATTTGCTGCCTTTCTTGATTTCAAAGTTATTATTGACAAATTATTTTGTTCTGTAATGAGCTTCAGGAACTATTCGTCTGGTCTGCCAGTTCGTAGAAGAATTCAGTGATGCATTACTTATCTTTCATACAGTGTTTAATGTAGCTGTTATTGAATGTAAAAGCTCTGCAAAGTTTGAAAGATCAAAGTGCTTGATGTTTCTCCCAAAAGAAAGGACCTATTCTGAACTGAGTCTTCTAGTCTGACGTTTTGCACAATTCTATATAGTTTTATAAGAAGCTTGTTTTTTTACAAGCATGCTGTCTTCACTGGCTGCTAATATGGCTTTAGCAGAGGCCCAGATGAATTTGCTTTTTGTTGTTGACTGGTCAAAAAAGCAGTTTTCTGCTCTAATAAATCTTGTGTTAATTAGGGGTGGGAATCTTTAGGGACTTCATTATTTGATCTGATTTAGATTCTAGGAGTCATGATCCGATTGCTAGATGATTCTCGACCTACATTTTTCCCCTTATTTCTTTGTTTGTGCAAATTCATCTTTTCAACTTAAATTTACAATTAACAACCTACATTTTAACCAGAATTGGAGTTTCTCTGTTTTTGTTTATGATTGGAATCTATGCATGTACTGCCATCTTAAAACATATTTATTTTATTAGCAAAATTCTATACCGGATGAGCAAGCTCTGAATATAACATTGAAACGCCAGATTACAGACAGCGATTATAAGAACAAAAAATTATTTATTAAAAAATAGAGCCTATAACCTAGAAATGTCTTTAAAGGAAAATTGTTTAAATAAAAATCTTATTTGGAAATTATATTTACTTTTAGTTTAAATAACTAACTTTAAAACATATAGTTCACGATGCTTCATTCGCTTGCTTCGCTTTATTTGTTTATACAATTGTTTTAATCATGGCAATGCCACCCTGTCCACACCACATTCTTTAGTGATTGTAAAGCCAGTCGCACACTAGAAGAAAAGCGCATCGCTCCACCATATCTTTCAAATTCTTAATGTTGTCTATCTTTGTCCAAATTAAGCAAAATCAGCAGTGTACATGCGCCTATCAACCCATATTATTTTCACGTCAGTGCAGGCCCACACCATCACAATCAAATTTGAATACAGAATTGTTTCTGAACATTTGAGGATCAATTAAGAATTGAGTAAGACCCAATTCCAGTTCTCCCCCTTAGCCCTTCCCCTTACGTCCCCTTACCCCAGGAGTGACCCAATTCTCTTTAGCTTAAAGGCGTAGGGCTAAGGGGAAGGACTAGATAGCCCTTGGAATGGAGATTTTTCAGGGCCACATTCGAAACCAAAGGGTACAAAATTTCCCAGAATAAACCATTTACAACAGCAGCATGGCTGCACACGGAAGTCAGGAGATGCACAAATTAGTATTTTTTGTCATTATTACAAATTTTTACGACAAACAAGCATATGTTTTAATACATTCATAACAGCATTTATTTTACCGTCATGCTTTTTAAAAAAAACTATAAAAAAAACTCTAAACTTTGCTATCTATAATCCATAATAATAACTCTTGTATAGTAGTCCCACAACATACTCACATCTGTAACTCGATGACACTTGAATACCCTGTCAGAAAATTCTACTGGCTGGGAATTATATTTTTACAGTGTCTGGTATAATGTTAATGTTGTTTTCGTGTGTTTACATAGATGAATATGGCCAGGGTGTAAATGCACAGTACAGTTACAAGCTTATTGCCACATTATATCGTTATGATAACATGATATTATTACCTTTGGTGATTTCCTGAAGATAAATACCAAAAAATTAACGCAACTGGAATAACTATAGCATAGTCTCCGTCACCGATCTCACATAAAGAGATCACGATGACATATGATGATGTCTGCAGGTGTTTTTTTTTTAGGGGAAAAATTTGAAGCCCTTGCCCTTCCCACTCTGTTTCAAGGGCCAAGGGGAAGGGGAAGGGGTAAAAAAATACAATTGGGATTGGGCCTAAGAATCACAATGCATTGATGAATAAAAAATTTTTTATCCCACACCTTATTTCTATGCACTTTTAAAGGATGTTTAAATTGATATTGTAAAACCTTCATTACTTTTTATATCACAGTGAAATTCAGAAACCGAAATGGGCATTTTGGTTTCCAACACTCACTCTAAACAATCACCAATCCCAACAGTCTGGACCATCAGACCAATCAGGACAAAAAAGTAGACCCTCAGAAAGGAGGGGTTTAGAGAGACCGGATTTTTAAATGAACTGTTTCAGACACTTTGAGTAAAGAGCTGATGCTGCAATGTACTTTTAGAGAAAACTAAAGTACTCCTTGACCTTGAATGGAAGCAAACCTATGGTAGGTGACCTCCAAAATTAAACAGCTTTAAAATAGCATAGGAGCACATAAAGAGATGGAAATATCATGATGTTCCATAAGTTGCTCTTTCAAAATAGACTGTCATAAATAATTTGCAGGCGGGTTACCACAGTCCTCACTATGAAAGCCATTGAAAAAAATAATACTAGCATGTTGATGGCTTATTTCACGCAATGTATAAAAGCATCTTTAATCTGTTGTTTTTGATTATTGAATTTATTAATGTAGTACAAAATATTTTTCCACTCATTAGATAGGCCTTATCTATAAACCTTGTCACACACATCAGGATTAATAAACAATAAACAGCATAATTATATGCACAACACCACACGCTCTGGGCTGTATGCTTTTACTGTGTGATCAAAAGGTTATGTAAACTTTCCTTTTAAGCAGATTCAATATGCTAATGGCATGAATGGAGTTAAAAACACAAATTGCATTAAATAACTGTAAAAAGTGCACATTTTCGGTTTATCTAATATTTTAATATTTAATACAGATGTAAAGCTGCACCCCATCAAGTTTAAAGCACCACAGTCCCTACAACCTTTTAAGCCAAACCTTGTAGTGGTTAAATGTAATAAGATCTTATCCCTGCTGTTGCATAGAGAATGCATTGATTTAATTTTTTTTTGTACAAGGCCTGTAAAAAGCCTTTTCTTTAGCCACCTTGTAGGCAATCAGAAATAATTTGTCTCAAGAGAATAACTTATTGCATTGATATTGATATATGCCTGCGCTTTAATGTAAATATTACAGGCAGGAGCATATTACGAGCATATGCAATAAGACAGTGTGCCATGCAGTTCGGTACTCATGAAGAATGGATGAAAATATAGCATATTTATTTATTGCGTGTAATTGTTATTAATTTATTTTTTGTTTGCAAATTGCCTCTAACTTGCAGTTCCATGCTTATTGTGTCGGTGTGTCTGCGGGATTCTGCAGAGTGTACATTTTGGCGAATCCCCTTAGAATATTTTGCAATGGCTTTAGTCACCATAACATATAGACACTAAAGAAAAAAGTCGCTGGAGCAGCTAAACAGCAGACACAGAACAATTGACTCAAGAAAGGGAAACAAGAAAGGGACAAGGTTCGAGGCAGGAAGAAAAATACTCAGGACTTAAGCCCAGAAAAGCCCGTGCTGTCAATACCCCTATTGAAGACAAAGCCTACTGGGGATCGCATGGGGAAAAAGGACTAAGGATGATGACTTTAAGAACAGAAACACAATAAAATATAATGTATCCATAGATGTAAAACAACAGCACAAATGAGGTGAATGAATGAATTAAGCATTTCAATAAGTGCTAGTTTAGCATGCACAGATGATCATCATTTTATGATAATATTTATTATCCAGGACGGTCTAGAAAAAGCAGCCTTTAAGTAATTTGCCCTGACAGGTGCAGGTGTCGGTTACTCTAGGTTGCGTATTTTGAAGTGCTTTCGTGTGTAATGACATTTAAAACTGGCTTCTGATTTTTCGGAAGCAGTTCATGGCTCTGCAGGGGACGGTTGGTATCAGGGCTGTAATTATCATAGAGGGTGTCGTTAAGGTGTCACACTATTAGCAGCAGTGGTCCAAAGTGCGCATTTTGTGTGTCCGTGTGTATGTGATAAAAATGTGGTGTCAGACGACACACATCTTTCCTGTTTCCTCCCCTGACTCACAAGCTCTGTTTTTTCTTCTTCTTTTTTTTTTGCTTGAAAAAAAAGTGAAATCTTTCTTGTTCTAAGTAGGCAACTGAGACAGTTTACAGATCCCCTCCAGCTCTGGACTGTGGCCTGTTCATTGCTCTCTTTTTGATGTATTAATGTTTGACTCATAATCTCGTCTCCCTTCAGAATTATATAAATTCCTCTAAAGAGCCACTGGAAGACAGAAACTGACTGGAAAACCTCAAGTTTGGAGACAGTTTAACTCCAGGCTTTGGCTTGTAGGTGTAGGGTAGGGAAGGTACAGCTCCTTCTTTGGGCTTCTGCATTGTGTAGAGGTATCTTTAAATGTATAGAATTGTTGTAGGTGGGTTTTGGGGAGAAATTGTACCAGTTTACTGACAAACATACAGTTTATTGCCTCTCAAAACTCTCTGAACTAGTCTAAATCATTTAAATAGTATATTAAAGTGTCTGATAATGTTCACTTGTTTTACATTGCATATTGCTTTATAAAGATGCATGCACTTGTTATTTGTATTTATTTGCGTAATTGAATATTGTGTGATCTAATTTAAGACATTTAGAGTAATTGCATATTTTATGTAGTGTACTTTTTATTTATTAGCAATGAATTAAACTGATAAGAGGGGCAGCACAGTGGCGCAGTGGTTAGCACAATTGCCTCACAGCAAGAAGGTCGCTGGTTCGAGCCCCGGCTGGGTCAGTTGGCATTTCTGTGTGGAGTTTGCATTTTCTCCCCGTGTTGGCATGGTTTCCTCCGGGTGCTCCGGTTTCCCCACAATTCCAAAGACATGCGGTACAGGTGAATTGGGTAAGCTAAATTGTCCATAGTGTATGAGTGTAAAAGGGTGTGTATGGATGTTTCCCAGTGATGGGTTGCAGCCGGAAGGGCATCCGCTGCGTAAAACATATGCTGGATAAGTTGGCGGTTCATTCCGCTGTGGCGACCCCAGATTAATAAAGGGACTAAGCCGAAAAGAAAATGAATGAATGAATAAACTGATAAGAATAAACTGTTTCGAATGATTCACTGAAAAATCCTTATTGGTGAAAATACTTCAAGGTTTCTGCAAAAAAAAAGAAAAAGAAAAAAGAAATTAGTCATTATAACTGTTTTCTCGAGTACCTGCAGCATGTTAGAATAATTTCTGAGGGATCGTGTGATAGTGAAGACTGGAAAAATGGGTGCTGTGAGTTCAGCTTTGACATCACAGGAATAAATTACACTTTTAAATATATTCAAATGCAAATGAATTACTTTCAATTTTTGTAATTTTTCAGAAAATTACAATTTCTACTTTATCAAATAAATGGAGCCATAAGAGACGTTTTTCTAATACTTTCAAATATCTGAACAACATCAAAATTGAAGATTAGAGTCTTTGTACAAATGTGTAAAATATGTGGATATCTCTTTAAAATTCTGTTTGTCTGGATTTATGATCAGGACCAGACAGATTTTGCCAATGTTTTTTGCTATTTCTGAATAGAATTTTGTAAAAAAATTATAATAATAAAATAAATAAAAAAATGGAATGATTTTGAGAGTATAGTAACTAAAAATTTAATACATGAAATTAAAAAAAAACTTTTATTTAAGGTTTACAATGCAAATCCAATTAGAACTATTTGTTTGGTAAACTAAGTAAATAATCCACTAAAAGACACTGTATTGTACATAATGTAAACATTTGCATATTATTCGGTAATATTACTGAAATTGATATTAAAACTGAATAAAAATAAACTTACACACATTTACATATGTAAATAAATGGGCTGATTTCTGTTGGCACGGATTCAGTGTGGGCCTAGTTATAGGTTTGAGCAAAATGTTAATATTAGTCTTTTTTTTTATAAATATCTCATTACATCTCTTTAGAATTTCAAATAAAAATGTTGCCATTATTAGAAAATTTTCCCCTGAAAATAACGATTGGTCAAATAAAAAATCAAGAGTAACATAATTGTCAAGTGGTCTCTTGACTTTATTTTCATAGCTGTATGTGTATATTTAACATTCTGTAGTGCATCTCTCCTTTTTTCCCCTCCATAAACAACAGAGATGCTTTAACGGTTATCAAATTCCACCATACAAAGGATGGAGAAATCACTTTATTTTTAGTAAACATCCCATCTGGAATTGATTTTTGATTTGACTTTTTCCATTAAGTAAGTCCATCTCTCTAACTGAATGATAAGTGGGAGTTTATCTAGGGGATTGTGTGTGTTATAGTTGGTTTTACTTTACTATAATTTGGAGACAAGTGTTTTATTAGCCAAATATGACAGAACCGGTCTCTGTAGGCATTTGAAGAATAAATAGTTTTTTAAATATATTTTCTTTATATATTGTAGGATTGTAGAAAGTCTTACTGTAGATAGATTCATAGATGTGGGTGAACATTTACCAGTCAGATTAAATGAATGTACTTTTAAAGAACGTTAATGACTTTAAAATACTTAATCGTGCTTTAACACATTAACTATGACAGTAAAAAAAGAAGAAGATGAAAGGGATCGTCATTTTCAGAATACAAATGGGTAGTAAAAGTGGGAAAAAAATTCCTTTTAAACGATTTTATAGCTTTGGCTAAAAACCACTGGTGTTTTTTTGCAATTTGTCAGTCTCAAACAGTCTAGTCTCTTTTCTCATTACATTTCTGCTCACTCCTTCTAACCGAGCGTATCATATTTCAGATGCACTTACAGTTTAGGCTCAGCTTTGTAACAGATGGTCTCACATACATCTTCCTTGTGTGTGTCACATACAGTGCAAAGTAATGCAGTCTCTTTAGGATGCTTGACTCTTGCACTCTGACTCTAACTGAGCCAAGACAGGCCTGTAAATCCTTTGATGTCATCTCTGGGTTCCTGCAGTATCTTTCAATCAGCTCACGGGATGAATCGCGGCCCGGGTGGATTGCCAGTGATGTGAAATCTTTTCCATTTGTGGATGAATTGTCGATGATCTTTCAACGTGGATGTGACAGTGAAAATGGACACTGAAGCTTTTCCAAGACTCACAACCACTAATAGCAAAGCAGGCCACATGTTTCTGGTGTTTATATAAGACTTCTTACTTTTTCATAATGATTTAGCATCTGATTTCAGGTATTTTATGTAGTGGCAAAAGCAGAGGTGGTCTTACCACTACAAATTGATTAAAGTGTGAAATTAGATTTTCTTTTTATAATTATTTTAATGCAGCTTCATATTATTTAATTTGGTAATATAATCAGATCAGTTTTGATTAAATAAAAACAAAAACACAATACGATATATAAGAGAAGAAAAAAATTAAATGGCTAACATTCCTGAGAACAAATGAGGTCAGTCTTTTAATCAGTGTTGGGCAATGTTACTCAGATATCATTTATAATGTATTACTTGTTACTGATACCGGTAAAACACAACAGCAGCATAATCATACTTTTTCCCCTTTCTTTTAAATAAATACTTTATTCAGAACAGTGGAAAAATGAACAAAATAAAACCAAAACATCATTTTTTTTACAGGCTTCAAGCCTAAATAAATTTACTTAAAGTGAAACTAAATCTTTCAGTCTGTTGGAAATGCTTGATACAGTACAAACCCTTGTTTGTCTCTTTCATTGGCACCAAAATAAGGTTTGCACTTTTTGTGCATATTTTACTTGCTTGATGTTACTCACATTAGGATTTAAAAAAATGAACTCTCAATTAGCATTTATTTTTCGAGCGTTCACAGAGTCAGAAAATCTGGAATAAATGCTTCAAATGACTAGTTTTGTATATATGCACTTGGTGTTGTTTTGTAGCTTTTTTTGTTTTGTTTGTTTTTTATTCATGTTTCGTTGTGCAACTAAAGCCTTGATCTTCCTGCTGATGAGGACAAATCGTAGACGTAGTGCAGTTGTAAAAGCGTTGCACACCATGCATCTGTTTGTGGTAAGAAGAGCTACTGAAGAGAGCAGATTGTAGTGGACAAGCAGACGGATCAGCCCTCTTTCCCGACACGTTTGATTCCTGCCTCTATAAAGCCGTTTGAATAGTTTCACCTTTCAGACTCAAATGACACACTGGATCAATTTACTACTAAATGCATCCTATCTGTTTCTGGAGTGCTCATAGTGTCACGCTCGCACTCTTTGTCTCCCGTTTTCTCTTCTTTGTGGACATGCTTGTTGTTGCTGTTGTGTTCGTTAATAAACGGCTCATAAATAACGAGTCCCTGCTGTCATGTGATTAGCTCCATCAATAAATGAACTAATCTGTTTCTTTTTTTATTTACTTTTTGCTTTCTTCACTAAAGAGCATAATTGCGCAAATAATCACACCTAGTCTGAACTTGCGATACCCATGCAGTGAAATCACACTTCCAAAAGAATGAGCATGTCTCAAAGGGATAGTGCACAGTTAAATATAAATCATTTCTTGGTGTTCAGGTCTCACAGCATCCTTCAGGTTTGATGTATCACTGTCACCCTGCTATCTTTGATGAAATGTAACATGTCTTTGTCAATTTGCAGTTCTGTTCTACAGGTTTTCTTATTTTATCTGGTTGCTCCAAAAACTTTAGCCACTCATAAGTTTTTTGAGCGCTGCTTGCTTTGCATATTTTTGATCCAGAAACACATTTTATGCACCAAATAATAAGTCTTAAGTGCATAATTGTTGTTTTAACATAGCCACTGTTATTTAAATGCATAAAATGCTTTGCATGAGGTATAAAAAGGGCCGAAATAAATTGTTAGCAGATGCCAAGCAAAGTCTATGAATGCTGAAATGACTTCTAGTTGACATGCAGAGTTCTTTGTAGTCAGTAAAATGTCTTATGGGGACCGTCAAAATAAAGTTCTAACCAGGTTTCTGTACAAATAAGAATTACAGATTGCACTTAATCAGGTAATTTGTCCATTCTTACAAACAGTTCTGTCAGCTAATGTCTACATTTTAAACTAAGTTTCCTGTAACTTACTTCCGAAAAATCCCAAAACTGTCTCTCTGCAAGTGAGAGACAGAAGTCTTCATGCACAAATCTGTCATCATGGCTTAAAGTGCACATCAGTCAAAACTTTTCACAGATTCTGAGTGGAGCCCAGAATGCCAAAAACTCTGAAACAAAACGCTTGCTCTCATATAACGGTAAACTGTTCACTTATCTACGGTATTCGCCATTGAGTGCTGGAATCTCACTCATCTGCCAATTTTTAACATATTCACCTGGTTCCTCCAGTTCCTGCTTTAAGTCTGAGAAAATGTTGTCAGAAACACAATTTACCCAATTACTCATGCACCTTCAGAGAGTCTCAAGCAAATGACTTCACGTGTGTTTTGAAATGTTGAGGTTTTAGAATCGCTCAGTGGAGTCACAGTTTCCCTTATGAGTTGACATGAAGACGGACAGACTTACTCTTTTTATAACTGTTGAATATGGACGTAGGCTTGTTTAAACTGGCATCTGAAGCAGAGCACCATTGGTGTATTTTTACTACTAAGTCTGTTTGAAGCTGACGCAGACTCATAGAAAAGCTAGGTGCAAGAGACAATGTTTAGCAGCAGCAGCAACTTTGGTGGTATTTGCCATCTGATGTTTTTGCTTGTATTAGCTGGAATGGCAGGTTTCTGTTTATTTGGAAAAGAGAATACTTGGTGGTGGCGTCTTTGGCGCCTTGCCACAAGTTTACCGCAAACCCCTAGGCTTTTGGTAAACCACCTCAGGAAAAAAGTTATAATCTTACTCTGTCCCCATCTCCAGCGCTTCAGCACTCTTCATTTTAGACCACAAGCAGAGCGGCTCCAGTATCTCGTCAGCTAAATTGGAGCCTCCTTTTTGTATGGACCTCGGAGGGAGTCAATTTCACTCGAGTTTGTCCTCTTATCCAGCAACGTAGAGCTTTTTAGGGATTTAAGTCAGCAGCTTCGCAAATAATTCAAGTGCTTTTTTTTAATAAAGCCTTTTTTTTCTCTCTCCATTTTGGATCGGCATTCATAATGTGCCATTAAAGTCTACGAGTTGTAAATCATCTCAACTGATAGTCTTTCATTCCTCACCCTGACGCTGCCCATTGAATAATGAGCATCTCTGATTTATAATTCAGAGTGGAGAGCGTGAGAGTTAAGCATCATAACTAAACCACAGCCACTCACTGGAGCTGAAGCAAAACTGTTGCTACTGTAGCCACTAATTAAAGTGCACATACACACGCGCACGCATATTTACATCTTCATTTAATTCACGTTATTAGCAGCAGCCTCGGAATACAGATGGTTTTTAACACATGGAGGAAAGAAGAGTGTTTCTGGTGACAAAATGCACATCCGCCACAAGTATTAGGCAAATGACGCATGTTTTGCATTCTAGAACGACTGTACTTCTGCTTTCGCGTTACTCAAATACATCAATGCAGATACGCTAATCCTGTCAGGTCCTTTGTTGTAGTGGCAGCCTAGGGAAAAGTACATCGTCTCAGGTGTGTTTTGTGGCCAGTAATCATTCTTTGTGCTGACTGGCAGGAGATAATGTAGAGGACAGACTACCCGTCGCACTGCAGGTTTTATCCTCTGTTGTGTAATAGAGATATTCAAGAGTAGAAATAAGATCATGCCAACCTCATTACTCACAGACCACCCGCTTCATTGGTTTCTAAATAATAAAAAAAATGAAGATGTGTTCCAGATTAATAATGTGTTTTCGGGGCAGCTTGAAAGCAATACTTCCAGCTCTGTTTATTACAGTACTGTATATTGTTTTTGTTTTGTGCCGCAGCCCGCAAGCTGAGGAAGATCGGACAGATGAAGGGTCCGGATGAGGTCGGCGCAGTTCAGGGCCCATCGGAGACTCTTCAGTGCATGTCGCCTAAGCCCAACCTGACGTTCCATTCGCAGTTGATCTTCCTGAACATCCTGGAGGCCATTGAGCCCGAGGTGGTGAACGCCGGCCATGATCATGGTCAGCCTGACTCAGCGGCTGCTCTTCTCACCAGCCTTAACGAGTTAGGAGAGAGGCAACTTGTCAAAGTAGTGAAATGGGCCAAAGGACTTCCAGGTAATTAAAGCATGCCAAACTGTCACTCATTTTAGATGAACGTGTTGGCTTTTAGAAAGCGGTCATTAATTTTTTTTTAATCTATTAATTTAATTCAAAAATACAAGCAATTGGACTTTGTGGCATAGCAATTTAATGATCACATTTCATGTTGTTTTTCATCTATCTATTTATTTGTTAGTCTGTATATCTATCATTTAAAAATATATTTTTATTAACAAAAAATAATTGTTTTCAGCAAAACATTTGTTGAATTAATTTTTAAAATAAAAAAATATATATATTTAGAAGTGAAAAATATTGATATGCCTCATTGTCATCGGTAAAGTACAATATAACAAGATGAAGAGCTTGTCTGTTGTTTCAGATCAGGACAACAGCAGATATTTATTTGGTTGTTTGTTCACAGTGATTTAATTATGGTTTGTATTTCCAGTTCAGAGGCTTGAGGAGAGTAGGTGTTGTGTAATCTACTTCACTCTAATGGCTTTGATAAAAGGCTTTTTGAAAAGGCAGACTTCAGTCATATGTAAAACACCATGGCAAAGCCATCAAATACTCTAGAGAGAGAGAAAGGGGCGTGGTTTGATTTGTAACATTCTTTTGAACCTCAGCATGTGATTAGTTGATGGAACCAGGCTGATGGGATTGGTTGCGGTTCTTCTGTTATTGATAGCATTAATAAAGCTGTAAGGCTTTTATTCTGCACCGAAGCCAGTTATGAATCAGTTCAAGTGAGGAAAGTGAGATCAAGTTTTAGCCTGGGATATTCAGAGGGTTTCCTCTTTCATTCTGAAAGGGCTGCCTGGTCTTTTGTAAGAATCCTTAGTTGACAGTGACATGTTTATCGTTTGTACAGTATATGTATATGCATATATTTGTGGTCACACTTTATTTTAAGTACAATGCTCTGTAATAACAACCTGTAACCAAGACTTTTAGCTTTAGCTCAATAAACGTATTAATAGCTAGCAAGGCCGATATCTTAGTAATAGGCAGTAGTTAACTAAGCCAGTAGTTAATAGTGGGAATTAGTGCTTAAACTTAAGTGATACCGTATATACATATATATATATATATATTTTTTTTTTGTTTGTTTTTGGAGATTTTTTCTGTTTTTGGAGTAATGGCAGGTAAAGTCTGATTCATGGCTCGAGCTGGCAGAGCTGAAATAGAGTCGTAAATGAAGTTGGTTTGAAAAAATAGCACCCAGGCAGCTGACAAACTGTGAGCTATAGGCAGTGAACACAAAGCACATATACGTCTCCCATCTCCCCCCGTCTCTTAGGTTTCCGTAACTTGCACGTGGATGATCAGATGACAGTCATACAACACACCTGGATGGGAGTGATGGTCTTTGCTCTGGGTTGGAGGTCCTACAAGAACGCCAACGCGCGGATGCTGTACTTCGCTCCAGACCTGGTCTTCAATGAGTCAGTCTCATTCTCTCTCTCACGTCCACACTGCTCTTATTTGCCTGTTTTCTTTTGTGTCCAGCGTCCATCCGTGCTCTGCATTGTTGCCTTCTCTCTCCCATTCCATTTTCTTCCTCCGCCCATTTGTTCGTCTTGTAAATGTACTAATCCATCTTACCTCACACTCATTTTTCTTTCATTTCTCCTCAGCGGCCTTTTCTCTACCTTATTCCATCTCTCTGTCTTCCTCTCTCTCTCTCTCAGCCGGGCAGGTACATATCTTGTACTTCATGCACACAATAACAGTCTCGTCGTGGATGCTTCCAAGATTCATTTATAATTTACTGCTGGCTTATTATGGTGTGGAGGATCTTTGTCACAAACACAATCCCGGGAGAGATTGGATTTTTTAGGGGGCTCGCATGCTTTCAATGGCCTTTTTCACCAATACCTGGAATAGAGACTTCCTTCCCAAATTCATCTTGGCCATCTTCCATACAAGTTCAGTGCCGCTATCTGAAATTGTGTTTTAGCCATGAAATAAATTTCATTTAGCGAGTGATTTGGCAGTCATTAGATAACTGACCGCACTATTTTGTCGTTATTACTGTAATTAGCAGATGGAAAGTTGAAATGTTGAAATGCCCTGTGTCTGTCTGTTAATCTTCCTCTTTTTCTGTCAGTCGTAGGATGCACGTCTCCAGCATGTACGAGCACTGTGTTCAGATGAAGCATCTCTCACAAGAGTTTGTGCTGCTACAGGTCACACAGGAAGAGTTCCTCTGCATGAAGGCCCTCCTCCTGTTCAGCGTCAGTGAGTTTACCGCAGCGCCCGTGTGTGTGTGTGTGTGTGTGTGTGTGTGTGTGTGTGTGTGTGTGTGTATGGATGGTCACAACAAACTTTTCTCACAGAATACTCTTGGATATTCACACCTGCTTTAATAATTAGAGGCACAGTTCCCATGTTTTGTGTTAATGTGTTATGTGTTAATTTATTAGATATGCTAAGAGAACATACCTAAACTGTAATGAGCCAAGTAGCTAATTGTAAACACAAAAAGTATCTATATCTTGAAATGGGGACTTTGACCTCAGAGAACTTCTTGAACTTCTTACATTCAATCATTTAAATAAATATCTGTAAAAAAAAAAAAAACTCAATCATTTTATTATTAATCTTCTTATATTATTTACTCATTTTAATGTCTGAAAAAGTGTCTCTTTTTATGTTCTTTGTGCAAAAAAATACTTTTTTTATTTGAAATTTAGCAATTAATTTTAACTTACATTTTTTGTATATGCAAAACTTAAAGCAGAATAGCAATCAAGTAGAATAGTAGTCTTTTAAACTTTATGTCCTATTTTTGTAATAGAGTGTTAAACCTCATATAAAATGAATTAAAAATAAAACAGCTCATATAATATTTAGTTTGAACAGCTCATCTAATATTTAGTTTGACCTCCTGAAGGTTAAGTACCGTCTCTCACTGACCATTTGTTAAAGAAAGAAATAATATAGACTATTTTAAAAGTTTCAGTCCCTATTTCACACCCAATTTTTAGTTTTGTTCTCATTTCCCTATTTTATACCCAGTTTGTAGTGTATTTTCTATTTATATTGCAAACAAGCCCACCGCAGGGAAATAAATAATGCAAAAAGCAATAAGCATGCACACAAAACCAGTGCATTTCATTGAAAACATGTGTGCAAGTTCAGATTAAAGTGCTTTATTTTTGTTTCTGCAGTTCCAGTGGAGGGGCTGAAGAGTCAGAAGTATTTTGATGAGCTGCGTCTGACGTACATAAACGAGCTTGATCGTTTAATCAACTATGGCAGGAAGACCAACTGTGCCATGCGCTTCCAGCAGCTGACACGACTGATGGACTCACTGCAACCAGTTAGTAACACACACACACACACACACACACACACACACACACACACACAC
>CAIGQW010054193.1:498738-515541 GCA_903798125.1 Danio choprae
GAAAAGGACTGAAGAACGCCACGTAAAGGCAGAAACAAGCAGACAGTACATGTCAGTGAACTTCTCTGTCTACTACGCTAAGACTAATAGAGCTGTTAAAGCTAATAGAGGTGTTTGATCGTGTTAGCAAGCTGGTGGTTTCTAGAAATGTTTGTTTGTTTTCTTGCTCAAAAAAATCTTACGGGGGTTTCCCGAACGTAAAAGGATCAGTAGAGACTCTTTTTTTTTTGTGAACTGTGGGATAAACACAGCTTTTCTAAAAATACAGCCTCTGGCAAAGTGTAAAAAAGCTTACTTTACAGAAAGTGGAGCAAACACTTGATTTTAGGAGTTGTAGTGTGTGTAGTGTGAGTCAAATGAACCCTACTATATTAGTGCGTTTAAAATAAATGTTAAATAATCCCAAATTCTACATCTCAACCGACTAGGTGGTCATTTTTTTTTTAAGTGAATAAAGCGTATTAAAGCAAGCAGTTAATCCCTCGGCAGGTGTAGAGCTTTCCTCTGCTCCGCTGTGTTTGTTTAGTTGTGTCTAATCGGCGTGCAAGTTTGCTGACAAGTTATAATAACCAAAGCTGCTTTAATGGCCTTTAATCTTATTATGGGCAAGATTACAATGTAGGAGAGTGTGTTGAAAATGGTTAAACCTGGACTCACTCATTCACAGCACCTCAACCGAATCGTCTTCTCTATCTCTCTCTCTCTCTCTCTCTCTCTCTCTCTCTCTCTCTCTCTCTCTCACACACACAGGAGAATATAAAACGGATGTTAATTTCTGATTGGATGAGTTACGCTCACTAGTGCTACACTGCTGGAAACTGCACACAGCCAACAATTACGCTAATGAGTAATATTACAAGAAAAGGTGATTTAAGAATATTGTTAAAAGTGAAATGGATATATTTATTGAACGCTAATATGTCCTGCCACATTGCTATTGTCTTACAAAAGTAAAAATTCACTTGAATCCATGTATTTTACAATAATTAAGGGGGTTTTATACCTACAGTTAAAAGTTAAGTATTTTGATTAAGTGCCTTTAAACAAAAAGAAAGACCATGCAAAACTCTGGCACTTTGGGTGGTTATTCCTTCATTCATTTTCTTTTCAGCTTAATCCCTTTGTTAATCTGGGGTCGCCACAGTGGAATGAACCGCCAACTTATCCAGCATATGTTTTACGCAGCGGATGCCCTTCCAGCTGCAACCCATCACTGGGAAGCATCCATACACTCATTCACACCCGGAGCACCTGGAGGAAACCCATGCCAACACATGGAGAACATGCAAACTCCACACAGAAATGCCAACTGACCTAGCCGAGGCTCGAACCAGTGACCTTCTTGCTGTGAGGCGATCGTGCTACCCACTGGCCACCGTGAGGCCTTGAGTGGTTATATGAAGCGTAAAACATAACTAAAGGCTAATCTGGAAACACAAAGCCAGCAAAAGAGTTTTTTTCTTTTATTACACCTCTATGTAAATGTTAGTCTAGAAATTCCTTCACTGGAGCAGTGGCATGCTTGACTACAGCAGCGTGATCACTGGCACTCAGCACTGTCAGAGGGGTCTTCTGTCAGACTACATAGAACTTTATGCCTACATGCAGAAATAAGTAACAATTTACCTTGGTTTAATTTATTCATTGCGAAATAGAAAAAATAGTGTAGTTGTTAATACTTTAACATCTTGCTTGGGTTCAGGATTCGAAATTATATTTAACTGTGACAAAAAATAATTCCTAAGAATGTTAGTTGGAAAGAGTTTTACTTTAAGAATATGTCTTTTTACTTCTTCTTTTGGTGCAGCATTTATGTAATCAAAAATGCAGTACAACTGTAACACTGAAGTATTATTATAATTTAAAATAACAGTTTTGTATTTTAGTTTTCAATATTTCCATTTTAGATTTTTCAGATTACTGATTTGTTTTTTCAGAAAGCTTTTTTGTTTTATCATGATCAATGTTGAAAACAGTTGTGTTGCTTCATATGTTTGTGGAATATGTGATGATACCAGATAAATAAATGTTTGGTTGAACAAAAATGCTCAAATAAAAATAATTTATTTGAAACTAAATCCTTCTGTAACATTAGCTATGTCTTTACTGACAATACTCAGTTTAAAAAGCCGTAATTTCTTTCTTTAAAAAACTGACCACAAACTCTTGTTTAGTCGTGTATTCTGCTATGAGTTTTATTTAAATGTGTTGTTTTTTTTACTTGCTTGTGGTCTTGTTTTATAAGATTAATAAAGCAAAATCTAAATCTTTCCAACAATCCTCTGGAAGCTGTTTAGTTATCCACTCTGGCACATATTCTCATGCTTTAGAGTTCTCGCAGGTTGGGTATTGCGCTTTTTTCTTCTTCTGTATTGAAAAAGCAAACAGTGCACTTGGACATATGCTCTTCCCATTTAGATCTGAACTATACTGACCCACACAACAGATGGAAAAAACATGTCAACATAAAAGCATCTGCCTGTTTGCAAGGATGTACAAGTGAGTTTGTGTGTTTGGCTGTATGCTTTTCCTGCCATACTTGCTGCTAAGATCAGTTCTCCATGCAGGCTGTAGGTCATCAGCGGTTCACTCAGGCTCCTGTAAAAATAGTATGAGCAATGAGTAATGAGTACACAAAACAAAAACATCAGTCAAATGAACATAGTCAATACATTAATCACAAATGAAATCTTGAGGGATTTACTCACCGCAGATAGAATTTCAGTGCACTGGTGATGGTCTTAATGTCCATGTCACTGGAATTAAAATCTACATCAGCAGGACAATTTGGGTCTACAGAGAGTGGAGGACAGATGAAGACAGAGAGAGAAAGATGAGAAAAAAAGAGAGATAAACGCCCTTCCTCAGATGGTTGTTGTTGTTCAGTATGTGTCAGGGATTTTTGCAACAGCTCAAGGACATTCTCATGGACGTATATCTGTGCTTTGGTTTCCTCACAAAGTTCACAAAGCACACTGCAGATATTAAACACACCACAGAGCGCTGGACTCAGAATTACGAGTCATTAAATTTATCATCCACATAAAACACGATAAGCTTTCAGTCAAGAAAACAAGCATGTTTGTGTATTTGCTTGTAAACGTTTATGCATTAATTACTTTGCGTTTTTTGTGTGTGTGTTTTTTTTTCTTTTGCATAAACATAATGACTGCATGTGTGGGTGAGAGAGCATGTTTGTTACACACACACACACACACACACACACACACACACATGCAGATGTTCATTTGCTCATTTCCTCACCAAAGAAGGCATTCAGAAGTTTCTGTACTTGAATATTGCTGCCCACTGTCCTGTAGACCCCTTCCTGAGTCAGCCCTACCAGAAAGTAAGAGAAGAAGAGAGAAAGTGAAAAAACAAGGAAAGAGAAACAGAAAGCATGATTTATAGACTGAGAAAATTGGAGAACCTGGCATGAAGGATAAAGAAAGGGGGGAGTGTCTTGCAGTGGAAAAGTACAGCTCTACTGAAAAACGACATCAGCGGTGGATCTGGCCCGCTTTTGGTTCACTTTCGGCCGTCATTAGCTCTACAATAACTCCAAATGATAGCTTGCCAGGCTTCACTGATTGCTAATGTACACCATGTTGTGCCTGATGACAATATTGGACTTACACGTCTGGGAAAAGTGAGTAACAGCACACTTGGAGACTGACGAACACATACATACGCCAGCATTTCAAACAGAACCGCTGGTGCTCGGTGCTCCCGCAGTCAACGTTAACATGCTTTTAGAAACGGCCCTGATTTTACAGTTGTACTGTAACAGCCTCTAACATGGAAACACTACAGCCAGGTTGTGGAGAAAAAGTGAGGGAGTGTGTATACACGGCTGCTATAAATTTACATCTGTATGCAAAAATTTTCTCTCTTTTGATTTGTGATATAGTATTGATATAAATCAGGATGTTTTACTGTGTGCGTGTCTGTGTTTTCGTGTTCTTTGGCCACATCAGCAGTAGTTCTGTAGCGCAAACAAAATCAGGAAAAGAATGTTTTCTATTTACAGTTGGCAGATGTGAACACTAGTGGTGTGATACTGCCCTCTGTTGGCTGCATTTGAGATGTGAATCTAACAAATGAACAGGCATTGTGCTTGTCTTTCCATCTCTGACTAATTATGGCATATGGTGGCCATGAAATGCAAAAACAGGACAGAGACTCAGTCTTTTGAGAACAGGTGACAAACTTGCAGAAATGAAAATGAGAAACTAGAGTAAATGAGTGATATTCTTCATCTTCTGATGTTTGACAGCACCTTTTGTTTCCACAAAGTTGATGCATTTTCTGACAAACTTGAAGCCGAGGTCATTCAGCTCCACTGAGAAAAAAAAAAAAAAAGATTTAATATTGCATATAATGAACACAGTTCATCATCCTTTTGCGCATTTCTTAATAGGTTACTGCACACGATTTATGGCGTAATTAAACATGGCATTGCACAGGCTTGCAAATATCACAATCTATCTATTAAGCAGCACTTTCTCCATCTATTTTTAACATTTCTTGTGTTCCGCAGTTTTCGCCTTTATAGCGTTTATGTATTTAAAACCACATCGTTGGGATGCTAGCAAAAATAACCCAGTTATTACAATGTTTTTGGGCATTGTATTATTATATTATCATTATGTACTGTGATATTCTTGTAGATATTGTCATAAAATGATTATAGTCATTCTGTGATGCAAATCAAAGTATTATGATATTATGATTCCATTTTATCACTTTACATACTCTAAATGTTTGATTTGAATAACTTTTAATGCCACATCTGGTAGTCACATCTAATACCTGACATCACATCTTCACTACTGTACAAAAATTAGGTTTAATGTTTTTGAAAGAAGTCAACTGTGCTCACCATAGCTGTTTATTACCTTAAAAATACAGTAAACATAATTTATACTTGTAAACCATCATTAAAATACAAAACAATTGCATTCTAATTAACTATATTTAAAATTTATATATATATATATATTTTTTTTTTTTTTTTTTTTTTTTTTTTTTTTTTCAGCAGCCCTTACTCCAGTCTTCAATTACACAATTCAAAAAATCATTCAGGCTGCTTGCTATTTTTAAACAGAGATACATTTTGTTTGGGACTATGAATAAAAAAGTTCCAAACAACAGCACTCATGGGATAAAGAGATGTAGAATATGGCCATGCAGAATATGACTCATAAACAGCCAATACACACGCTAATAAGCACCTCAGTGAGAATAGTACTCCAAAGTGTTACCAAAAAAATTTTACTGACCCCAAACATTTTAATGAAATTACATCTACAGTTTGTCACATTCCTATGTCCTTTAAATATTTGGGAAAAAACTGCCTTTTTTAACCACTAAAATCAGATATGGCTATTTTTTCTTTACATAGGGAAGGTAGATTTTTGAGGAGTGTTTAATGAAAGACTGGAGCAGACTATTTGATTAATTCAATTAAGAAATTAATTATAAATAAAAAACTGTTTATATATACACAAAAAAGGAATCACCCAGATGAAGTCAAGTTCTACTTACTCTCTGCCTGCTTTTGAATAGGAGAATGATAAATCTGAAACAGAAAAAAAGCATCAGAAACATGATCATACACAGAGAGCTCTTAATGTGATCAGTGATGATGTTAAACCCACTGGTTCTTTCCCATCCATGGCCTCTATCCACTGCTTCCTGTTGACCTCAGAAATAGCCTGGAGCAGGACAGGGCTGCATCTAAAGAAGCACATAAAACATAATGGGTTAGTTCACCCCAGTATAAAAATTCTGCCACCATTTACTCAATCTCATCTTGCTTCAAATATTTAAAGGGACAGGTCACTCAAAAATGTCAAAATGTATTCCCCCTTTACTTGTTCCAAACCTTTATGGGTGTCTTTCTTCTGTTCATTTCTGTAAATTTCAGTCCATTAATGCACCAAAAAAACAAAACAAAAAAAAACACTAAAAATATAATAATCAAATATCTTAAAGATATATATTTTTAAACTATATGAATTGAGGGTCCTCTGAAGAGAAATAATTACTTTATGAGATGAATAGATTTCATTTAGGATTACTTGCTGTGCAAACAGGTATGGTTGAATTTTATGTTTCCGTTTGCTGATCAATGTTTCTGTGTGATTTAAAACCAAAATGTATCTGTTCATCATTCCAATTTTCAAAAGATCCTCAGACGATTTAAGATTTATTTTAAAATGCATTGATTTGTGTTCTGAAGATGAATAAACATTTACAGGATAATGAGTAAATTATGTCAGAAGTATAATTCTGAGGCGAACAAACCATTTAAACAAACTACAATGGAATAAATAATGTCTTGTTGTTTGCATACATTTTCAGATTTTTAAAGACTTAAGAATTTGAATTTACATTTACTATATTTTCATTGTAAAACGACACAAATAAACAAACTTAGTTTGTGATAACTCCTTATCGGTGTAAGATAATTAAGAAGGATAGGAATAAAGTGGAGAAACATTAATTGAGTGACTAACCCAATGCATTCTTATTAGAAAGAGAATCAGAAACAAGAATTTGACCAATAAACATAATTATTAGGTTCTATATGTGGGGATTAAACTCCCTGACCTTTAAATGAACTAAACAAACTTTAGACTCCATTTGAATACAACCCAACACATTTATTTATAAACATGCAGTGGTTTAGTTATTTAAAAAATTTTCATGCCTGTTGGTTGAATTTAAAAATGGCTCCAACAATTATCCTCCAATCCTTTACATGAAAACTTGCATTTCCCCATTAAACAACAATGTTGTTTAATGCAGTAGTATAACAGATGACGTCAATCTAGTGGGATTTTATAAACACATTACACAGAATCCCACTAATAACCTATGCAATGATTAAATTCAGGCAACCTTCAGCATACAATATCTTTAAACAAACATACGTGAATAATACAAAATTATACAAATTTTAACTGTATCATTTTAATACTTTTATGGGCCCTAATTTTCTCTAAATTGATTTATCAATTTTAAATACTTTTGAAGACCCCATGGACACATTGTCAAGAAGAAAAAATGTTTTTATGAAAGAGTTTTTATCATGTTAGTGCTTTAACAAAAATATAATAATATAATTTTTTCTTTGAAAACGTTTATTCAAAATGCATTTAGCAAAGTGATGAAACCACCCTGAGAATGAAACAGTATTACAGACTGAAGCCTCACCTTTCACTGGTCTCAATGTCAAAGCAGAAGCGTTTATCAGTGGAGTCAGTTTTACGTCGTATGCAGGACTTCAGAGTGAGTTGAGCTGTGGTCTGAAGAGAAACAAAAGGACAAATGTTAGAAAAAAGCACTGACATTTAAGACCTAATTGATAATAATCCCCCACCTGTTTGATTCCCGCCTTTTGCTCCATCGGCACCATAATAAATAACTTGTTGTCCTTGAAATATTTACAGTAATTCTTCACCCAGGTTACACCAAGAGCCCCTAGAGACAGAAACAATGGCAGATAGACAACAGTAAATGTATCATTTAAATTATTGATTAGATATGATATGGTTCAGTTTTGTAATTGATAGCTTTTGTCAGTCTTTTAATAGTGACTTACCCTGAGTGAAATGAAGTAAATGATCCACATATCAAAATTACTTGCCAAATGGTCATAAAATATTGATTTGTGTTTGAATTATTTTATTATGTAGAAGATTGCGGAGTTCTAAGATAGAAACATGACTCTAGCACAGTTACAAGAATTCCGATGTCAACAGCAATAAATTACACAATTTAGCATCACTGTAATCTACATAAATATCTAACTGCAGAATGCTGCATTTGACACAAGAGAAAGTTGTGTTATGAAGTCTTTTGTAAACTATCATAACTCATATTACGACTTGCACTGTGTGGGTACTGACCTTTACAGTCAATTACTAGCTGCTCTTTCTTTTACACAGAAAGATTTCTCACAGGCTGAATTATAAAAGGATTATTCAGGGTTATTTTAAACTGAAGGTCAATTAACTTCATCTGTGTCAGACTGCTGATTAGCACGGACCAAAAATATGACTTGTCTCACAGTTAATAAAAATAAACGATTTTAAACATTTTTTTCAGTAATTCACTGGATAAAGGAAACTGTGCCTTTTGTGCAAATACAACTATAACATCTGTTACTATGAGATTTAAAGGTGCCATAAAATGCGTTGATACAATATTGTTCTCTGATATCTAAATAGAAGGTATGTGGCTTAGGTAAGAGCAAAGATTCTCCAGAAATAATTTTACAGGTCCATTTCCAACACCAGGAGTTGGCCCTGATGATTAAATTTATTTTTACATTATTTGGAAGGGTCGTGAATATTGATGCACTCTGCTCTTACGCTCCTGTAGCTCATGTCAGGGCCTGATGTAGTACTCGGAAATATACACATTAAACTAACAAACGATACAGTTAAACAGGCCTCTATGGGGACTCTGAATCAATGAATAATCCGTATAATCTGCATTGATGACGAGCTGTGATGAGATGCACCATGCTTGGTCGATTACCTGAGAGCTCTATAATGCCGGTCTTGTTTTCAAAATGAGAGTCCCATATACATGGTACATTTAATAAGCTTTAGTAAACTTGAAAATAAGGAAAAAAAATATCCTTATCAAATATCAAAAAAACAATCAAACCCTGCTTGGGGTGCGTGTTTTAATGATCCCATGTGGATCGCCAGAGTCAGTGTTTTGTTCTGATTGGCTTGTTTTTCACTGGGATTTTACACTCACAGGATTTACATGAGAATGAGAAATAATGGTGTTTTGAGGCTCAGGGTACAGTATGTCATTACCATGTTCATTCATTCATTCATTTTCTTTTCGGCTTAGTCCCTTTATTAATCTGGGGTCGCCACAGCGGAATGAACCGCCAACTTATCCAGCATATTTTATGCAGCGGATGCCCTTCCAGCTGCAACCCATCTCTGGGAAACATCCATACACACCCATTCACACTCATACACTACGGACAATTTAGCTTACCCAATTCACCTATACTGCATGTCTTTGGACTTGTGGGGGAAACCGGAGCACCCGGAGGAAACCCACGCCAACACAGGGAGAACATGCAAACTCCACACAGAAACGCCAACTGACCCAGCCGAGGCTCGAACCAGCGATCAGCGACCTTCTTGCTGTGAGGCGAACGTGCTACCCACTGCGCCACTGTGAGGCCCCTATTACCATGTTCTGAACTCTTATTATAAGTATATCTACATTTTCATTCTATGGCACCTTTAAGAGATTAAATTGTCACAAAAAAAGTGTTTCCTCAAAGAGAAGGTTCCACAGTTTTAACTTTGCTAATATTTGACAGGAAAAAGGAAGATGTAAAATGACCAACATGTCTTTCTGAACGTTTTGCCACAAAAACAGTATTCACTTAACAAAGTAAAAAATTTAACAAAGCAACCAATATGGTTCTACTCAAAAAATGTAATACTTTAATGGGCTTCATCCTTCTGATTCATTTACCAATCAGGGTATTGGTTTTCCTGCACATCTATGGACACTGAGAGATGAGATGAAACGCAGAACTAAAGAGCACTCACATTTCTCCTGCACATAGAGGTAACCCTCCATAGTCGCATGCTGGCCATGTCTAATACTGATCTTTGCCGACCCCTTCATTTTCTTCATTAGCTCTTCCATTTCCTCTCTGGTGCTCTCAAAGTGGTTACGGGTCTACAAGAAACAAAAAAACATACACACAGTTGCATGTTGATTTATCTGGGTCCACAGTTTGGAGTTGACACTTATTCTACAGTTATTAATACTTCACTCATGGAGGATGCTTTAAATTGATTAAAAGTGGCAAATAAAAGTTCCAAAATATTCATTTTTCAAATAAATGTTGTTCTTTTGAACTGTCTATTCATCAAAGAAGCTTGAAAAATCACATAACATTAGCTATGTTTCTATCGGACACATTTGGGAATATTGCATAAAATAATGCTTAATAAAAATGACAATGCGCGTTACATTTTGAAAATACACAAAAAAAGCATATTCTTTCTAAGTTCCTATATTTTATTCACACATTTGAGGCACAAATAACTCTTAGTATATAAGAAAAAAGGCCAACAGTGGCTTCTACTACCACAGTAAATTCTATTTTTCTTTTTGAAATTTGGCTCCATTTTATCAAGAAGCGATACTTCTTTGACTCATTTGGTGGAAATGGTGCATTACACAACTCTACTTTGCATCTTTGGATAGAAACATAGCTATTGTCTACAAAAAAAATTACTAAGCAGCTTAACCATATCTGCAATTTTTTTTCCAGCAGAGGAACAACTAATTTTTTTATAATAAAGTGATTATTAAAAACCTATGACCATTTTAAACAATAAGAGATATTACAATAATACCTTGCATGTATTGCATGTATCAGCATGTATTAATAATAAGTGGTGAAATACTGTTCATTTTTATGTTCACAACCCCTCCTAATCCAATAAGCTGTTATAGATTTACTGAAAAACACTTTGGATAAAAGCATCTGCTAATAGACCACTCTAAAAAAATTAAACAGCACAGAGTGAGGGACAAACCAGCAGAGCAGCACTGTGAGGGGCTTGCATTCTGCTGATCTCATCACCTATCTACATGGATGGATGTTTAGAGTCATTATCGATCAGTAAAGCTCTCACGTTCTGTAGGCTGAGCTGAAGCTCCTGTTTGTATGGAAGGAAATCCTGTGTCATTTCAATAGTGAGATTATTCAGCGTCAGGATGCTCTGTAGAAATGCTAAAACC
Organism: Danio choprae; assembly: GCA_903798125.1. NCBI lineage: Eukaryota > Metazoa > Chordata > Actinopteri > Cypriniformes > Danionidae > Danio > Danio choprae. The sequence continues at coordinate 509,545 of CAIGQW010054193.1, forward strand.
TGTCAATCACACATAAAGACACAAATCTATTAGCATAACATGCTCTTATCACTTCGTTGTTTGCTTCAGGATGGATATAACAGGTGCATGCTATCTCTTGTTTTTATCCGCACACCAGTAGGTGACTTTTTGTAAGTACAACAAACCATCTGTTACAACAAAGCTTATATAAATAAAAGAGTGTGCTTGAGGAAAAGGAAGTTCACACATACAGGCTCCACAACATCAAACTTCTTCTTTTCCTGAACCTGCTGGATCTGGTATACATATTCAACAGACAACTCCTGAAAAGCCTGACGCTCCTTATCCAACTGTTCGTCAGCCTATATACACACAAAAACAATGATTATATTATTAGTAAGAATGCACTGGACATAACATAAACCTACTGGCTCATACCGATACTGCTGTTGCATAATTATGTATTTTTGTCTTTGAATGTTTTGTATTTGCAAAGTTTTTAACATTTCATCATCAAATCATCTTCATTGAACATGAATTGGACCCGTTTAATACTCAACAGACCAACATAGATTATTATTAGTAGTAGTAGCGGTAGTAGTTTTGTTTTAGCAAAATGTATACAAATAATTTTACCCAGAGAAAAACTTTGGATTATGCACCATATAAAACAACCAATGTTTTGTTTTATTGTCATTTTTCTATTATTATAGATGATATTTTGATGGTTTGAAGTGATCAAATTCAGGATCAGTGATGGGAATAATAGTGCTATAAATAAATGGCGTTACTAATGGCGATACTTTTTTCTTTAACGAGTAATCAAATGAATTAATGATTCCTCCATTACAACACCGTTGCCGTTACTGACAATAAATTGTGCTTTTCTATAATTAAGAACACTGATTATTCCTATAATTGAGGTTTTCATGCAAGCTGCGTCTCTCTAAGCCTTAGGACCTCTCTTTCTCTGGGGTGGGTGTGTGTGTGTTCGGGGATGTGGAGGGACACATAACCAACCAGTGATGATGATTGGTGTGTCTGTGAACGTGGTGTAACTGAGTACGTAATGATTGGCCTAGATAGAGTACATTTCTATTGTTTGCAAATCAGAGGCAGAGTAGGGCGGGTGTTCACACAAGCACATGCACAGTCAGTCGAACACACCAACGACCAGGACAGGAGTCAGAATGATGGCAAATCCAACAAGTTCAAAGGTAGTGTTTGCAATCTGGAAATATAAGCAGTACTTTTCCCTCTTTGACGTGAAAGGCAAGAATGATTATGTATCTATGCCCAGGAAAAAAGAGTCTCTCTGCGTCTGTGACAAGTAATTCTAATCTAATAAAGCACCTCACGTCATCACCCGGTCGTCACATGCCACCACAAAATTAGTGGCTACGCAGGTGATAACGTGAGCTCTGCTACCAAAGGAGGAGATGAAGCCATGACTTTAAAGCAAATAAAAATGTATTTTTCTCCACTGCAAACACTTATTACTCAGACAGAATTAAACAAAATAATATCTAAATATATAGTTGAGGACATGCTGCCATTGTCTCTCACAGTGTCACACAACAACATTAAAATAGTGTAGATGAGTGTATTTGAATTTCTTTTTTTTTTTTTTTTTAAGTAACGCAATAGTTACTTTCCCTGGTAATTAGTTACTTTTATAATTATGCAACTCACTTACTATTTGTGAAAAGTAACTAGTAACTATAACTAATTACTCTTTCAAAGGAACGTGCCCAACACTGTTTAGGATACAAATAGGTTGACAAATTCTTTGGTTATTTTAATTGAAGTATGTTTCTCGTCATTTAATTTGAAGTTAATTTGCAGTTTTGACAAAACTGCATTTAAAAATTTACCTCCTGTAGCTGTGTCTCTTTTTTCTTTGAGGACAAGTTTACATGCTTGTCCAGCTGAGAGTAATACTTCTCACTTTCCTTCTCAAACTTCTTTCGTCTCTCCTGAAACACACACATGCCAACAAACAATCTGAAACTGACAAAACAGACCAAAAAGCTGGAGTGGAAGAGCTCCCATTTGTAAAACCCATTCTGCATAAAAAGAAAAACAGAAACTGTCCTTGTAAAACCTTTTGCAGACTTGAAACTATTTCCTTACAACCAATAATATTACAGTAGCCACACTCAAATATGGCTGAAATGAAACAGATACTTCAATAATGTTAACTGAAGCATGTTGGTGTGAACAGAGCCTAATCCGGTGAAAGGTCCTAGGAATTTTTAAACTTTCCATGTGCTGTTTTTTTTTTTTTTCCAACAAATGATCTCGCTTTCCTTTTAGAGCCATGATAGCTCTGCAACTCTGGGTGCTGACACATTATTACAGTCTAGTTGTATGTGTGTTACATTCATAAGAAAGCTCATACAAACACACAATAACCTACTTCTATATATGTATGCATATATTTGTGTTGTGGTATATTTTCTCTGAATACAAAAGGAAGCAGTAGCGGAAATTGTATTTTGTCAGTTATTCATAGGCACATGGTGTGTTCTCAGTGTGTGAAAATGTGCATACTCTAAGTAATACTCACTTTTGTCACTCCAATCTGCTCTTTCCTAAACTTTTCCAAAGGTTTGATAAGTAAGTCAGAAGCATTCTGAACCTAAGAGAGAAAGACTCTGTGAGAAGGTGAGAAATACTTTTTTTTTGTTGTTCTCGTTTTTGTCCCAATGTCTCTTACAGCATCTACAAAAAAATGTCTCGTCTTTGCAGATGTTCAATAAATGGGGGTCAGTGGTCAAAAAATGCAACAGTGGAGCAGATTAACATCTAGTAGCCACCAAATGACACAAAGGCAAGCCCAAAATGAATTTTTTTTTGTCATACTTGTTAATAGCAAATGAATTATGAATACGTGAAGCGACCTTCTTGCAGTGAGGCAACATTGCTAACCACCGTGTCGTCTAATTATGCCATAATTTTATAACATCAATATGGTTATATCATGTTTAATTAATTCTGACTAATATTTTCCAGGAAGTAATTGTTTGGTAATTCATTGATAACTTTTTCTTGTAAGTGTCTGTAGCTGCAAGTATTTATTTTAGTCCTGTCTAGCACTTCACTCAATTATGACTGTACATGAGTACTGTTCTCTTGCTACTGTTGCTTAAGTTTGTGTTCTACACGTTTGAGAAATGAGGATATAGGTCTTTGTCTCAATCTGGAGTTTCCTGCTATACAAGATTTGTACAGACAAGCTCAGAGAAATCTGAGGATGAATTTTCAAGTTTAGATGGTCCTAAAAACCTAATAACTAATTTTTAAAACCACAGACATCTCAAATAAAATTTAACTGGCTCCAAGTAGACAATGAGCATACACCTGCAGGTCATTAATGGTTAACATATCTAAAGATCTCAGATGTCATTTGCATACAATTTTAGATTGACAGTGTTTTATATGGTTATGAGAGGATATGCAAGCCACCAGGCCACCAACCAGCATCATTCGGCCCTCTTCCACGTCCTGCAGCCAACCAGCAAACTCACGAAATGACTCAGCTGTGAAGGTAAAGTATGTGGTCACATAAACAGCACAAGCAATTCAAACACAAATACATGCAAAACTGCACAGAGGCACACTTTAACACTTTCATTCCACAACTCAGCAAAACTAAAGTGAAATAAAAATACGGAAAAACTGCAATAGGTCAGTAACATTTATATAAATTTAATGACCACTTCGTAATTCTCAGTTTCTCTGAACTTACTGGATTTATTGTTTATGGGTTTAAGTAAAAAGTTGATAGTTGTTTTATTCTATGAAGATCTGATAACATTTTTTAATTATTAATATAAAACAGATTTTTTTTATTTCAGAAAGTGAGTGAATTATGTTAAAATTAGGGTCATTTCCCCAAATAGTGATTTCTTAAAGGGATAGTTCACTCAAAACGTAAAATTCTCTAATCATTTACTCATCCTTCACTTGTTCCAAACCAATTTGAGTTTCTTTCTTCTGTTCGTGGGACCAATCGATCACAGTATTTATTTTCACAGTATTAGGGAAGTCAATGAGTCCCAGCAACCAGCATTCTTCAAAATATCTTCTTTTGTGTTCAACAGAAGAACAAAACTCATAAAGGTTTAAAACCACATGAGGGTTTTATGTTAATTGAGCAAATGATGATTTCCATTACATTCTTCTGTAGTTAAAACACTGAACACAAATGAACACCAACTCAAATATCTGAAAGCATTCCACTTTTCTGAGAAAAATAAATCTCTAAATGACTTTTATTTTACCCTTTTTTAAATTCAGAAGAACTGTCTTCAGTACTATAAATCATGAATCCAGAAAGAAATCCAAAAGATTTCATGCGGTCTCCCAATTTTTTCCATAGCTGTAAATAGAACATGACACCAAAGAGGTTAAACCTGCTGTTGACTCACCGATGTTCATCTCATCATCAGTCAGAGTGTCACCGATGAAATCAAACTGGAAAGACTGAAGGGTCTGAGAGAACTTCTGCACAGCTAGCGAATACTCTGGAAACGGCATCAAAACCAGAGGGAAAACAATCAAAAATCCACATTAATCTTGTGAGGTTTTGTTATTTGGCCAGAATAAATTGCAACTTATGAAGAGCATCAATGGAAAAACATTGTTCGGTTCACATATGCGTCCCACATGCTAGCAGCTTTAACGGCCAGTCCACCCTGTCTGTCCACATCCCAAGCCAACTATTAGTTCTATTCAACTAAGGCATGTTGGCAACAACTGCACTTAAACCGTTTTGCTTTGTAGCTCAAATCATGCTATGTGCATGCTGCATGTTAAAGAGTATACAATGAAGCGAAATGTCCATCGTCAAGTCCTTTTAATTGAACGGCAGGGCATCTACATCCTCCTCCATCTTTACTGTTCTGGCCTCTAACCAGCCCCAATGAAACACTCTCTATATCAGCTCTCACTGTTTCACTGAAGACAGAAAGACAAACCACGGCCAGGAAATTCAAACGCAAACAACCTTTCACCACGCTACTTGGTTGTGGGCCACTTAGCATACGAAGCCATTAATTACTGAATCTCTGAGAAATAAGAAAGGCAGCCTTATTGGTAAGTGAAATCAGATGTTGTGGGACTTGGTGAGGATGGAATTATGTCTCAAATTCTCTACACAGGTTCAATGCCAGAACACACACACACACACACACACACACACACAAACACAAACACACAAACACACACACACACACACACACACACACACACACCCACAATCACACACACACACACACACACACACACACACACACACACACACACATACAGCAGTAAAGGCCACTGTCAGTAAGATGCATTCTTGCAAAGCAATTTACAGAAGTGTCAGAGCTGGGATGTTCTTCCAAGCCAACCTAGGGTTTAAAAGTGTTTTGATCATTGGCCTTTTAAAAAAATGAAAAGCAGAATATTCTAATTTTAATTCTCTAGAACATGGGTACCTTTAAACGGAATACTAGCAGCCCAAAAATTTTATCATTATCATATATAACTATCAGATTTCAGCTGTTATAAATAAATGGATTGGATGTAGGGGTGGGGTTGGAGAGGGGTTGTAAATACTTGACAAATGCGTTCACAACCATGAAATTATGTTACTGAATTTAATAACTTTTTTTTTCCAATAAACCTTTGGCCCTTTACAATAGAATAATACCTGAACAAATAAAAAAAATGTTTTGTGCATTTAACACCTTTTACACAACATTGCTTCTTTTCAATAGGTTCAAATAAAATCGAAAATCTAAAAATCTAAAAATTAAAAAAAGAATTGACCAATGTTTGAGTATGTACATGACTGACCAATAGTGTGGCCTTAAAAAGAAAGGTAAAAGTAACGCAAAACAAACATACATTTAATTATGACAGGATTTAAGGCAAATCCTGGGCATTTTAGGAGATTTAGAAATAGAAATTTAGAAAAGAAGACATGTCCAGGAAAAAGAGGACGTACGGTCACCCAAACTTAAGTAAAAAAAAAAAAAGTAATAT
>CAIGQW010054193.1:522458-535465 GCA_903798125.1 Danio choprae
TATATATATATATATATATTATAAGTATATAAGGTCTTGTATGTTTTAGAATTGCATTTCTTTAATTTTAAAATTGTATTCCTTTTTTTAATTCTTTATATAACATAGAAGAGTTTTTTTTAATCCATAGTTGTTTTTTATGCTAACTACTGTACATATTGTGTGTGAATGTGCATAGTTTTGTGACACATAAAGGACACACATTTGTATAATGATATCGGTACTGCAAAAAGATAACTTATCAAAAGACTAATAAATCATATTACACATTAGCTTTTTGAGAAAGTAAGAATGCACAAAGTTTCCTGCGGTTGGTGTAGGATGATAGAAAATACAGTCCGTACAGTATAAAAACCAATGCCTATGGATTGTCTCAACAAATCACAAAAACAAAGCTGTGTGTGTTGTGTAATAACTATAACATAGATCTACTGATTTCAGGTTCCCATCATTAAAGGAATTGCTGCTCTAAAATACCCACCCACGGCCCCGGTCACTCAAGGTGATTTTCTTTTTCGTTTATTTTTTTTCTTCAGTAGAACATTAAAGAACTATTTTTTTTTTAAATCTTGGACCTAGATGATTCATAAAGTGAATGACTACTAACACTTTTAGAAAAAAAAAAAAAAAAAAAAAAAGATCAGGCTCCTTGCAATCCATTGAAGCCTTGTGAAGGAATTTAACATTATTTACTACATTATTATTAAATAAATGCACATTGCAAGTAGTCCTGACCATGCTCACAGACACAAACCGAAGAAGAGGACACAAACTCTCGTATCTTGATCCTATGTTAACAAAGTTGAGAGAGGATGTGTATTGTATTTTTTATTTTAACACCTGTACTTATCCTGAATGCTGCAACCTATACAAAAAAATAAGACTGCAATTGTGATCTCAGTCAGACAACTGACTTTCCACATATGTCTGATGTGATGACATATGTTTATGATATGTCATAATGTGACAGTACACTAGACAGACTGTCAAAAACATGCTCAGGATTGTTTGCAGAAGCTGTAAATAAAATTCTAGATAATATTATGTTTCCTGTAGATAGTTTTGCTCCATGAACTGTGTATTGTTATAAGCCAGTCATTCATTTTGTTTTAGCCTTATGTTATTTTGACTATTACAGTGCTGAAAGCTGTTAAAGCGCCCCGCCCCTACAATGGATTTTTGAATATAACAGCCCTAAAAGAATGAAAACATCCTACAAAGTTTCCATAACATGAATGATTTTTAAATCTGATTCATATTGATGTTAACATGAAACATTTGGAGAGTGCCCGGATACGTTCTCCACACACAGACCCAGGATACCATCTTGTCGAGAAGATGCAGTGCTCTGTGAGGGTAAATGCTTTTTTTACTGCCAACTTAAAACTTTTTTACTGTCTACTTAAAACAAGGCTGTGAAGAGTAAAAAGTTAAGTACATTTTTACACCAATACCACAGTAATAAAGCCCCCACCTTGTTTTGTGTCCCTGTCATTTTACTGATGACTGCTAGAGTACAGCAGCCCAAATGTGTACAATGCGGGATTCATGGGCCGGATGTTATTGAAAGAGGGATCATCTATTTTTTTAATCAGATTTATAACAATCCCTTTAAGCAAAAGATTCTGCTTAAACTGCTTTATTGAGAAGAGACTGGTCAAGACTGTGATCTTGGAAAGTTACCAATTGCGTTTTGTTGCTTCAAAACACTTTAAAGATAAGCCAAACAACAGAAGAGGAAAGAGGAAGAGAGACATAACAGCCATTGTGGTGTGTGTGTGTGTGTGTGTGTGTGTGTGTGTGTGTGTGTGTGTTTTGTGTGATTGCTTCTCCGAAAGATGGTTTACCACCTCTCTCTCTCTCTCTCTCTCTCTCTCTCTCTCTCTCTCTCTCTCTCTCTCTCCCTCTCTCTCTCTCTCTCTCTCTCTCTCTCTCTCTCTCTCTCTCTCTCTCTCTCTCTCTCTCTCTCTCTTTCACTTTCCTCCAACTCGAGGATGCAAAGTGCCTTGTATGAAATCAGCAGAATAGTGCTAAGTGCTGATCGTGATAGCATCCGGCTTCATGACTCCTGGGCTCTCCTTCAACCCTCAATCGTCTTGTTGACACTTTCACACCATCTCTAAACTTTCCAGTTCAATTCCATTTACTGATCTGGAAAATTAAAGGTGCCTGGCAGCTATAAATAAATCAAGCGTCTCCTAAAAGCGCCTGCCAGCATCTCTGGTCCGCCCCGAGTGGGGGATCTTCCAAAAGCCGCGCACCATCTGCCAGATCACCCTCCCCTCTGCAATTCATAATCCCCCTTAAAACCGACCAGCGACCTGTAAGTGAAAGCCTAAAGACACAAACTTGGTCAAAACACAAGTATTGCCTGTCCGTGCATTTTCATTTTGTCATTTTTGCAAAGGCGGAGACCTTCATCCATCCGCCTCCCCCTGCGAAGAAGACCCTCGTCATCATCGCCGATGTATAATTACCTTTAATCGTGTTGATCACGTTGTTCCCATCCTTAATGACATCCTTTAGGAACTTGTTGGTTTTCTCCAGCTCGTTTTCATAGCATTTCAACCTCTCTCTGAAATCGGGGCTGTCGGAGTAACAGTCGCTGAACTCCAGTGCAGGATGCCCCATTCTCAGTCTCAGTGAAGAATAACCGCTCTTCTGCTGTCGGCAAAGTACTCAAACCAAGGCACACCTACACTTTGACTGCTCGCCTGTATTAATCAAGATGATTTCAGTTAACAGATTACGATAAAGTTCCCCATATTTGACATACTATGTGATGTGCAGTTGTGGAAAAAAACAATAATCTAGCGCTCCGGTGGTGACGGTGTCCGAGTGCGCGCGCTTTTGCTATTAAAACTATTTCGGTTGAGCAAATTGAGTGGCGAAGTAAAACTTAAAAGTGCTGATAAAGAAACTATTTGTGTTTCTATACTTTTCCTTGTTTTGGAAGCGGAGGGACTGACGAACGCGGGCAGGGCTACATACTGAGTACACCCACATCACTGGACGGTAAATGTCACTAGCGGCTTAAACTGTTACTTCATGTGAAACAACCGTTGTCTTCCTGTGTGGGGCGCGCGGGGGCTCACAAACGGAGATTTTTCGTTGAGCTGCATTCAAATCCAAACATGTATTTTGTATGACTGCATACATCGATGCAGTGAAAATTATAATCATTCAATTAAATGAGTTGGAGTAACAGGTGAAATGAAAACAAATGAAAACGCGTCTCTGACATCTCTAATAAATTCATGACCAACGGTCATAGGATCTGACACTCATGAGCGACGATGATTGGTTTATGATGAGCAGCGCTGAGAAAAGTAACAAATACCACGTGACAAGCCACTGAAGTTGTGCATTAGCCATTTGTTAAACTAAAACGTTACACCTGGAAAAATGGCACTGACCAAATGTAACAGTTAAATAAACAGTGAACATTTAAAATAAAAAAAATGTTATTTAGATCTATCGTGTTTTTTTTAAATTGACGACAGCTTCCGGGCCACTAAGCCTCGCCTATTTTACACACCAAAATGTTGGTAGATGTCATGCTACCTGCAAATTATATTTCAAAACTCACACTGACTCCAACCCTTAAAGAGACAGAACACTGTTATGAATCACAATATAAATGCATTTACAAAAAGGCAAAATACCACTGACACAACGTATATCGTTTCTGCTTAGGTGCTGATAAAATATTTGGTCTTAATAATAATAAAGAGCTTTTTTATTTAATTCGACTTTTAAATGTTAATTTTATACTATTATTGTTGTTGGTGTGGTGTTGCTTATTATTTTTCTTTTTGTATTTTATTATCTATTTTAAAAGAATGCAGATCGAACGTTTTTTGTTGTTGTTGTTGTTGTTGTTGTTGTTTGTTTTTTATTCGAACGTTTAACAAAAGTACAAATATGTACAGAAAATGTGAAATTGTATAAACCCTATATAACAACATTATTATTATTAACGTAATCTGCTGAGTGGCTTGTTGGCGTTTTTGACGTCACACGTCCGATGACGTATCCGTATCCGTGTAAAGATGGCGGAAGCAGAAGACTCAAACAAGCCTTTGGTAAGAGACAAAACATGCTTTAAAACGCTTGAACACACTTAAAACGCGGTGTCAGCTTTTCCACCGAGAATCTGTTGTTGTCTGTATGGATACTGACCCTAAATGAAAGCTTGGAAATGTTAAATGTGTCAGTAAAGCTCTGCTGGGGTAAATCATGTTAGGCTAACTGCAGATGGTCGTTTCTCATCTCAACAGAACATTGACTAGCCTAAACGAGTGGTTTGAACATCACGCACATGTACGTATTGACAGATTTGCTGTTTTCTGTGGAAAGCCGGAGTTCTTGTCTTATCCTGTTGTGTTACAAAACTGTGTAAACAGTGACAGTGGAGCATCGTCTGCTGTCTGAAACTGATGACGCGCGCCTGCTTCACTCTCTGCCCCTGTAAAGATTTCAATTTTTTTTATTCACTGTGCTAGTTTAAATATATTAAATATAAATAGATTCATCCCAATCTAGAAACCGTATGCTATAAATGACATAAATCAACTTCATTTACTCATTTAACGATAGTGTTCATCGCGTTAGAGAGGTGTTTGCATTGTATACTGTTGATGTATTGCACTGTAACTTGTTAGGTACAGTGATATGAGGTTTTAGTTTACTTGAGAAGTTTTAACTAAAGAGTTAATAATTTGCTATTATTTGGCATTGTTTTGTTAATGTTTCTGAAGTGCTTTTGTCTAGATTCTTCTTTGTGGATGTGAAATGAGTAGGCTGTCACATTTTTCAATATCTTTTATTGCTTGATACTATTGGGAATGCCCTGCATAGACAAGCTTAAAGGAATAACGAACATTTGCTGTTAAATTTACACTTAGGCCGTGCAAGATATCGGTGACATTTTTGTTGTATTTATTTTTATATTAAAACAATAAAGGTTATTAGTTAGGTCCTTAGTGAATCCTATAAAAGATTAATATATAAAGGATTAACTACATTTTGACGAAAATAAACAAAACTTGTGACTCCTGACATTGAGGTCTTATGAGTCTAAAATATTTGTCTGTACAAAAAAACTGAACATCATTTTTAAATAACATTACCTATGGCTGGACAATTAATTGAAGCAAATGTGTATGCGCATTTCGTCAGTAAAGTCACCTCTGTAATCATCTGTAAATCTCCAGCTCATGCTTTCAGATGGAGCAGCATTTGGTTCACAAAGTCGTAGTTGCGTAGCTATGCAAAATTGTGTTCATAATCTCAGAATATTTAATCGTGGGATTATGACATCAAAGATAATCGTTCTGTGATTAATGACATCTGTTTGCATCACTTCTCAGTGAACTATGGCTCTATGCTGCTGCTAAATCTGAAAGCACATGAAAATTACACATTTAATAACATGTTTTTACTCCAAAACTCGAGTGTTCATTTGGAGTTTCTGCATATCAGAGCTCCCACTGCCTTTCAAAGGAGATTTACTACTGATCACACAACCGTGTTTTCCTGACAAGATGCATGGCAATCACAGCTTTTGATGAATCACAATTACAATTACGATTACATTTTGACTAATTGTGCAACCCTAAGATTACGTCGCATAAGGACGTAAAGTAAGTCAAACATAGAGAATTTGTAAGAAGTCAGTCTTCCTTATTAAGATCATGTTTGCAGCATCTAGGATAAGCATACAAGATAAGGCATACTGTAGGTGTGCATAGCTGGATCAATGGTTTTGATGCTAGTTTCATGAACAGATAGATGACAAAATGCAATGTCCATAAATTTGTAAATAAAGTTGTTGGATATTCCAATAGAATTATTTTCTTATTCTTTTATCGAACAAAAAGCAAACAACAAACAATAAATATGATCCATCCAAGTCCAACATGGTCATAAGATTTGTTTGACCTTTATCAGTGCTCCCCAGTGTGTCCCAGATCACATACTTATGATCTATTCTACACCGTTTTTTAGTATAAATAGTGTAAGTAGTGCATTCACAATTTATTATTTTTATTCCAAAAATAAGTGCACTTTAAATACCTAGATGATGCATTTATTCAATCGTTAAAATTAAGTGTGGAATGTTGAACACTTCACTTCTCAACGGTCGCAGCTTTGCTCATGTAGCAGAAGGGACGGAGCTGTTGGATGCTGAGGTTGGATTTCTTTATTTATTATTTTATAATTATGCCACCTACTGATGATTAATGCTGTTATACTCATGACAGATACTATTTTGTAGTTTTGTCATTTATTTCATTAATTTGGTAACTGTTAAGCATCATCTGGGAAATGGTTTGAATTTCCATTTAGTAAAAAACAGTTAGTGTTTTATTTGGGATGATACTAAACTTCTACACTGCACAGTTGAGTGTACTAGTGCGTAAGTGGTATTAACACATACCAATCAGCTATTTCATAGCACCTAAAGCACATATTATAAAAAAATTTTTTTTTATAAAGAGAGCACTTTGATTGATATTTTAAAAAAGGTACCACCAGGAAGAATTTTAAATTTTTTAGCAAAAATTGAACTGAAACATCATATTTAACTGTGATTTTATGTGTGAATTATTTATTTTTATTTTATATATTTGTTTAAGTAACTTTTTATTGTAATATGAATTAGTTTTATCATGTAATGTTTTTATGTATATCCCTTTTGCCATGAAATAGCCACAAGTTGCTGATGTGGCAATAAATAAATAAATAAATAATAAATAACACCTAAAGTAGTAATCATTTTTTAACTTGCATTTTGTGAATCACTGTGGACCATGGTTTTACCTAAAAATCTTCTATAATGTGTCCTGGAGAAGGGTAAGTTGTCGTTTTTGGGTGATCACACAGCTCAGGCACACAGTAAATCCAGCATCCAGATCACCAGCCGATCTTATTTGGGGAAATTAGTGATGTAAATGGACATGAGTGAGCAGAATGTAATGTGTGTTTTGAGTATCTGGATTTGCCATGAATGATTTAAGAAGTGATTCTTGTCACAGTTTGCAGGTTTGTCAGACATCTCAATCTCAGAGGACATCCCAGTGGAGGGAGATATTTCTGTGCCAGTGGGCTCGCAGAACGCTGACAATGATTTCTCCACACTGGATGAACCTGTCAAAGACACTATTGTAAGTGAAATCTTTTACTGCAAGGTTTTGAGACATGAATGAATAATGCACATTTTCCTGATCCAATATTTTGCATTGATATTTTTACAAGGAAATTCTGAGTACACTTATTGTTAAACCAAATTGCAACTGTATAAAATGTTATCGTAACTTAAATATTAAATATATTAATATTATTCATTCATTCATTCATTTTCATTTCGGCTTAGTCCCTTTATTAATCTGGGGTCGCCACAGCGGAATGAACCGCCAACTTATCCAGCATATGCAGCGGATGCCCTTCCAGCTGCAACCCATCACTGGGAAACATCCACACACACCCATTCACACACATACACTACGGACAATTTAGCCTACCCAATTCACATGTACCGCATGTCTTTGGGCTAATATTTAATATTTAGCTAATAGCTAATATTTATTTACAGTGATGAAGGGCAGAGGGTTGCTGAAGAACTAGTGAGAGATTTCAACTGCTGTCTGAGCTTTCGCTGCCACTCTACACCCCCCTTTCTTCATGTGTTCAACACATTTTTTTAACAGTGGCATTTTATTTCATTACACATAACTTCATTTGTAATCTAGTTAGTTTAGTTTTCTTTGCATATATATATATATATATATTTGGTTGTTACCAACATCTGGTGAAAATCTCATATCAACAGCACCTTTATAAATATGTCTCTGAGAAAAATGGTGATGTGTTCAATACTTATTTCCCCACTGCAGGGGAAAACGCGAAATAGAAAAAAAGCTAATATTGAATGATAACATATAAAGAATACTCAAATAGCTCTAGAGTTTACATTTAACAGTAATTCTGTTTAAGTTAATCCGAGTTTCTAACTCTCTCTCTGCGGGTCTCAGCTGAGGGATCTGAGAGCTGTTGGACAGAAGTTTGTGCATGTGATGTACCCAAAGAAAAGCTCTGCGCTACTCAGAGACTGTAAGTCCACCATTTCTTGTTTTTCAATCACTTATAACAAAAACTTTTAAAGTATCAGAATACAAATAAATGATGTGACCAATTTTTTTATTATTATAAATGCTTAACAACTTCGTCCTGGGCATGTTTGTGTTATGATGTTTTTAGGGGATTTATGGGGACCTCTCCTGCTCTGTGTCACCCTGGCTTTGTAAGTAATAATGTTGACATGCCACTTTCAGCCAGAACTGTTGTCCCTCAGTCAGTGTATTATAATTAGTTATCGTTTTTTTATATCCCAGAATGCTGCAGGGTGGGTCTCCTGACAGTGAGGAGGATGGCAGACCACAGTTTGCAGAAGTCTTTGTCATCATCTGGTTTGGTTCTGTAATCATCACTCTCAACTCCAAACTCTTGGGAGGAACTATGTGAGTGTTGATTTAGGATGGTTTTCATATTGTCAGTTATTATTTTATTCATCCTTACATATGTTTTTATGAAGCTGTTGGTTATAATTGAAGGTTTTGGTGTAACAACGAATATTTATTTGAGAAAAAAGTATATGTATAAGGTACAAAAACTATTAAAGTACAAAAAATATTAGAATTTTAATACATAAACAGTTGTATTTTTGTGTTTATATCAAAGAGACAAACATGTGGAGAAACAATAATTATAACATTTCATAAAAAAAATAAAAATAAAACAATTGTTCCAAAAATAAGAATCTTCCAACAAAAATTGATGAAGCGGTCAAAAATTGTGTCTAACCCACTTCATTTTTTTTGTATACTTAATAATGTTCACAACCATAAAATTAAATAACAAAACAATTAATATTTAAACTAATTATCCATTAAGAATAGAGGAATAGATTGGCATCATCTGTATTAAAGAAATGTATTTAATACTTTTTCCTGTTTAAGTGAATAGAATAGCTTTGAATAGCCTTGACAACAGCCTTACTTGCAGGACTTCCAAAGTAAATTTCCACAACCCATGTTGAAAATATAATTTTTATGGTCATTTCCACAATAACAGTTGATTGTTCATTTGCTTCAGAATTCATCAGTTTCTAATCTAGGATACTTATAGTACGCAAACAATTAAACTGTCGTTCCTTCTCTCCATTTTTTGTCAATATTGTTCCCTCTTTTTTTTCTGGCCAGATCGTTTTTCCAGAGTCTGTGTGTGTTGGGCTACTGTATTCTTCCTCTGACTGTGGCTATGATAGTTTGCCGCATTGTTCTTCTGGGTGGCTCAGGCGTCGTCAGTTTTGCCGTCCGTCTCGTAGTTGTCACTGCGTCCTTCAGCTGGTCAACGTTTGGTAAGTAACATGTCAAAAGAGTTTATTTGTTAAGTGCAGTGAGAGAAGACTAAATCTGCTGAAATTGATCCATTAAATAATCTAAATGAGCATTTCTAGCAGAAATGTAGTTCATCAGATAGGCCTGATTGGCCAACAACATGCAGTACATGTAGCCACCTCTAGGTGGCATTGTAGACTTATTTAGTGTTTTTTCTTTTTTATTATTTAATATCTTTTTAATGCATTCATTTATTGTTGTTTTTGTTTTAGTATTTTTTTAACTTAAACTTTTTTCAGGAACTGAAAACTCATGCTTAAGTCTAAATTAAACAGTGGTGTAAAATAGATATAAAAAATAAAATACCTGCAATGCAGCATAAAACATCTGCAGTACAAAGTACAGTTCGAATTAGATTGTAAATCAATAAATAACAAGGGACAATTAAACTTTTTAAGTGCTAATAAACAGTTAATTTCCTAATAATAGGCAGGTAATAAGCCAGTAGTAAATGGTGTGAATTATTAATTAAAGTACGGCACGGTGGCTCAGTGGTTAGCATTGTCACCTCACAGTAAGAAGGTCGCTGGTTCGAGTCCCGGCTGGGCCAGTTGGCGTTTCTGTGTGAAGTTTGCGTGTTCTCCTTGTGTTCGCCGGGTGCTCCAGTTTCCCCAGCAGTCCAAAGACATGCACTATAGTTGAATTGAAAAGCTTAATTGACCGTAGTGTATGAGTGTGAATGTGAGAGTGTATGGGTGTTTCCCAGTACTGAGGTGTGGCTGGAAGGGCATCCGCTGTGTAAAACATATGCTGGATAATTTGGCGGTTCATTCCGCTGTGGCGACCCCTTATAAATAAAGGGACTAAGCCGAAGGAAAATGAATGAATGTTAATTAAAGTGTTACCATAAGTACATGTAATGAATTAATATTATTAATTTAAGTGCTATGTAACAAAATAAACCTTAAAATAAAGTGTTATCATTTAGTATGTTAAACAGGAAAAAGGTATGAGTAGAAATAAGTATGTTGACTGTCTTCTAACTCATATCTATCTTTATGTGTTTTCATGTTTCACTCACAGCCTCCACAGCATTTCTTGCAGACAGCCAACCGGCCAATAGGAAAGCCCTGGTTGTGTATCCAGTGTTCCTTTTCTACTTTGTGATTGGCTGGATGATCTTGACATTCTCACCATCTCATTAGCATAGCTATACCATATGCCAATTCCAAAACAAACTCTTCCCCTTCGCTAAGAATGTCCCAGAGCTGGTCAGCGATTGGCCAAACCTAGAAAGAGGTGGAGCACTTTGATGGACACTCGTAAAAGGGACAAAGCAAGGACAGTAAGGGGATTATTGCATAGAAATCACTCCTCCCCATTCCTCATTCAGCTGGACAGGAGGAGAGAAAAGGAGTGGAGGACATTCATTCTACAGCACTACTAATTTAACAACAGCCCACATGTCTTCATTAAATGAATGTTTCGTTATGTGAGGAGCAATAGTGTCTCGCTGAGCAGTTCCAGATGTACTCACACACACCTAACACTGAGCTATAATATGGTCTGTGTGTGTCGGGTGTTCCTTTATGTGTGTATATGATTGTTGAAGCATAGTGTGTGTGTGTATGTATTTTTGTTTAATTTGAACAGGGCCTCTGTTGTGTGTAACGGGAGAATTATTTAGCTATCATCAGTCCACACATCTTTTCTTTGGTGTTTTTCTGTTAGGCTCTGAATGATATTTGGGCTTCATTGAATCAATTTGTGCATTGGTGAAAGTTGGTACATTCCTGAATGCAATAAATATGGACTTTATAAGTGCTGAATTGTGTGTGTGCGTGTGTGCGTGTGTGCTTGCGTGTGTGCTTGCGTGTGTGCGTGCGTGTGTGCGTGCGTGCGTGCGTGCGTGTGCGTGCGTGCGTGCGTGCGGAAAATGAAAAATGTGTTTTGGAAGTGCTGCTTTTGCCTGTGTGAATGTGGTCTGTCATTTAAACTCTTATTTTACACACATCTTCCTATTTGTCTGACAGGGACGGTCATCTATATGCAGTATCTTATATACAGAGAAGCATCAGCAACCTGTCTTTACTTTACACAGAGAAACACACACACTTCACTTCTCTCTTTTGACTTTGCCTCTCTGTGACAGTACTTCTAATTAGACCTTCCATCTTGTATGTCTAAAAAAAAGACTTCTAATGCATTGCGGCACCTGAACTGTGAGGTGTGTGTGGTGATTAAATAAAGGTGTGGGAGTGTTGGAAAATCCTCAATGTTTTGTTGTGACCTTTGTGTCTATCAAATAGTGTTGCTCATCTGTGCTGCTTTGGTTCTTTCTGGTTTCACTCAATGTTATAGAGTGTTGTTGATGGATCTTTAGGTTAAGGCTTAGTTGAATAAGTTGACATGTACTTGCAAAGTTACTTTCAGCAAAATTACAAACCAGAATAGTAAATAAATCAGATAGTCCACCTACACTCAAATGGCTACTAGTTGACATGTAGCTGCTAAGTTAGTTATAAGGGAACCATCAAAATAAACAGTTCATCTGTTCAAATCATTATTTTAAAGCAATATACTCTACAAATGATGTTTGCTGTTTGTTAAAACTACATATTTAAAATAAGCTGAACGAATTCTTGAGTTTATTTTTATTTACTTTTTATGTTTAATCCTCTGAAATTTGTAAAAACTAATAAGTTAACTTAATTTCTTCACGTTGTGCCAACACAAGTTGATTATGTGGAACTGAGCATTTTTTACAGTGTAATTCAGTTTGGTGTTAATGTACTTACCCTCGGACCATCTATTATATGGGTGACTTTTTATATGGTAAAACATTATAATTTTTAACATTCAAGTCAATTGGCTAGTACCGCTTTGTGTGTAAATAAAAACATACATGAAAAACAAAATACTGTACATTGAGGTCTCATGAAGCAAAACGACTGGTCTGCACAAAAAATGTACATTATTTACTACCTCATTTTCTTTAATCCACAGCCTCCGCAATGATCCTGTGAACGTTGACAATGGTGTATGAACAAAAAAGTAATTTTTAGATTAACCATTCCTTCAAGACAAACAAAATGTTACAGCTTTTAAACTTCAAACTGTCTCTTTACGTGCATGTTGTAGTGCATCAGCAAAGTTCATAGATGTCAAGCTTTGCATGTGAATTTTATTATCTGCAACAGTTTAGCTGACTGTATTGCTAAAGTTCCTTCATCTGCTTTAGTCAAGTGTGTCGATGTGAAAAATTCTGCAGAAAGGCAGAAATCTTTGAGCCAAAGATGATTTTGCAGGAATTGCTCATAGGTCTTGACATTTTATATTGTCATTTTAAAAAGGGTCCTTAATGAATTCTGAAAATAATTAACATGTTAATGCGGTTTGTCAGCTGCTGATAGAAGTCTATAATTGATTGGTTGTTTGAACTGAGGTCTCAAGCTCCTGATGCGTTTCTGTACGGGAGACAGACTTGAGCATAGACAGACCTTCAAAGTGTCTGACCAAGGGCCACCTCTGACTGGCATGTAAAGAAGTTGACCAGTTTATTTATTTATTTATTTATTTATTTATTTATTTATTTATTTATTTATT
>CAIGQW010054193.1:535475-561198 GCA_903798125.1 Danio choprae
ATTTATTTATTTATTTATTTATTTATTTATTTATTTATTTATTTATTATTATTATTGTTCAGTGTCATGTTTAGTGGTAAGAAAATGTAAATTCAAAGTCCCTACAGTAACAGACTGATAATCAACCAATAAATCATTCATTCAAGAACCTTATCTTCAGTCGTCAAGAGTACATGTCACAAACACACTTTGCTCATTGTTATAGCTGTAGACATGACCTACACTGAAAAAGAGAAAGCTGTAACAAATTACTTCAATTGTTACACCTAAACAAAGTAAGCTGAAAAAGCAGCTTCAATTTAATTTGATTCAACTTTTTTCATTATATCAGGTTTTTGCATAGTGATGTCTTTGAACACTGGATGGACAAGGGGTGGGGGATATTTTTGTTTAAATGTAATATGGTTGGTTAGCATTGGTTAGCACAGTGGTTAGCACTGTCACCTCACAGCAAGAAGGTCGCTGGTTCGAGTCCTGGCTGGATCAGTTGGCATTTCTGTGTAGAGTTTGCGTGTTCTTCCCGTGTTCACGTTGGTTTCCTGCGAGTGTTCCAGTTTCCCTCACAGTCCAAAAACGTGCCATAGGTGAATTTAATAAGCTAAATTGTCCATAGTGTATGTGTGTGAATGAGAGTGTATGGGTGTTTCCTAGTGATGGGTTGCAGCTGAAAGGGCATCCGCTGCGTAAAACATATGCTGGATAAGTTGGCAGTTCATTCCGCTGTGGCGACCCCTGATTAATAAAGGGACTAAGCCGAAAAGAAAACGAATGAGTGAATGAATGAATGTAATATGGTTCATGTAGAAACACAGAAATAACTCAAAGCATGGCCAATGGAGAAATGCATATCAACATAGCTTTGTAATAAACATTATAGAAATAATTCACCTGCTTTATTACTGTGAATAGCTCCACCTAGCAAGTTGACAAGATTGATGACATGTTAGCGACAGCAGAAAAAAGGGGCATTTCAAATCACTTAATTTATTTTTTGCTAGACTGCATTTTCAAGGAGAAAATGCCCTGCAAGGGTGTTGACTGATGAATATTCACATGGTTTGTCTTTGGGCATATATTAAAATGATCAGACAGACATCTAAACAACATTAAAAGTTGATCTTCACCACAGGGCATGTTTGTCTATTTTATAACAAGTTTAAATGTATGAAGAGTCATAATACAAATGTAGTTTTACAGATTCTAAGGGAAAATGTGTACTAAGTTTTTAAAAAGTGTATTGCTCTGCATAAAATAATAAGCCAAATGTCTTATTGTGGGCCTAACAGTGGCGCAGTGGGTAGCACGTTCGCCTCACAGCAAGAAAGTCGCTGGTTCGAGCCTCGGCTGGGTCAGTTGACGTTACTGTGTGGAGTTTGCATGTTCTCCCGTGTTGGCGTGGGTTTCCTCCGGGTGCTCCGGTTTCCCTCACAAGTCTAAAGACATGCAGTATAGGTGAATTGGGTAAGCTAAATTGTCCGTAGTGTATGTATGTAAATGAGAGTGTGTGGATGTTTCCCAGTGATGGGTTGCAGCTGGAAGGGCATCTGCTGCGTAAAACATATGCTGGATAAGTTGGCGGCTCATTCCACTGTGGCGACCCCAGATTAATAAAGGGATTAAGCCGAAATGAAAATGAATGAATGAATGAATGTCTTATTGTAAGTGATGAGATTCGCCATGTTATTGCTTTACAAATAGATATGACAGGAGTTTGTGCAGTATTTTGCCATTGCTGCTCACCATTTAGGTTTGATTCCCCCTTTGCCTCCCTCTGTCTTCATAATATTGATAAACAGCATGTCTCAGAGCTGTGGAGCAGTGAACTGTGCACATGCTCAGCTCATGTAAGGTTGCTGACTCCTGATCCCATTCCCATTACTTTCCCTCTCTTAACCCTCTCATGCACACTCGTCAAATGTTTTAGAGATGTTTTGAAAGAAATAGAAATAATTAAAAAAAAAATCTATATCTATGTTTTTGATTAAATAAAAAACTGTTATTTCATATTATAATTATGTTTTACTATTTTTGTACTATGTTTTTATTGAATTATTTCACACTAGTGAGCAGACTGCTTTGTTTTAACCACGCACTAACATTTCTATACAATAAGTTCCCTTTCAGGGTCGACACGGTGGCTCGGTGGTTAGCACTGCCGGCTGGGTCAGTTGGCATTTCTGTGTGGAGTTTGCATGTTCTCCCCGTGTTGGTGTGGGTTTCCTCCAGGTGCTCTGGTTTCCCCTACAGTCCAAAGACATACGCTATGGGTGAATTGAATAAACTAAATTGGCCGTAGTGTATGTGTGTGAATGAGTGTTTATGGATGTTTCCCAGTACTGCGTTGCAGCTGGAAGGGCATCCGCTGTGTATAACATATGCTGGATAAGTTAGCGGTTCATTCTGCTGTTGCAACCCCTGGTGAATAAAGTAAAGAATGAGTTGAAGGAAAATAAATGAATGAAGTTCCCTTTCAGTTGGTCACTATTACACTGTTACAGACAATTTGGGTATTCTGCTTATAGGAGACCAATCACTCTGAGCTTGTTTGAAGACAGATCAATAAAAATGTCACTGTAAAAATTGTGCTGCCTTATTTTTTTTAGTTGAATCAAAATAACTTTTCTAGTTGTCTCAATTTATATCAATCAAACTGACTAAACATATTAAGTTAAACTTTGTATAACTTAAAACATGCAGTTGAAATCTGATTAACTTATTAAAATAAGTTATAGTAACAAAAACATTTGTTGTTATGACTTTTTGTCATATCGTTTTTTACAGTGTAGCAACTGGAATTTGCAAACAAGGCCAATCATACCCATGCATATTGTTGTGACTATTAATTCTCTTGTCTTCATCTATGTTAGGTTGCTTTTGCACAATCAACATTGTAAATAGCATTATAGAAATAAAGATGAATTAAATAAATATGGGTATTTAAGCGGCTCATCAGCAGTGACAGTTGTAAGCCTACACAATCAGACCTCAAGAGAGACAAGAGATCTCTGTGCTTGCTCAGGCTGCCAGGGCTGTCCACACCTCCCTCCTGTAAACCTGGTCAGCTGGGTGGATACTATGTGGGTGACAGACATGAAAAAACATGCCAGACACGTCTCTGCCTCTGTGCCCTTTCTCCTATAAATACATGAGGAGTTTACTCAGACTTAGAAGGCACCTTTTACTGCTAGAGCTGCGAGCACCTCCACCCCCACTGCTCTCGCCGCTAGCTTTACCACCAGCAGTACCCACTATTTCAGTAAAACAGCAGTTTCTTGGACTTATGCTTTGGGTGTGCAATGTTCTGATTCCTCCATTAGCCGTTGAGTCCATATTTGCAATTGGCTGGGAGGTCGCCCTCAGAGGACAGTTCCCTTCCTTTCACGCCTCCAGCCTCTCTGTGGGAACCAGAGAGTCACAGTGTCCAACTGCTTCTACACTGACGAGGACTCCTGGGTAAAGTCATCTCGATTTGCTCTTTTAGATGGAACTCTTGTCCTACTCAATGAGGTGGCAAGGGACAGCATATTAACCCATATAGAGCTGCCACTGAATGCACCATAGGAGTGGTTTCAACACTCCTTATTCTGTGTAATTACCCATTTCTATGGGAGTAATCTGAAAGGGAATTGACATTAGAACAGTTTATGTTTTTTTTGTTTTTTGTTTTTAATAGTCATGAACAGCGCTGTTAATAAAGAGCGCTAGTCTTCTGTACAGTTTAAATGTAAGTGAAGATTAATCTCTAACAATTTTTTTTCTCTTTACTTGAAAAACATATTACACTTATTGTCAAAATGTCCATGCTGGAAATTCCACATCCACTTCCCAGTTAGTATGCAAAAAATATTTGTTTTTATACAAATAATAAAGCTAAAAGCATTTTGAAACATCTGTGTGTGAGAAAGGGGAATGCTTTTATTACATTTATAACAGCACTGTGAGTTCACTACAGGGGCAGAGGAGAAAGGTCACTTTTAACTATAAAAGATCCTTCACAGCAGCTGCTCCAAATCTCCAATGTGATCATTAAAGCATTTTCAGATTCCAGACTTTCCTCCTCTCTCTTTCTGCCTGCACTTTAAAAATATGAACATTTTAAGGGAAGGTAGTGGTGCACCATGGTCCAGCTGGAGATGTTTTACACCTGCTCTCATCATGACTCTGTCTCAGTAGTCAATCAAAATACAATACAGCCTCTTTCTGCTATAAATAGCATTTCTGTGGCTGGGATTCTACTTATAGTTACCAAACAGCACACACACATATATATATGAAAACACCCACACACTTCACCATTCACACACACACACACACACACACACTACAGCCAAGCTTTTGTCCAATCTGTAGTCACATTTTAGCACAATTAGCACAACACCAGTCTAAATTCATGTTGTTTCACACAATATTCAGTCAATTAACACGTTTCTAAAATTCTTATATTTTCTTTTCACATAAGCTCACCCCATATCACAATTATCTATCTTCATTCATTCATTTTCTTTTCGGCTTAGTCCCTTTATTAATCTGGGTTCACCACAGCGGAATGAACCACCAACTTATCCAGCATATGTTTTACGCAGCGAATGCGCTTCCAGCCGCAACCCATCACTGGGAAACATCCATACACACTCATTCACACTCATACACTACGGACAATTTAGCTCACCCAATTCACCTATACTGCATGTCTTTGGACTTGTGGGGGAAACCGGAGCACCCTGAGGAAACCCACGCGAACAAGGGGAGAACATGCAAACTCCACACAGAAATGCCAACTGACCCAGCTGAGGCTGAACCAGCGACCTTCTTGCTGTGAGGCGATTGTGCTACCCACTGCGCCACCATGTTGCCCCATTATCTATTTATCTATCTTTCTTATCTTTTTTTAAAAATGCTTAAACACTTGCCAGAACAGAAAAGAAAACCTATTGTTCCAAACTCTAAATAAAGACTCTGTTTATATCGTTTATGACTGCTACATCATCTGATAAGAATAATTTTAATTCATATTTCTCTTTTTTCTTTCAGTTTTGTTTTATGTCTGCCTGGAGGTGGTAAGTCTTTGTCATTATAGAACTTTGTGTCCATGTAAACACATAAACCTGTACGCGCACACACACACACACACACACACACACACACACACACACACACACACACACACACACACACACACACACACACACACACACACACACACACACACAAATTAAATGGCTGCCTTGGCTAGTATTTGCATATTGTCAGTGTTCTGTCGTGTCATGTGCTGTTGTTATCGTCATGTGATCCCTTTGTCCTGTCTTTTCCCGTCATGTTCAGTGTTCATTAATCTCACCTGTGTCCATCCCTTGTGCCCTGTTAGTTTAATCATCCCTCTGTCTATTTATACCCTTCCGTGTGTATCCTTCGTTGTCCGGTATTTTGTCTTGTTTCGTCGTCGTTGTCCCGTCTGCCTGCTCAGTGTATCATCCAGTTTGTAACCCGTAAGTGTCTGCTAATAAATCCGTCTTTTGTTTAATTCCGTGTTCCTCTCATCATGTCTTCCTGCAACGAGGTGTTACACATATAAATACAGTCTGTTATGTGCTACATTTTTTTATTTTATAAAATTGGATGACTGACTGATGGTTAGGTGGGTTGGGGTGGATAATAATTGCACACCATTTTTATGGGATACACCACCCATTCTTGCCTGTGTCTAGGCGGAAAATTATGATTAGTTTAGTACAGCATTTATTAGTAAATTTTGACTTTTGGCCATTCCTCTATACTCTGGTACAGCTTTTAAAGGTATAAATTATTTATAGGTTTTCTGACACTTGCTATCAGCGACATGAGCTGTGGGCGAGAGCACATGGCACATTTTCACCATTCTGTCATTAAAGAGCATCTTCCAGGATCAGAGCAGGAAGATGAATAATTGCTGTCCTCAAGTGTCTAAATGTGCAAACCATTTTATTGTCAATACCCTTTTTTCAAGAGTAATAATATTGATATTAAAGGTCTCCGAGGTCTACTTATGTTATTAAGAGTTTTATTTAAAACACCATAATTTAGAAGTACTGTTATAGGCTATTTACTGTTCTATTTCATCCTTTTCAATTGAAAACCGTTTGAATTGGCATGTTGAATTGTTAAGTACTGTAAATGAGCTCTGGTATGACTGACTAACACATTTGTGTATTTATTGTAAATGGTGGGTGGAGCTATCATTGATGTCACTGATGTAGAAACAGCCCTGACAAAATATTGCAAAACAATGAAAAAAAAATGTATTTGTTGCAAATGTAATGCTTTACATCACAGTTTATCTCAATCACTTTTTAAAACATGGAACATGGCCTAAAGATAAAGAAGAGTTAATAACATTAAGAAGAGGTTCTCCAACTACAGGTAGCAACTCTTTCAGTAGTTTTGTTGGAATTGGGTCTAACATACATGTAGCTGGATTAGAACCATTTATAAGTTTATCTAGCTCTTCCTGTTCTGACATTTTGAAGCACTGTAGATTAAATTGATTCAGTGGAATGTTTAATGAATCTGAGATATAATGTGGAGCAGAAAGTTTAACATCTATTTTCTGTCTGAAGCCTTTTATTTTATCACTGAAGAAATTCATGAAGTCATCACTACTAATGTGCGGAGGGATATTTTGTTCCAGAGATGACCGATTATTTGTTAATTTACCAATGGTGTTAAATAAGAATCTAGGATTGTTCTGATTATTTTCTATCAGTTTGCGGAGGTGCTCAGCCCTGGTGGATTTTAGAGCCTTCCTATAGCTGGACATACTATCTTTGTACATGATTCTAAAGACCTCTAATTTAGTTTTTTTCCACTTACGTTCCAGGGCACGAGTTGCTGTTTTGATAGCGCGAGTATGACTATTATACCATGGTGTAGTTTTATTCTCTCTAGACTTTTTTATTTAATGTGTGCCACAGTATTTAGTGTGTTAGTAAAGATAGCATTCATACTGCTGGTTACTACATAAAGGTCATTTGCGTTCGAGGGTACATTTAGAAATAGAGAAAGAAGTTATTTGTAAATTCGTCTTTAGTGGATGGGACGATAGTTCTACCAGGACGATATATCTGTGCAGATCTGCTCATTTCCGGTAAACACAGCTTATATAATAAGAGGTAGTGGTCTGTTATGTCATCACTTTGTGGTATAATGTCTACATCAATGACCTCACTACCATTACTACTGGTGTAACGGTGAAACACTGCACACATGGCCATCAATGACAGTAATGGTTTACAACTTGGTCAAGAAAACCCCACGGCGTCTCTCTATCACTGTCACTATCACTCTTTTATCCCTACCAACACATATTTTTAGAACAATATTTTCTAGCAAAATCAGTTCCAAGCTATCCCTTTTTACAGAAATCACAATCAGCTTGAAATTATGACACTTTCTTTTTTATTTCAAAATAAATACAGCAATAATTAATGGAATTTACCATCACAACATTAGTAGTTTTGAAGTGAGTTTGTTAGCTTGCAAAAAATGTTCTGAAAATGTAGGCCTTTTTTTGCTGCATGTAAAGTATGAATAAAAACAAAATTGGAGAATTATACAACATAAAAAAGTAATTTACTGAAGCAAAGCCGTTTAGCAATATAAGCTTTCAGTTAGAATAAAACCTTGCTTTGATAAAATTTAAAGGTAATGTTAAAGGTAGTTAACTTGCAAAATAACAAGCTCAAAGCCAGTTTGCCTACCGAGGATTGTTATCACTACCATGTCAAATATGTGCAAACAGGCTACACATCGGCAATTCGTTTTAGTGCTTGCATTTTCATTCCTGTGCTTGCGTAACTTCTTGGTGTGTCCCATTTCGTGTCTTTATGTAATATTCTGTGCCATTTTGTAGTATAAATATTGTGAGAAATGTAAATTCCAAGAGGTGCATTTCAAACAGCCAAATGATGCACTTATTTCACTGGGGAAACGTGTGGAATGTTGGACCCTTTATGCTCTCAACTGTCAAAGCTTTCCTTATGCAGACGTAGAGAAGAGGAGGGGCTCTTTCAGACTTAAAATAACCATATGAATTCACATATGAGTACAGGGCTTTCATCAGTACTGGAGCACATCCTCCCCATTCAAAAAGTGTGTTCATATTATAATAGAATTCATTCATTCATTTATTTTCCTTCGGCTTAGTCCCTTATTTATCAGGGGTCACCACAGCAGAATGAACGACCAACTCTTCCGACATATGTTTTAAGCAGCGGATGCCCTTCTAGCCACAACCCATTACTGGGAAAATAATAGTATTTTGAATTGAGCAATTTTAATTGAGTTACTTCATCACTGTAAAAAATAAAAGATGTTTATAAGTTTTTTTTTATTTTTCTACAATGGAGAGCAGATAAATATTCAGCTCATTCAATGCTCTTGAGCTCAGAGCTTCTATCGAATTGCAGAACAAAAAAAATTGCAGTTTAATGGGACTTCTTATTCAAAAGCTAAAGGCCATGGTAATGCAAAGTAAAGAAAGGTGACTTAATCTGAAAATCCATCTCGATGCTATACTTGTGACATCCTGAGTCAGTCGTGCACAAGTAGAAATGAACAATAGAAAGCACAGGAAGGCAGAGGAATTTCTTTGCTTCGAATCTTAACACTTTGAGATAGCATCGCAGAACTTCAGAGAGAGACGACACTAAGCCACTTCTGAGGCAGTTGTGACCTGAAAGTCAAAAGAACATTTGTTGTCTGCATTCCTCAACGTAGATATTGATGCCTGGAATCATATTCTCTGCACACTGTTCACTGCTTTAAATGGCATTCTTGAGAGATAAATGTGCAGATTGAACCCTCAATGCCTCCATTTGAGATCTGATGCACACAACATAAACGGGTCATGATAACAACACCTCTATATATGGTTTACAATAGCATCTTACAATATATAAATGAGTGTTTGAATTACATCCATTTAGAAAGCAATTTAGAACATTTCAGAGATAGTAAAGACTAGATTTTCTATTCTGCAGTGGCTGAGTATTTGATTTAGCATTTCTTCTTGAGAACGAAGAAAGCCAAGGAATGTTGATTGACAGTTAATTGCATTAATTATGGCTTGGAATGGAAATTGTATTTGTCTATATGTTCTTCGGCCTCACGGTGGCGCAGTGGATAGCACATTCGCCTCACAGCAAGAAGGTCGCTGGTTCGAGCCTCGGCTGGGTCAGTTGGCGTTTCTGTGTGGAGTTTGCATGTTCTCCCCGTGTTGGCGTGGGTTTCCTCCGGGTGCTCCGGTTTCCCCCACAAGTCCAAAGACATGCGGTATAGGTGAATTGGGTAAGCTAAAATTGTCCGTAGTGTATGTGTGTGAATGAGTGTGTGTGGATGTTTCCCAGAGATGGGTTGCAGCTGGAAGGGCATCCACTGCGTAAAACATATGCTGGATAAGTTGGCGGTTCATTCCGCTGTGGCGACCCCAGATTAATAAAGGGATTAAGCCGAAAAGAAAATGAATGAATGAATATATGTTCTTCGGGAAAATTTACCTAACA
This sequence comes from Danio choprae, assembly GCA_903798125.1. Lineage (NCBI taxonomy): Eukaryota > Metazoa > Chordata > Actinopteri > Cypriniformes > Danionidae > Danio > Danio choprae. Next base: position 545,012 of record CAIGQW010054193.1, read on the forward strand.
ATGAATAATTTGTGTGCATATGTATTTGGAAATAAAGATTAAAGAACAACGTACAATTTCCAAACTTTCACTGATACTCTTATTTTAAAGAAGACCTATTATGCTCCTTTTTACAAGATATAAAATAAGTCTCTGATGTCCCTAGAGTGTGTATGTAAGGTTTCAGCTCAAAATACCACACAATTAATGTTTTATAACTTTTTGATCTGCTCCTTTTAGACTTTTATCCAAATTGGGCCATTTTGGTGACTGTCACTTTAAATTCAAATGAGATTGTGCTCTTTTTTAAAAGGGGGCAGGGCTACAAACGCCAGCATCAGCATATTCAGCATATTCATATTCCTTTGAATCAGCATATTCAAAACAGGACTAATGTTTTATTTTGTGAAAAATTGAAAATGTCAAGAGAAGTGCCTCAAAAGAAAGTAGATTCAGATGTTCATTTGTGCATCCTAAGACTCCACATTTCAAATTTCGGTGTGAAAACTCTGATGGCCAACTCTGTTGCCACACAACTGTGTTTAAATTGCTTATGAAAGTAATTTTTGCATAATAGGTCCGCTTTAAGTTTTCTAACAGGATTAAAACAGCAGGTTTAAGCATATTTCATAAGTCACATACATGAGACATTTGAAGAAGAACAAAAGACACTGATCAAAATTAGAGCACACTTTCCTCTCAGAGAAAAGATTCCTCTCAGTTACTTGTGTTAATTTTCAACCTGGCTGTACTGATGAAACCCTCTGAAAACAGGTTATTCAAATGGAAAACATTGCAGTCATTGCAAGATAAGCTTGCCACCAAATCTGTGTTTTCTAGATTATTGGATCTTTTTAATGTCACTAACACACTGACATTCCCTAAAAAGGCTGCTTGTCTCCAAAAGACAAATCCATGAGATGACAAGATAATGCAGAGAATTTCAATGGGAAATCAGATCAACACTGCAGCTGGAATTGTTTGTCAGTTCAGCACTGAACAGGGTAAGGATCAATGTTTGAGAATTTAGACTGAAAGCCCTGCAGTGGCCAATCAAAAAACTTGACCAATCTTTGCTAGACTAACCTTTTCTGTTGTGTGGCTAGTCCAAAGTTCACTTTAGTGATGAATGTAAGTTTAATTTATTTGTGTTTGTCGTTAAACGGGGGAAAGTCTGAATCCTAACTGTATAAAGTCAGTGAAAGTGGTTCAGGATGTGTCAAGTTTTGGATGTTTTTGCAGCAGGAGTTGCAAAATGCAAAATACTTGGCAACAAAGTTTTTGCTTAGAAACTCCCTAGTCAAACTGTGAAAGAGACTGAAGAAGTGATTATCAAGATCACAGCAGAGCAATGTGACAAACTATTGATGTCCTGTGGCTGTAGATGTGATAAAATCATTACGCTTTCTTAAATTTTGACCGCTGTAAGCTTCCAGATTGTCATTGTAATCTTTTTTATTTCTAATGACTGCTGTTCATTTTGTGTTCATATTATCAAGAAAAAAATCCACCTACATCTTGAATGGTCTGAGGGTGGGAAAATAAAATCCAGATTGTAATTCTGTTGCAGTGTCTTTTTAAGCATAAGGCAGGAGTCAATAGCCATGATCCTTACTGAATGCCCCTATTACGGCAATTATCTGTGGAAATAAACAAACAAAATGCACTGATTTAAAATTTTAGTACTGTGGTGTCTTGTTAATCCGCACATGGAGTTTTTGCTAAAGGGATTTGCATATAGTTGGTGAAATATTGGAAATGAATTGTACCTGTTTCAGTAGTAGTGATAAATAATGTATACAAATAACTTAAAATTACCTGAATATAGATTATAGCAAACTTCCTCTAATTGCAGTATCTGAAATAAGTTTGAGAAGAATGCTGATGGAGAGGCTCATGGGACTCAGGGACACATTCTTGTTTGAGTAGGCCTGTGTAAAAGACTGCTTGTGTGTGTGATCTCGGGCATGCTGGAGTGGGAGAATGAAAACACTGTTAGTTTTTGTTTTCAGTGTTTTGATACATAAGAAGAGTGGGTGTGAGTTATCAAGAGAGTTACTGATGAGTGTATACAAACAGATGTGTTTCTGTCTGCCTCCAGTGGTTTGATAAGTGACACATACAATATAAATTAAGAGTTATGGTGTCAATGCTTTAGTGTCATCGTTTTTCCCAATTACTTTAGGTGTAAGGCAGTGCTCAAAGGGCTCATGAAAGAACATCAGCAGTGCACCAGATGTGTTACCTGAAAACCAAACTTTTGTTTCAACAAACAGTAAAAGTTTTACACCTTACAGCAGGGGTGCCCAACCCTGTTCCTGGAAATCTACCTGCATGCAGAGTTCAGTTCCAACCCCGATCAAACACAACTAAACCAAATAAGTTGGATCTGAAGGAGCACTTGGTCATTAAAGACGTGTGCATTTCATTAGGGCTGCAGCTAAACTCTGCAGGAAGGTAGATCTCCAGGAACAGAGTTGAGCACCGCTGCCTTACAGCAACTCCATTACAAGTTACATGTCGCCAAATGTAACATAATTTGATTAAGGCTATGTCTGAAATCTTAGGCTGCTGACTTGTTGCCTATAGCTGCCCAATAAGGGAGTAACTCTGTAGGCAACGTTTCTGCATGCAGGCACCTCGATTTCAGACAGACTTCTCAGACAGCATAGAGATTTAATCATGTATAATAAAATAGAAAGAGCTTTGGTGATAACTAAGGGGATCTTTGAAACTTCTCACAAGAAAAGTGGAAAATGTTGGTCAGATACTTACCTTTACACACAAATTGATACCCAAGCAGCGTTACGAGACACCATGTTAATTTTTTTAAACTCAAGTCTCAGAAATAGAACGCGCAGGATTGTGGGATATCAAAGGCAGTGAAGGATACACCTATGCTGCCTTTGAAATTCAATCAGAAGAAGGTATCTCACAAGACAGAAGGTGAAGAGAATTTGCATTTAGACGTGCTTTGATGCCTTGGAATGTTGCCTCCGAAGGCAGCATTTTGGTGCTTTCAGACGCAGCCTAAGTATTTTAGTCATATTGAATATATTGGCTATATGCACTAGTCCTTAACACCTATAAGAGAAAAAAATTGAAACTGCTGATTAGTGAACAATCACATTTATTTTCTAAAGTCTCAATGAAACTGAACACCTTAGTATTGCAATTGACACAACCAGTTGCAGAATCGGCGACTTGTCAGGGCTATAGCCCCCATCAGAAGCTTGCTCAGCCCTGGCATAGCCCAATTCAAGGATTTTACTATTTTCCCTACACTAAAAAATAAAAAAAAATCAACAAATCTATCTAATAAACAATTTTGACATTATGGGGAGAGGCCAGTTGGGGGCATCTTTACAGTTTAAATTAGTGTTTGACGACAATCTTAATCTGAATTCAGATTGGAGAGGAAGATCAGCTGTCACACAGGACAGAAGGAATATTTCAGGACCATATTTTAAATAATAAAAAATGGAGAATTTGGTCTGTGAAAAGATTTCTCTGTTTTGTGCAATTATAAATTCTATTCATTTATAGTACTTTGGTAGTTGCCATTAAAAGTTATCTTAACAGTGGCAACAAAGTAAAATAAGCCCTTTTTGAAGTAAAAAAAAACACAAGAGGACAGGATTTGCATATTATTTAGAAAGCTGAAATGATTAAAATAATTATTTTTACCCCCCCTTCTGTTAAGCGAAGTATGAGAAGTCCTTCCACAATAAAACAGCAACGTGTTAGACAGGATTAACAACTGAAAAATGAGAAAGACAACATGCACAGATAGACAGTGTGTGTGTATATATGTACCTTTTGTGTCCAACATTGTGGGGAACGAATGTACCCACAAGAATAGCAATACAGCAAATTATTTTGGTCCCCATGAGGAAAACGACTCGTAAATTACACAGAATGAAGTATTTTGAAAATGTACAAATACTAATGGTTTCCTGCAAGGGTTGGGTTTAAAGGAAGGGTTGAGGTAGGAAGATCGAATATACAGTAAAAACACTGCTGTTGATATTTCACAGTATTCCATTTCTGACAGTTGAGCTAAAAAAAATGGACAGAATTTCTAGCAAGAAGTTAATATCATAGTAAGCAGATATTCCCCTAGTTATAACCAAAGCACTCTCTTTTTTGTTGTACATGATTAAATCGTTATGATGTCTCAGAAGACATCTGAGTTGTTTCTGAGAAAATCAGTTTTCTGAGGTGCTTTCATGCACAAACACTCTCTCCAAAGTATTACTAACGTAATCTTAAAAAACAACCTGTTTGCTGAAACATTTTGAAGTATTCGGTTTCCACAATTTTGAGTATTAATGATCCAATTTTACAGTCTTGTGAATAATTAGATATAGTGTAAAAATTCTGACTAGTATCTCTTTTTACTGAAGAACATACATGCTTAGAATGGCCTTTTGGTATTCGTTTTTTGAAGTTTGAGACACTGTTTTATTCCTTGTGATGTTCTGACAGCAGATTCGGCTGCATTAGCATTTAGCACTAGCTGCAGTGGTATGCAGAGAATCTCTCCTCTTGGCCAGCTGAAATATGGCCTTGTGGCCCCTCCCAATATCTGCTTCTTCCAGCCACTGAACTCCAGACCATCAGACTCTCTAAGAGCCGTTAATCTGCACAGATTCCCAAAGCAAACCTCTATGACTGTTCAGCCTCAAACTCTTGAACCTGACCCTCAGTCTGGGTACCTGTGAACATGGCTTTTGTCAGCTGTCTAAGAGCACTCGTCAATCAGGCCAAGGTAAGACAGAGAGAAAGAGAAACACACACGAAAAGCAAAGTATAGATTTAAAAGCAGGGAGTCATGCTTTAGCTGTCAAGATCAGGTCCATTTGAGAAATGAAAAAAACTACTCTTAAGTTTTTGTTGTTGTTGTGGGTTAAAGTTACCATGATGTTACCATATTTTGGACATTTTTTTTTATATCTCTATATTATATCAGTATACCACCAGAATACTTTGTAAGATGCTTTAAATCGTTTTAATGTGTTTTAATTTTGAAAAATGAATATTTATGTGTATGTGATCAGTTGTTAGAAGGCATTTGTGAGCATGTGTAAGTGTTTTAGGCGGTGCAGTGGGCGTAGGATCTAAACTGGACTCATTCACTGGCTGCTCATAGTGAAATGGGCCAAAAATTTGTTACCAAGAGCAACGTGTTTTTAAAAGCAGTCATTCACCCTCTTACAGCCAATAGGATACACTGCAGATCCCATGACATCACTACGTTCCTAAGTGAGAGATCCTGATATATTTAGTTTTTTTCCGTTGCTGACTTGGGATACAGTGGAATGTCTGTTCTACTGAAAATAGTGGAGAATTACACTTGGATTCAGAGGCGCGCACACACACACACACACACACACACACACACACACACACACACACACACACACACACATGCGCGTGTGCACACATTTTTAGCTTAATAAACTCCTACTTTGCAGGTTATTAATAGTTATTAAGGAAGTAGTTGAGTTTAGGTAAGGAATGTAGAATAAGATCATGCAGAATATGTACTTGTTTAAGTACTAAACAGCCAATACCTTAATAATAGCCAGGTAATAAGCCACAAGTTCATAATGAGAATTGGTCCCTACTCCCAATACAAAAGTGTTACCACAACATCTAAAGTAAAAACTGATATTTTAATAGTTCAACACAAAATTAAATTTTCATCATCATTCATGCAGTATTCTTATTTGTTTAAACAGAGAATGAGATTTGGAGAATAATAATACATTATTTATGGCGCAGTGGATAGCACGTTCGCCTCACAGCAAGAAGGTCGCTGGTTCGAGCCTCGGCTGGGCCAGTTGGCATTTCTGTGTGGAGTTTGCATGTTCTCCCTGTGTTGGCGTGGGTTTCCTCCGGGTACTCCGGTTTCCCCCACCGGTATAGGTGAATTGGGTAAGCTAAATTGTCTTTAGTGTATGAGTGTGAATGAGTGTGTATGGATGTTTCCCAGAGATGGGTTGCAGCTGGAAGGGCATCCGCTGCGTAAAACATATGCTGGATAAGTTGGCGGTTCATTCCGCTGTGGCGACCCCAGATTAATAAAGGGACTAAGTTGAAATGAAAATGAATGAATGAATTGATCTATTTGATTTAAAATTAATTTAATTTATTGCTGGCATAACAAAACTACATCTTCTGCATCATTACTACATCATTTTTTGTTACGTTATATATTTACGGTCACTTCTTAATTCATTTTTTTATGGCCTTGCTAACTGAAAGTATTAAAAGCTGTATCTTTCTGATCCCATAAGCCATCAACAATTTGACATGAGCTTCATCTGAAGAAAAGTCTGTATAGCACTTGTGGTGTAAACAATTTATTTCAGGGATCCTTATTATGTTTTGAAACCAAAGTAATGTTGATGGTGCCCAGAGAAAGCCAAACACAAATATGTTGTTGTTATATTACATCAAATGTGATTGTATCATGGCAGCATGGTGGTGCAGTGGGTAGCACAATCGCCTCACAGCAAGAAGGTTGCTGGCTTGAGCCTCGGCTGGGTCAGTTGGCATTTCTGTGTGGAGTTTGCATGTTCTCCCCGTGTTAGAGTGGGTTTCCTCAGGGAGCTTCAGTTTCCCCCACAGTCCAAAGACATGCGCTATAGGTGAATTGAATAAACTAAATTGGCCGTAGTGTATGAGTGTGTGTCTGGGTTCCTCCGGGTGCTCTGGTTTCCCCCACAATTCCAGACAGGTGACAGGTGAATTGGGTACAGGTGACAGGTGAAAGGTACAGGTGAATTGGGTAAGCTAAATTGTCCGTCCTGTAAGAGTGTGAATGAGTGTGTATGGGTGTTTCCCAGTAATGAGTTTGCAGCTGGAAGGGAATCCACTGCATAAAACATATGGCGGATAAGTTGGTGGTTCATTCCGCTGTGGCGACCTCAGATTAATTAAGGGACTAAGCCAAAAAGAAAATGAATGAATAAATGATTGTACCATTTTCCCTGATGTTTCAGAAGCTGACCTGCTGTCGTGTCCAAAGATCAGGTAAATTCTTAAGATTTTATTACAGCTAAATGGCTTTGCCACTAACCACATAACTATGGCAGCTGCTAAAGCACCTAGAAAAATACTGTAAAAATGTCTGTAGTATATAACATTGATAAGTATATAATACTGATTATAATAACTACCCCCAGTGCATATCTGTCACTTTAAATATGTGTGTCCTTTATGCAGGATGAGTTCAGTTTTCAGTCTCAAGTGATTCTCTTGTTGTGCCATTGTCATTGTAAATGTAGTATAGACTGAGTTATTGTTTTGAATGGGCTGCATGTACATTAAAATAAAGCAATCGTTATGTAAATCAAATGTTCCCTCTAGGTTAGAGGTTTACTGAACTCTCTTAGGCTCTCTTTAAGTTGTTATTAAAAGAACCTGCAAAGCTCTGAGAAGGGAACATTCTTTTTTGGTTCCCATAAAACAATTAAATGCCAAACTCATGGGAACCATAGGTAAAAATTTTACATTTACTTGAATATTTAAATTATTTTGAATAATAACTTAAAAATGACTATTCCGGCAATCTCTCGCATAAATTCAGTATATATGCTTTTAAAGACAACTTAAACAGTCTGGGATGGTCTTTTTTGTTTGCTAAAAGTATTGCACATTGAGAATAAAAAAAAATCAATCAATAAAAAATATTTATCATCCATTTGTTAAAAGTTCTTGCTGTGAGTGAGCCTTCAAACAAGTAGACACATATACATTTTAACATGTAAATTCATAGGGAAAAAAAGTGTTTGTAATTAATCTTTGATCATTATTTGAAAATTTTAATTCTGCTCAGGAATGATGTTTTTTCTTTGATGACTTCAGTTTGATGGCATGGGCAGACAATCCTTAAAGTGATAGGTCACCCAAAAATGAAAATTCTGCTGTCATTTGCTCACCAATGTCAATGGTTACTGGTTTCCAACAATCTTCAGTGTATTTTCTTTCGAGTTTAACAGTCAAGTATGAGAACAAATCAAGGATGAGTTAATGATGGCAGAATTTTCAGTTTTGAGTGAACTGGCCCTTACCACTCCGTTCCAACTGTTAATTTAATGTGCACAAGACATGAGGTGGAGAATCTCTAAAATAAAACCTGCCCTGTATTCAATATTCATTTTCACCTGGAAAAACACTAAAGTCAGTAGAAATTTCTGGTTTAAACAGACTTTAAACTATAGTCTTGTCTACTCTTACTAATATATAAACAAGGTACTGTAGATGATGTGAACAATTCTCCAAGGCTTTACTTGTTCTGTGTACTTGTTCTCCTTGACCTCTACCCTTCCCGTGCAGTGATCTACTGTACATGTCACCCAGTTGAATTTTAGGAAAGTAATGGTAGTCTTTGGATCATGTGACACAGAAAGTAGATCATACTATTTATAACACACCTCAGATGGCATGGTGGTAGATATCTAATGTGTAATTATTCACCACAGACTGTGAGCCTCAGGGCTTCCTTAAGTGTGCCGTTTTTGGAGTCCTCTCTTGAAGCTATATATAAAAATGCAAAGAGAAAAAAATATTATGGCTTTTATGTGGATCGTTAGTTTCTGATATGTTCTGAAACTTTAGTGAGATTAATTGTTTTATTGATGATCAGACTAACAAACACTTCTCAGTCCCCATAGGGGCATATTTTTGGACACATAGTGTTTAGATTCTACCGGGACCTTATGGTTTAATTACAGTTTTATGGATGTTTGTAGTTCATCCTTGTTTGCAAAGGTCCCTGTAAAGTATGCAAATGAACAAGCTCAGCAAATAGACTAAGGCTTGTGGTTGCGGTTGGTGTAAATTACAAACAGAGACGAGCCATCTTTAGCCCATATGGGTGATGGTTCATTTCTTTAATAATGTCAGTGGCTCTCCTCTTAATGGTTATTCACTCACTGATTTGATCGCTTCATTGTGTCACTGTTCTAAACAATTGAACAGACAAAGAGTTAGAAATGGTTCTTCCCAGCAGTCGTTCTGCTTGATTTGCAGATTAGATCTTCATTTAGTCACACACTGGTCAAGCACTGTGCCATAAGTGTGAGATATTTACTTTGGATATTTACACTGTCATTCAGATCAAAGCAAGGGAAGTATCAGTCTACAATGGCAGCAGCATCAGGTCAATGTATGCGAACAGAAATACTATTTAAATAATTTTATATATAAGAAATAATTATTATTTTTATATAACCACCTTTAACATAGAAATATGAAAAAAAAAACTATTATTATGTGATATAATTAAGAAACATGATATGTGCTTGTTACAACAAGTGAGATAAATAAATCAATAAGTACAATTAAGTCAAGTTCAGGTCAAGTTGAGCTTTATTGTCATTCTGCTATAGAAATACAGTGAAACCAAATGTTGTGTCTGGCAGGACCAAGGTGCTAAATAAATAAACATAATCATAAATATGAACACAACATTGGACATAAGAGCTATTTTAAACCTATACATAACTAACATGCTGGAGCAGTAATCTAACTACTAACTATATACTGTAAAAAATACTTATACTACGACAGACTATACAAGTACTTTTACATAAGACAGAACAATATTGTGCAAGATTTTGTGCAAAGGAAGTTGTTTAAGGCGGAAGAAAACTATTAAATGTACTTAATTTTAAATACAATACTGATCAGGAATAGAAAATATCAGATCAGAATAGGAAATATATATTATACAAATATTTAGACCATAATCTCTTAATGTGTATTTTAATATACATCATTACAATAATGTGTTCAATAATTTTCAAACATATTTAAAAAAGTATATTTTGTTACACCCTTAGGACATATCTGACCCTGTACCACAAAACCAGACTTATGTTACGCCCGTATATTTTTGCCAACAGCCAAAAATACATTCTATATGGGTCAACATTATATAAAACACATTTTTTATGCATCGCTAATAGCTTAATTTGAACAACTTTAAAGATGATTTTCTCAGTATTTAGATTTTTATTAACCCTCAGATTTTCAAATATTAGTACCTCTGCTTAATATTGTCCAATTCTAACAAACCATAAATACATAGAAATGCTATTTATTCTGCCTTCAGATAATGTAGGCAAATTGGAAATTTGAAATTGCCACTTATTTTGTGGTGCAGGGTCACATATGGAAAATAAGAAACATGCATATAAAATAATTTAATCATAAATCAAGTAAATCCCATCAAATCAAATACGCTAAATATTTGTGTTATTTGAGAACAAGCACAGGCTATAATTAAACACATTTTCTTTCAAAAGTAATGTTAATGTTCAAATTAAATGTGAGAAGATTTGATCAAAACTTCCTTTGATCATTGATTTTTTGTGTGGACGAAGGCTTTATTAGGCTATTATATTTTGTGCTGTATAAAACCCCAAAGAAACACACGGAATGAATGACCTACCGCTCACTGAGATCAGCACTGTTTAAAAAAGGCCACTAGGCGTCCTAACGGAAACTACTACCGTCAAAAGACGCACAATTACAGAGACTTCATCTCCCGTGATGCTTCGCGGTTTGAATGGTTGCAAGGCAGCGTCCACGGAAAGTCCTTTTAATTAGAGTTTTTCTTTTAAGAAATGAAACGATAGCGTTAACAGCCACCGAAAAAGCAGCATGAATTACCACCACTCCGTGTCAGCATTAAGACTGTACCCGCATCTGGAGTCTCCGAAAGAAAAAGCCCTGGGTTAAAGGCTGGGTTCAGAAGTCAGGAGAGAGTTGGCGAAGGAGTTTGGAAATGGATAAAAGCTGTAATGGCCAACAGTCGCGATCTCTAACCTCACAGTTCAGGGAATCTACATTCAGAGCCTTGACTTTACTGCGGAGGAAGGCGAAACAGCGGCAGATTGCGGGTAAGTTATGCAGGAAAACCACTGTTTGGCGGAGACTGTGAGACTTTCTTAAGAAACGAGTCAGTTTGGTGTTCTAACCATACAAACAATTCTGTTCAAATGTCTGTATGCTTTCTTTTTGTAGCGTTTCATATATCAACAAAGGAGTTATTTTTGTTACTTTATGAAGAAACCATGATGACACTTTCATAAAATAGATATCTGAGAGTTTCAGGAGCTGGTTTGCAGTAATGAAACGGACTCCCGATGTTTCCTTCGTGCATTAATGAACGAACCCTCGGACATTTACCATGGTAACCATGGTTTCGCTAATGGCATGCTTACAGTTATTTAATAACTTATGTAAGGAAACCTCACCGTTATTCGGTAAAACACTATTTTTTATGACCTTTCATTATAATGACGAAATTATTTTAAAGTCGAATAAGTTTTTAGTATAAACGAAACGTGTAGAGTTTTAACATTAATGGAAACTGTGGTTACCACAGTAAAATGTTAGTGAAAAAAGGTTCAACAAAATACGGTCAAGTTACTGGAGTGTGCTCGCGCTGCCACGTTTTTACACGCAGCTGAAATAAGAGATCTATTCATCTGTTGGAGGCCAGCAACAAGCACCACACGCACGCGACTGTGGAAAATTCATGTTTAGAGAGCTAGGTGTGAGAGAAGCCGTGAAAGATCAGTTTACACCACTCTAGTGTAGGTCTGCTCAACGGATGTCTCTCAAAATATAAGGTGCTGATTCGTGACGTCAGAACCTGGAGGACTTTATTCACCACTGGTTTTTCAGTTTAATGTGTAAAGCCAGGTATGTGGTCAAAAGTCAATATGAAATGCACACAGCATCATTATGGTTAATGTGAGTTTTGAAGCTCATATGGTTATTTTTAAATGATCATTGATGTGATTATACTTGGATGCCTCATAAGCAGCTATTTTTATAGGCTGCTACAGCAGTGTCAGTGTTTTCAAATTTTAGCACCATATGTATATTTACCATACGGATGTTAGCACCGTATATTATTATAATCCCACTCACCCTCTGCTAAAGTTCCTCTGGGCAACAGTTTTTGATTATGCAAGACCAAGACTTATCTATTTGAATGATGAAATCCTGACATTTCCAACACTGCTTAATAGATGACAGTTAAATACCATAAGTAAAATCAACAACAATATGTTGCATGAACTGTTTAAAAAATGCTGTTTCCTGCACTGCATTTAAGCATGCTGTTTTCTAGATTGAACCGGATTTGGATTTGCTTGGCATATTCACTGTAGTTTAGTACCGGTTAAAATGGGTGGGAATATCACTAAAGTTGCACCTGCTGTGACATCTTTTTCATTGCGGATTGTCCCATTCAGCTCTTACTGGATCTGTTCCTCAGCTACCAATGAGAGGAACGTCTGGACCTCCTCGAGTGACATTTCAAGTGTTTTTTTCTTTTTTCTTTTTTCTTGGGGGTTTACACAAGATGCCGTATCGGACACACAAGACTCACTCATGGACATTTACTAAAAGGAGAAGTTCCCCTCAAAATAGAAACCAAAATGTTAACCATATATACTTTTGGAATGCCCCATTTTTAATGTTATCAGACAACAATTTTTATCTGGAGAGACTTTAATAGAAATATTTTTAAATGTGATTCTTTAAAAAATGGTAGAATTTTTAGATTTTATCTTTATAGTTGTTTTATTATTATAGAAAAGTGATATTTATTAAATTTGATCAGGTTTGTCAAATTCAAAACTTTATCCAGTTTATTCCAGTTATGTTACCCACAGACATAATTTTATTCATAAAAATAAATAAAAACAACCTATTATAAAATGCCATGAGAACATCACAGGGGAACCAGTGGCAAATTAATTATCTGGGGTTTGATGTGACGCTCTATAGCTGCTGCCTGAGCATGTGTTTTACCTCAGTAAAATTTGAGACACAACCTCTCTGAGTGAACGTACATTAATAGCACTGCTAAAGCACTGCTAATTATCACCTTTGGTTGCCCACAAAGCTGAGAGTAAAATAATCTAAAATTGCCCTCAGTTAACATAACTGGTATGTACATGTTCTCATCTTTGGTCTTTTTAAAAACATCCTTACATATTTTTGATTTATGCGTCAACTTTTTGCTGATCTCATTACAAAACATGATAGAGTGGGGTTTCCATTTTCATAGAGACTGTTATTATCTTAATGAGTTTTCCACTTGGCTTAATTAACCCATTTTGAAAATGCACTGTCTGTCCTTAGGAATAGTTGTCTTGTGTTCTTTTGTCATGTTGAATTGTTTGGGCCCAGAGGACGGGTGTGTGCTTTTCATTTTAAAAGTTTTTTTGGAATTAAGGAATTTTAGAAGTCAGCTGCTTTTATAGAGAATTTGCATTTCCTCTTTCATGTGATTTGTTTGATGAGCTTATAATAAGCATGTGATGAGCACATTACGAACCTTTTATAAAAGATGTTCTTGATGTTTTCTGCCTTTGTGATAGGACTGTATAGCACCAGGAAAGAACCAGGAAAGAACGTGCTGCCCATGATGCTACTCGTGCAGACAACATTCTGAACCTAAAATGACTGTGAAATGAAATTTATTTTGCGTTCAATTTATTGTGAGCTAAATTTGTGAGCTCTGGTTGTATGTATGTAGTTGCTTCTCTCGTTGTGTTGCATTCAAAATCAAAAGCTTTATAGATTAGTATGATTACCGCTCAAGAAACCCCAGTTTCCCAATTGTTGGGAAATTGGAAACTAGAAGCATTTGCAAAGAGGAAGGCATGATATGAGTGTTTTAAGTGCAGGCAATGAGAATGTCATATGTGCTGTGTGGCTGTATGGTTTGAGCTTGTGGATGAGGGTAATGGTCTGTCACTTGAGGTTTTTATTTCAGTTGTTTGTCAGGTGTTAACGTACTGCATTAACCTCTATGTCAGCTGAGAGGACACAAGCTGGAAAATCCAGTGTTGCCTCATAAAAAGTACACATGCTTCTAGAAAAAAAGCAGTTTCAGGGTTCAGTTTTTTTGTTTCACCCTTTTACAGAAATAAAGAGACAAAATGTTGCTCTGACTGTTTTATATGTATTGCTATTTGTAACTGGCACTGACACTTCACTTTTTCTTCAATTGTTATTGTTTCTGATGAAGTTACTTGAGTTTGTTGACACTTCCAAGGGAGATTAGATTAGATGAAATGATAGAGGCTGCACAAATCTAAAGTTAAAAAGTTGTTGCTGAATTTTATGTAAACATAATGAGCAATATTGCATCACCAAAAAATACTGAGTTCAAGTCCATCCCTTGCACATATTATTATATTGATTATTGTGACAGGCCTTGTGCTGTTAAATTATTAATTGAGGTTAATGGGAACACAGGGCAAGTCTTAATGCAAGTCTGCATCTTAAGGCAAGTCTGCATCTCATAGTAAATAAACCAATCAAATTCTGCATAATCCTAACTTTATCATCTTTTTTTTTCAGCTGTTTAATTTTGGTTATTGGTGGCTCAGTGGTTAGCACTGTCGCCTCACAGCAAGAAGGTTGCTGGTTTGAGTCCCGGCTGGGTCAGTTGGCATTTCTATGTGGAGTTTGCATGTCGTGGGTTTTCTCAGGGAGCTCCAGTTGGGAGTGTGTCTGAATGACTGTGTATGGATGTTTCCCAGTACTAAGTTGCAGCTGGAAGGGCATCTGCTGTGTAAAATATATGCTGGATAAGTTGGCGGTTTATTCCGCTGTGAAGACCCCTGATGAATAAAGGGCCGAATGAATGAATGAATGAATGAATGAATGAATTTTGGTTATTTTCTCCAAATGATGTTTTAGATCAGGGGTCTTCCACAGGGGTTCAACAGCTCTAATTGGTGTCTCAGCCCCGGCTCTACAGGGGTGCTATAAGCACCCTCAAAAGAAAGCAAGAGCACCTTTAATTGAAGCTGCTTAAATATGTTATTAGTGAAACAACCAAACTGTCTATCATGTATCCATATAAGTATATATGGCAATGATAATAATAAATGGTATTTGATTAAAGATAATGGAAGCAAATAAATTTTTACAAAACAATCAACTGCACAGGAACATCATTTATAACAAGCACACATATACATGTAAAAAAAGAAGAGTACATTTGGATATAATGCTGACTCTAAAATCGATTTAATCATGAACAATGAACAGTTTTAATTTGTAGTGATATTGCATCATCACTGTTACACTGCAGATTTAAACCAATGCAAATGTAATGGTGAAACATTGGTCAAATAATTTTTTTTATAAAAGATATTTTTTTATTTATATATATATATATATATATATATATGGATGGATGGATGGATGGATAAGAATGTTAGTGTATATTTTCATGATAATATGTGACCTGATCTTTTTTTATTTATTTTTTTTTACTCAGTGATCTGGACTATAGAAATTGTTAGATTATTTTTGAATGTCTGACTATACTGAGAAATTAAGTTAAAAAAGAAAAGAAAAGAAAGAACTGATTTCTTTTCATTGTTTCTTTTTTCACATTATAAACCTGTATCTCAAAATAGAACGGTGCAACTTCCGATGCATTTTACCAGATCGGGTCTCATATATATATCATTAAGTTTAAAAAAAAAAGTATTTTTAAGACTACGGTTTCATTTTATTATCTAGCACAGGGGCAACAAAATAATTAGTGCAGCTGTCAGAGGGGTACTGATTACATTCCTGTAAATGTTTAGAGGTAATATGAAGTCAAACAGTGACACGTGAGCTTGGGTGAATGATATTCTAGCTGGATCATGACCTGTCAAGTCGATATGTGGTCAGTCACATTGGTCTGAAGAGCTCTTGGTGGTCTGGCCTGCAATGCTATATAAAAAAAATGACACTCTGATCATCTCTGGCACATCTGAGGATATCTGTGCGTTTGATGATGTTGATTTCTGCCAAGGCAAACGTTTGTCATCTGTTTCCAGACAGCTGTAAAGTGCCACAGAGGAAACCACTGCTTTTCAGTTCTGGCTGCAAGTAGTTTAGCGCAAGCTGCATATTACAACACAACACAAGCAGATGAAAAAAAAAAAAAAAAAAAGAAGGGCATAACAGTACAAAGCAAACAAGCCGTAAAGCCAACAAGCCATTGGAAGAGGAAGTTGATCGTGTAGCACTTTTTGTTTCATTTTCATTCTTTTTCTCATTACTGTTATATATCATCTATGTAAGCAGAATTTATGAGGCCTAGTTAAAGAAAGGTCAGAATCATCGTGTGTGTGTGTGTGTGTGTGTGTGTGTGTGTGTGT
>CAIGQW010054193.1:567902-591744 GCA_903798125.1 Danio choprae
CACACACACACACACACACACACACACACACACACACACACACACACTCAGCTAGAGCACTGAAAACATTTCCTTCCCCACACACACAATTCACAGATGCTATTTATTTATTTATTCCAACAGCAGATGCTTCAATCTAAAGGCCTTTTAACTTCTTAAACCCAAATCTGGTCATCTTAAACTGGCTTTGAAACATAGCAGAAAATTTGTTAAAGGGACACAGTCATGTCATTCCAAACAGAAATGTGTTAGTCTTCAGAATGCGAATAGAGAATCAGATTTCCATCCCTCGATTGAAAGACCCAAAACATTGACACTTTTAGAAGAATCCAACTTTTAGAAGAGAATCAACATTATGTAAGATAGACAGATTGCATCATTCAAATTTGTCTCTTTACAGTGTGTGTGTGGATGTGATCACTTTCTCAGAATCAGGTGTGTGCTGTGCATGTAACAAAAATATTCAGAAATCATTAGCAGATCCACTTATGTTTTTCTGGAACATAGTGATGCTTTGTGAAAAGGGTGTTGGCGACTCAAACTCTTCTGAAGAACACAGGGTCTCTTCAGAAATGCTCAGACACTCTTCAAAATGCAGAGTCTTTCGAAACACAGGGACTTTTCAGAAACACACAGAGGCTCCACTGACAAGTTCAGCCGCTCATCAGGAAACACTGTGACTTTTGAAAAATGTACTCTGACCTTTCACTTTCATCAGCAATACAAAGATGTCATAGAATTTCCAGAAATGTATTTGAGCATATTAAGAAATATGGCAGAAGATCTCGTGAGTGGCCTAGTCAAAGCACTTTTGAATATTGGCCTGTTGTTTTGACTGATTGATTACAAAAATCATTCCTATGACTGTGCTATCTGGAAAAAATTATTTTGGGTTTCCCTTTGGCTAAAAATCTCACTGAGGAATACCATAAAGAGTATACATAACCATACAAACACCAGATTTTGTTTACACAATAAAAACAAATTCTAAAACTTGTAACTTTTTTTGGGCACTGGTCTGTTTGCAGCAGTGGTAGCTACACTGCATTAGATTCATTGTCATGCCTCATTTCCATTGAGCAGTACAGTACAGGTCACCCTGGTCAGGCTTATGTTTCTGCTACCAATAGTATGCCTGTTTGGTAGGCATGGTGTGTGCCAGAAAGACGTGATCAAGGTCATTCTCACTCAAAGATAAAGCCGCTCAGGCCATTCACATATCATGTCATGGCATATTCAAGTGCATTATTTTAAGTGTACAAGCACACAGATTAAGCACCACAAGTAACTATTTCCACATATTTTAAACTACAATAGAGGACATACAACAGGTAATGTTCTTGCTTTTTGCCATGTGGCTGTTTGTCCCAAGAAGAAAATATACTCTGGTGGACCATGGTTCATTGCTTGGTTGGTGTCATGTCTCCGCTGTGTTGTCAATCCCAATGCAAGTAAGATTTCTATGGCATTCAGCTGCAAGACTAGCTACACGTTTTGTAGGTACACCTTTTACTATTTGTATGGCATGGGCTGCTATTTTGGTACTTTGGACAGTGGAAACTGACAAATGCATACCGTGCTAAAATGTCCTATTCAGTGGAAACTAGCTAATAGTGACCATCTTTAGCATCATCTTTGGCTTTGATTACAGTTTACGTTTTTGTTGTCATTGATTTGGAAGCCTTGTCATTGATGTGACATGTTTTTTCCAATGAAAGTTGCATTCATATTTGACAAATCTTGAAGCACCCCCACCATCTGCGTCTCAGCCTCTACTCCAGCTCATCTCAAGACTTTCAATAGGGTTCAGGTTAATTAGTGGTCAATTCATGTGTGAAATTGGCAAGATTGGTCATGCTAACAATGTGTAAGAAGGCTTCACTGTCATCCTTGAATATGACAAGGAGGAACTATTTTGTTTTAGTTGATTAATTAAACCTTAATTATATAAAAATGTAAACTTTAACAAAATATTTTTATTAGATGGTACGAACTCTTCCATTAGATTGTATAGATTTTGGAGTTTTTGCATTCCCTGGTTTTTGCATTGACCTTGGCTTGATCTGTGGCATGCTGTACTGTTTGATCTGTTGTATACAGACACACAAATATGATCTAAGCATACAAATGCATTGTTTCCACTAATAATGCATAAAAATAAAATTGTATTTTAAAATAATATTTTCAATTTTGTGTAAGTATTGCCACATTCAAACAGTAATACAACTATTTCAGCTCTGGGGTCTGATTTATAACATTTGCATAGAAATGATCCTATAAGTGAATGTACACCAAAATAAATTAAAATGTATTTATTCATGATTATGACTTGTATAATAATCCCACCTGTTTTTTTGCATATGCCAAATATATAAATGAGACCCCTAGTCATGGAGGTGCAAAAAAAATAAATAAAGTCCTTCCAAATGAGGCAGTTTGATTGCATCCCATTTATTTTCCTCTCACTTACTTATTCCTTTGGCTATCCTACAGTATTACACACACACACACACAAACACAGTGTCAGTTTGGTCATCTCAAACCATCTGCTCATGGTACAATCGGTCAAGAAGCATGCAATGCAATCTCACACATACAGAGCATGAAGTAAGGCTCCCTCCCAGCACACAGCAGGTTCACGCTAACATTCATTTTTTCCAAAGGTCACACTGCCAAACACACACACATACTACAAAAAACATATGTGATGCCAACAGGCACTTAAAGTGCCTTCAGAAGTGCTTTCCTTTTGTACAGTCAGTGCTTGTGAGGGCCCTCTTCTGCTTTTAGGTTTTCTGGGCTATACATGTCGCTTGGTCTAGTTGTGTGGTTTTTTTTTTCATGCAGCAGGGATTACCTAAGCTTACTACAAATCACTTTCACCCATTCAGCACCACACTGTGTGTGCAGTTTGAGGCCCGAGACGGAGCGAGTGGGTGGTTATCTTATTAATCACCCTGTGTTTATTTTAATTGTTAGGTATTGAATTTATATAGCACTAATCCAGATTTCCATTGCTTATAAATTGAGGATTTAAAATAGCTATAAATTCTGGGTTTGAATTTATGAACACTGTAGTTGGTATGGAGCAAGTTGAACTAATTCTGCTGCTCTTTATAGCACTTTAGTATGTATGACGTGTTTGCACATATGATACTCTATTTGGAACTAGAGGGATATGATTAAAAAAAGAACTCCAATGATGCTTCACTGACAGCATGAACTGTTCACCCCAAAACATGAGCATGCACTAATTTGCTGTTAATTTACACCCCCTCAATGTGTAGTTGATTATTTTCTTTTCTCCAGTAGAACATTAAAGCCGGTTTAGCCAAAATCATAGACCTTGGTGATTCAAGATGCCGTACAGGCACTTTGGGGAAAAAAAATAAAAAAAATCATGCAGGCAATGTACAACATTATTACCTTTATGCATTTGCAATCTCAAAGAGCATGAACATTCCCAGTGTTTGATATGCATCTTTATGCTACAGAAAGCGGTCACTGTTTGCATATGCGAGAATTTACCAAAAATTAATTGCGTCCACTGATAACATTATTTGCTGGTACTTTCTGATTTGTTTTAGTGTCTGACTCTCTAAAGTGATCATGAAAATTGGGTAGTGGAGAAAACACACTTACAAAATGCTGACTAAACACGATTTGCCACTATTTGTAGTCATTTAAGCATTTAGCAGGTGCTTTTATCCAATCCAACTTACACCCATGAACACACACTCAGATGATATTGAGGGTGGAAAGTGCTGGTTATTCACTCCCCCACATACAATCCCTGCTCGTGCCGGGACTTGAACAGAACCTGCGATGTAAGTTCGGACGTGAATTGGACATAAGTCCAACTCTCTATCTGTTATGGTCACGGCTGCCCACAGACACTTGAATCATCTTTTTAAAATGCTGAAAGTGCAGTCTGGATACATGCCGGGTTATAATGCTTCATCATTTGATGGATAACTGCTTTCCTGATCAGTAGAAAATGTATGCAAACATCTTTTTAATGAGAGTACATTGAGCACCTGCTTTCTGTGGACTGTTATATAATCATAATTGTACCACGCAACTAGTGCTGAGGTTTTGATTGAACTGCATTCTGTAATGAGTAGGTGTATTTGGCCCCCCATTACAAACCTGTATGAGTTTCATTTGTTATTTGAATATATTCTCTCTTTTTTTTTTTTTTTTTAAATGGAAAAAGAAGTGTAATTCCTTTGCACTCCATTAACTTTCACAATATGGACAAAACGTTTGTTTTTTGTTTTTTTTTTTCATCAGAAGAATTTTTTTTAAAGGATTGCAACAACGTCAGGTTGAGTAATTGATAACAGACTTTTATCTTTTGGGGGCAAACTGTTAGTAATGTAGCTAATAAATAAAAATAAATGTTGAAAGACATTTGGAAAAACAGTCTATTTTTGATAAATGTATATCTTGTTTTTAACTAGAGCTGTCATGTGCCTAATGACATAAACATATACGTTTTAAAGTATGGCCTGATGGGCTTGTTGGGCCGCACAATACATTGAAAAATTGTTTTCCACATCGCAGATAAATGTGATTTAAATTTATTTGCCAAGCATTTTTTTGCACATAGGTTGTTTATTCAAAATTGTATACAGTTTATTCATAATCACCTTTAACCATATGAAGATCACCTTGGGTGTAGGGACATGGTAGGAAAATGAAAACAGAGAATCAGAATATCTGCTGAGGTTTTCAGTATTTCATAGATTATTAAAAGCTTGCACCTTGACATGCTGTCATAGTTTATTTTTTTTTAATGACCTGATTTAGATTTTATTAGATCAGGAAAAAATATCCAGTAGGATCATTAAATAATAAAAAAATAATAAAAACCATTTCTCGCTAATAAATATCTTTATCACAATTCTCAGCAATGTTGCATTTCACATATTTTCCCTGTATCATGCAGCCCTAATGCCCTAAAGGGACAAATACACACCACACGCGTTTACAGTGTAAAACATCCTGGTTGGTTTGGTTTTAATCACTTGCATTCCTCAGTGCACTTGTTCTCATTTTGGTGAACTTTGTTGATTTGCTGTCAAAATGAGGGAGTAAAGTAGGAAGACATGACAGGAAATCAGCGAGACTCCTGTGTAAATTCTGAGCAATGAGCATGACTGCAAACAGTGATGACATGTCAGTAGAGACTGTAAAATTCATATTTCCACTGATTCCACGTAAGTCTCTTCTGCTCACTAAGGTTCAATTTGAGCAACAGTAAAAACTGTAATATTGTGAAATTCATTGCAATGCGATGGCTGAATTTTCACCAATCGAATTGAGTTAACATTGTCACATAATCTTCTAGAAATCATTCTGATATAGTGATTTGGTGCTCATTTTGTAGTATTGTCATTGTTGAAAACAACTGTGCCCTCTTTCGATATTTATGCAATACTTTTTCAGTTTCTTCAATAAGTAGTTAATTGAACAGCTAATAATTCCTGTATCTTTTGTAAATTCAATGCAGCCTTTCTGAATATATGTTCTGACCTCAGCTATATGTGCATATTTTAACAAAGTTTTCTTTAAAATAAAAAAAAACCAAAGTGATTTATTTAAAATGAAAATTGAGCATCTTAAAATACTGCAAAACCTTTTTGCAGATTCCTCCTTTGCAAATAAAGACAGATGCAGATAAAGACAACTGCTGTCAGCAGTAATTACTTTAGCCCACAAGTAATTCTTTTGAAACATTTTAGAACATTAGTAACAGAGAAAGACAGATTGTATAGTATACGTGTCAAATTGAGCTAATTTGCAAAGAATAAACTATCAAAACATGTTGAGTTGCTAAATTTCTGTACATTAGTAGTAATTTCATTGATGAATAATTTATCATATTTGTCATGACATCACTGACAGATACTAGATATACTAATAATCAGTTTTTAATGACATAAAACGATGACAAAAACATACTGCCATTTTCATAGATGAATTAAGACTATACAAAGAATGGGAGGGAAAATTTGTTAAAAGATCCGGTAGGAATGAAATCTACTGCATATCAGCGAGGTGAGATGGGCACATTTGAACTGTAATATAGCCTATACTGATCTGTCCAGCAGGAGATAAGCAATCGTTTGCTGCATGCCTAATTAAACATCCAAAAATGTCAATGTGTAGGAGAATAAAAGTTAAGAGCAGGTATAAATAAATCCAAAGCACACTTGAAACGCACTTCTGAGACTTGAAAGTCTCAAAAGAAAGCAAATGCTGTCAGTCATATTTATTAAACTGGCATTGTGTCCTAAGTACACGCAACACGGTGCCACAACATGTGATTTAAAAGGTATCATTTTCAAGTTAAAATTATTATTATTATTTTTTATCTTAACCATCTGCAGCGGCATTATGTGAAATGTCTATTTTAAAAACAGTTTCTATTTCCGCGCCATCGCAGCAAAACGATAGGACAAACCAAACCACAATGACAATTATCACCTCATCTACTGTTTATGTGCTTTATTCAGTGTTAAATGCTACCAATGTGAGTTTGAACACCATTTTACATGACATTTATACAGCAGCAGATTGTTTACTTTAGATCTTGAAAAACAGCAAAGAAAATGAAAGTTCGTGTAAACCAACAACAACAGTACTCAGCCTATGTACTTTTAATAATGTAAAATTTATTTAATATTTATTAATTAGGTTATAACCCTTACCATTTCGTTGGGAGTGCAGTAGCTGATTTTTAAGTGAATGGCTATAGTGTGTGTATATGACACGGTGTGAGGGTGATCTTCACCCTCACAGTTTTCTTGTTAGTAAAATGCCAGTGATATTTCAGTTTATTTGCACAGCATGCAATACGCTTCTTAACTAAACGCATCTATCAGTAAACTTGCCACAACATGCTCTTATTTTCACTTTCAGTTTGGCAATTGTGCACATTTAATGGTGTGAGAATCTTTTTGCTGTGATATCAGTTCTCTCCAACCGTACCAGATGAGCACAGAGTTTTAGTTGTTTGTCTGTGGATGAACAGGCTGTTATGTCAACGCTTGAGTGCGAGGCTCTGGTGCAATTATAATTTTTTTCCCTTTAAAATACTCCATCATTTGGTTGTACAAAAAGTATTAGTAAATAATAAACTTCAGTAACGTCTTCAGTACAGTAGAATTATTTATATTAATTTTAAGCAAATAAATATGTCTGCTAGAAAGAATAAAGAATGCATTTTATGAGGTGTTTTGTTTTTCCTTTTACAGCACAGCTGTTAAATCTGGGCCTGTAATGTTTAAACCTTAATATCTTTCATGTTTATAAGTGTGTTCTTCAGGAGTATATAATGAGCTTAAGAGTTTTAGAGGTATGCATAATTAACATATTATGATTTAACTAAACTGACTAGCTTTTAGTCTATCTATAGAAGATTTAGTTGACAAATCTTATAAAAGTGAATCAACTAAAACTTCAATTAATTCAGAAGTCTAAAACATGACAAAGTAAATAGCATTTTAGCACAAAATAAAACTAAATCAATTTATCACAATCAATAAATATTGTACATGAATTCAAAAGTTTGCATTTCTGTTTCATTTAATATAAAAGGCCCTAACATTATTGAATGTTTCCATGAGAGATTTTCTTGTGTTTCTAACCTCTATAAACATGTTTTTAATAGTTGCTGGTAGAACTAGCTGTGTCAGAAGCAAAAGATTACAGAGCTCTGTGGTGTACAGGTCTCTTATCAACATACTGAGACACTTCTGAATGCTGTAAAACCTCAAAGCATGTTCTTGAAACAGCTGTGAGAGGAATGCTGATACACACACAACACTCCCTCTATCATTCCTATCACATAAGCTTTATTTAGCTCAGCTGTGGTGAACATTTGGGCTCTATAGACCGTAAGCCAGTGGGAATGTTGGACAAGATGTAGAGCATTAGCAGATTTTAAACCAGTTACCATAAGTAACTCGGTATACATTTTACAGAAAAATTCAAATGTGGATCTTCCTTGTTTTATAAAACATCAAGCAATTCATGTGGTTTGACAGCACATCGTGGTCTGTGAGTAGAGAGCAGAATCATCTGGGATTTTTTAACATTGAATCCATGCTCAAATTTCCTTAAAAAAAAATAATAATAATGAGGAGGATGCAGCAGAAATGTATGATAAGACCCCAGCGCATCTGCTGCCCTGAAGGAAGCTACAGAAGCACGGCTGTAGTATGTGAAGATTAGTTTTGCTGTGGGGTTGTAATGGCTGAAAATGGTGTTATTGAGCTCTAGAGCTGGGTATCGATTCAGATTTACAGAATCAATGCCAATTAATTAACAAGCTATAGATTTTGATTCCGTTTGATTCTTTTTCATTTAATTTGGCTATATTTAGATTTGAAGTTATGTTAGTGTTCATTTAGCTGGACCTGTTTAAAAGTACTATATGATGAAAATCTGGATATACCTAGGCATAGCTGAATAATAGTTTAGTCCATAATCACATACAGTGAGCTTCAAACACCATTGTGTCCTCATTCGCATGTAAATCCTGTAAGTTTAAAAACAAAACACTGATTTTGACAATGCACACAGAATCATTAATATGCCTGCCCAAGGCAGCATTATATTGACCACAATCTTCCTAGTGAGATTACTATTCAATTCAATTCAAGTTTATTTATATAGTGCTTTTTACAATGTAGATTGTCAAAGCAGCTTAACATAGTTCTAGTAAAGTCCAGATTTCAGAGTTAAAGTTCAGTTTAGTTCAGTTCAGTGTGGTTTAAGTTTCACTGCTGAAAGTTCAAACACTGAAGAGAAAATCCACCGAAGCGTAGCTCCACAAGTCCTGATCCAAGCAAGCCAGTGGTGACAGTGGCGAGGAAAAAAAAAATTCACCAATTGACGAAGTGAAGGGAAAAAAAAAAAAAAACCTTGAGAGAAACCAGGCTCTGTTGGGCACAACCATTATTCTTCTGGCCAAACTTCCTGTGTGGAGCTGCAGTCTAGGCGACGGAGGCTGGAGAAGCTGCAGGTGTGGGTAGGGCACTGGCGGTAGGTCAGGCTTGCCCACAGGGTCTATGTATGGACTCGTTTGTCACTCTGGCCTTTCAGGAATGTCTCATGCACTCCATTCCTCCATGACCACCACAGCATCAGCTCGGGATACGGCCTGGTCCAGGATACCTCGCAAACATCTCTTCACAGATCTTGGATCGCATCAATGGCGCTGCACAGCCTATAGGGGCCTCGGGATGAGTATCCTCAGGTGGAAATAGAAAATAATTAGCGTAGCTGCTGTTCATAGTGTATTTAAATGAGATGCATAAAATGGATTGTTATAGATGAAAATAGCAGTTATATAAACAAACATGTAAAGCATATGAGAGTTTCAGTGTCTGGTGCATTAAGACAGGAGGAGTGTGTTCGACAGGTGGTTGTCAAGCTAGCTCACCTGTGTGGAGCACACTCATGCATCATACCGTTATGCGATGCGTTGAGTGTATGCTTTACTAAAAAGAAAGGTCTTTAATCTAGTTTTTAAATTGAGAGAGTGTCTGGGCTTCAGACATTACTACAATGACATGTTTTTTCAATTATTTTTACGTTTATCTAAGCTTGTATTATACTTATGTGAAACTCTTATTTTAAAAACAGGAGAGACTTTAAGGAAGAGTAAGCAGTTCTGTGAAGCAGGGAGCCATGCATGACAATGAGTCTCATGTGTTTAGCTTGTTGGAATGCAAAAAGAGAGTGCATATTATTAATTTATGCAGCACCACCTCCAAGGTCTGTTTAAAGGTATCATTTGTTACTTTAACATGTATATTGTGAAATTTGCCATGTATGTTTGTAATGAAGCATATGCAAACAAACTAAGTGTTTAATGTACTTTTAAGCATCATGTCATATCACTCAGCTCTTACTGTCACTTTTCTAAATAAATCTGTGTCTGCCCATTTTGTTTAGTATAATTATAATTAAACCTATATTTTTTCTAGAACTTAGGTCTAACTTGGGTTACTCTGGTGGCATAAAGATAGCTCCTTCTAGCTAAAATAAATCAGTTGAAAAGATTGTCTCTAATGAATTTACTCAATTTGTTTAAATATTTCTTGACAATTGAAGTAATTAATTTGCATGTGTGTATTTCAGAGTACAGCATCAGGCACATCAATATTCACGACCCTTCCAATTATAGGCAAAACTAACCATATCATATTAGGGCCAACTGCTGAGGTTGGAAATGGACCAGTAAAACTATTTATGGAGATTTTCTTGAACTTACCTAAGCCACATTTATTTAGATATCAGTTTACAATTTATGATAATGTAAATAAATAAAAAAACTAACCAGTGAACATGACTGACAGCATTTAGACAAACTTCATTGCTATAAATAAGTTATGCGCTGTCTTAGAAGTGCATTCCAAGTGTGCTTCAGGTTTATTGATACCTGCTCTTAGCTTTTAGCTGTTAGCTTTATTTGTCCACATATTGACATTTTCGGACATTTAATGAGGCATGCAGCAAATGTATGCATGTACAGCAGCCAAACAAAGTGCACTATCTTTTAGTAATAGACCGGCATATACTTTCATGTCTCAAGCAAAACATTTAGATGTCTTTAAGACAAGAGCCAAAACATTTGAAAAAGTATTAAGTTGATGCTGGTTATTGTTCATTGTTACAGTTGTGTAAACACAGTGTTTTTTTTTTTCACTAGAAAATTTGAACAAACGGTTACATTTTTTTATAACATGCTCAGCCTTGCCATTAGGATCTTATTGCTGAAGTTACTAGAAATCAAGCATAATATCATGGTAGAGGTTAGGGTTGAGTTGGCTGGTTGGAAATGTTCTCAAGGAATTCATGAATTTTTCATCTGCCATGGAAAGCAAACTAAATAAACTCTCAAACAGATATTTGTAAGGGCCATTCTGGTGGGGAATCCCACTTTTTTGAAAGCACAGTGATGACAATCTCTGCCCTGCTGTCACTTTGAAGTTTTCAGATGTGTCTACGCATGGCAGCACATCATAAATGAAACATTTCTATTTGTTCTGAAGGAGACTTAAAAGAATCACAGTAAGATAAATCTTAATTGTCAGTTATCGTGCTAATCCACAGTGCATCCACCTACCATCCCTTAATTTCTCCATTTTAATACCATAACTCTTTAGACTTCCTGTTTATTGAGCAAAGAAATAGGGAGGGGGTGCGAAAAGGAAAAGAGAGGCAGGGGGTGGTGGAGAATGAGAGGGGAAAGAAACGCTTTACTTAGGGGGTTTCCACCTTTCCTGAGTTGAGAAATGCCACAGGAATGTTCATATTTTATGCCTGTCTGGACCTACTTATCAACATAAATTTCTTATTATACCATTACCATCAATGTTTCTTAAACTTGCTAATAATTATGGTTGGAATGATGATTGACATGGAGAAAAATGTAAAGTAATGATGATGAGTTCAAACTTTTGCCCAGAAGTCAATGGTATATCAGTCTATCAGTATGAAAATTGGCAGTTGTCACATTCTTATTTAAGGTATGGGGGGAAATGCAGCTAAGGAATGTCAAGTGCACGTACACAAATCCTTTCCTCCTTCCTTGGATGTCTGTCAGACTCGTCAACTTGCCCCACTCAGCAGAGAAATGTCAGAGAGAAGTGAGGTCGATATCACTAATCTTAATTCTTTGCTGAAAACCGAAATTCAAATGAGCAACATGGAGTTATTTTGGATATCCCACTTTATTTTAATTGACTTTAATTACTGCATACTTGCATTTAAATGAATGATTTGGTACAATGCACTTATGTACATACATGGTTTTTACACTGATTGCAGTTTATGATTATCTGCAGTAATTACATCTTTAGCTAATTTATCTTATTACATTTTAAAATTACACTGTTGTCCCTTAAACTTTAACCCACCCTTCAGCCAAACCTGTCCCTAGCCCTACATGTATCCCACCACAATAGCACCATAAGTGTTATACAATATGAACACATAAAAATAAGTACAATGTAATAATACTGATGTTGATTCTTAAATGCCAGGATTGTCAAATCTACTTAATTTGAATAGTTCTTTATAGATTGTTTCAAAGCATCTTCACAGTAATAAACAGGAAGACAGCATAATCAGTGATCCAGACTTCATAAAATATTTACATGTATATTTCATAATTTGCCAGATGCTTTTATTGAAAGTGACTTACAAATGAGGACAACAGAAACTATCAAATAAACACAAAGATCAACGTATAATATATATGAAAATTTCCAGTTAGTCTACTAACAAAGGCAACATGAGAATATTGCTGTGTATAATCGTGTTTTCAGCCTGAGTGAATTCAGATTGGTCTCTTTTTTCTTTCTTTTTTTTCTTTCTTTTTTTTGTCAGTGGAAATAACGTAAGCAAAGCTTAAAACTCATGTTGTAGTTTAACCCCCATCCAATAATCACAATAAGCTTTGATAAGATGCAAAATCTCAACAAATTTTCAGAAATATTTCGAAACAAATCAAATCTATATACAGTGAAACTGATATTTTCTGAAACGGTCAACATCTCATACAGTTGCTACTCTACTCTTGCCATATACTCACACATATTTACATGGAAAGCAGCGTTCGAAAGTTTTGATGACTTGAAGTGTGTGTTTTAGAGGCAAGTAGAAATGTGGGCGTCTGAGCGGGAAATCCCAAAGCACTGCTGGGAGTCAGGGAGTTCTGGAATGCTGAAGGCAGGAAACGGACAAAGTTGATCTGATCGTTGGAATGAAAAGTGTGTACGTGACCATTTGTATTCATATGTGCATACATATTTTGCACATAGATTTTCAGATATAAGATTTCTGAGCTCTCCTGGCATCTGAAATTCAAATATGGTACCCAGTGACTTTGTAAAAAAAAAAAAAATCTATTGATTTTCTGTCTAGTTTTCATCTTCAGATCGTCCTTCTTTAGTTATAGATGGAATTTATGTTTTCAGAATGATTTGAATCTGAATAAATTTGAATGTGCTGGCCAAAAGGGATGACCGTCCTAGGAAAATTGGCTACTTTGCACTTTCTTTAAACCTTTTTTTATTAAATATTAATTGAATATTCTGTATGAGTTAGGTGAAGTAAAGCCTGGTGGGTAAAACTAGTGTGCTCTTTTCAGGTTTCAAACAATTAATTTATTTGTGTTAACATAATAATGCACATCAAAATATGCTGAAGTGGTTATACCAACCTTGCACTCTTTATTTCAAGCCAGGAATTCAATAAATTGTGATTTGTAGCCGGTATTAGCTGTAATATTATGTGCTACTTTGTAGATAAATATATAAACTTTCAAATGCATATGTTAATGAGCTTGTGTGATGTTGTATGATTTGTATCAGAGTGTTTTTTTCATTGACATCGGCTCATTTGAACACAATTTTGCTTTAGTGTGCTGGGGATTGTCTTGAAAGGCTTTCAAAAGACAGCGACTGCCTTTTATAAATAGGTTAGGGTTGTTGAGTTCAGCTCACCTTGACAGCAATATGAGCACAGCATACTTATAAACGCAAAGTTCAAAGTTACAAAGAAAAAAAAATTGCGCATTGTTATTATTGCTGTGGTGCAAAAATGTAAAAGCTTTTATCATTCAATAGACATAATCCCAGGTTCATCAAGGATTCATCTAATGCGTCTTCTAAAATGCCATTCATATTCTATTGGGATTATGTGATTCATTAAAATGATTTTGAGTTTATCCCACTCAATTATGAATCACTATATTGAATAAAAAATATATCTATTTTCCTAACTTTTCATCAAGCTGTACCACAAAACTGTCAAGGCTAATTACTGACATAAGGATGAATGTTTACTAGTTGCTGTGTAAGTAGATTTGTTCTGTCAGTCTGACACCAACAAAATCAAAAGCTTTCTGTGGGCTCCTGTAAAATGAAGTATATAATTTCTCCTGTGCCTCTGCACATCTAATGATAGAGATCACTACTGGAATATTAAAGACATGATTAAAGTTCATATAAATGTGAATCTCCCATATGTTTTCTCTTATAATCGCTTACTCCCTCTCTTTTTCTTTCTCTCTGGTATTTTAGTTCCTCCTTTAAAAGACATCTTTTGACAGGTTTAGATCTCGTTTATAATGAGATGACGTGTTTTATAATGGGATTGGTTTCATTGCATCTCAGTGTTTTTGTTTTTGATTTGTATTTGACTGGTATAGTGTCAGGATTGAGTTTGTCAGGGTATTTTCTCTCAGTTTTGTGTATTGATTGCTTGGGGTCTGGTTGTTGAAACAGTCACTATCTAGTATCTTAAGGCAAGTAAACAAAAGTAGTTACAATTGTTTGCTATGGGAATTTGTGTTTCCCAACTACATACACCAGAGGGAAAGATTCCCGTTTTTTTGCATTGCTTAAATCCAGCGTGAACCAGAAGAACCTTCGCTGAGACTTTTATTTCAGTATGTTGATGTGCTAAAGAAAATTTGTGGCAGAAGTTGAAAAAGTCTTGCAGATTTTATAAATATGTCAATAATACACTCCTAGTAAATTGATTTTGCATTTGTCCCTCAGAATTTTCATTAATGGTGTACATTCAAAATAACATGATGTAAAGGAGTGTTTACCTAAAAATGACTTTTACTCAACCTAAATCTGTCTAACAAAAAGATGTATTGAAGAATGTTGGAAACTGGTTGCCATTAATGTTCATAATAGGGGAAACAAACATACTATGGAAGTAAATGGCTACTAGTCTCCAGCATTTTCAAGTAAATCTTCCTTTGTGTTCAACAACAACAACAAAAAACATTACTCAAAGTTTTGTAACAAGTGAAGGTTGAGTAAATGATGACAGAATGTAAATTGTTTTGTGTAAACTATCCTTAGTAGACATATCTGTTTGCTGAATTGGTTACATAAGACTAATTAGTTACACAAGACTGGAAAACACTGAAATGAAAAACAAAATGGGTTTAATGTTGCAGTTGCTAATTTAGTTTTCACAGTGCAATCCTCCGTTTGAAATGAAAACACTGATGTGCATATGTACATGTCTGTAATATTACTGTTAGGATGTAATTTGTATTTAG
Source organism: Danio choprae (assembly GCA_903798125.1). Lineage (NCBI taxonomy): Eukaryota > Metazoa > Chordata > Actinopteri > Cypriniformes > Danionidae > Danio > Danio choprae. The sequence goes on from CAIGQW010054193.1 coordinate 583,006, forward strand.
TTCTTGTATTAACTTCACTTTAGGCTACATTCTGCCATCTGTGTGTTTTTGCCTCACACGCTCACTCACACCTCTGAAACTTTGATATCAGCTCTAGGTTGTTTTTGTATTTGGGCAGTTATTTCTGAGCTCCTCTCGGTTTTGGTTGTTTTTTAGTTGGTGAAGCAACTCCTGTCACTTCAGTTTCCATGGTGATCTCAGGCATTTCATGCCATTTTTGAAGGCATTGTCCATCACATGTCTGGCTTCATGAATGCAAGTAGAGTATGATGCAATCATGCAACCCACCAACAGTGGAGCAGCCTACCCCAGTTAAACAGTATTTGATAGTATACAATGATTAGTTTGATTTACTTGAATGGCCAGAAGTTATAGTATGCAACAGTCAGGTTTGGGAAGTAAAAAGATTTATTTATTTATTTATTTTTTAAGAAATATTTAAGGTCTGACCTGTTGTTAGGATAGAGAGTTGTAAATTGATCATGTTTTGTTTGCCTTTCACCATTTGTAATATATTTAATGGAGCTTTTTCTGAAAACCTACATTAATCATGTACACACAAGCTCACAGTAAACAAACTTGATACATTTGACTTCTGTATATTCAAAGATTATTATGTCTCTTATGTTTTAATTTAGATGTTTGTTCAATTGCAGTGTTTTGTGAAATTTGTATTTTATTTTTTTTATTTTGAGAGTTATTTGAGAGTTAGTTGCTGATTGGTTTGGTTCATGGCTTATAATGCTTAAACAAAAACCTTTCCAAAAATACCTATTTGAAAAAAATTAATGGAACCAATACTAATGAAAGTGTGTATGTACTAATGCAGGCCTTTTTAAGTGCCACAAGAAAATATTTTTAAGAATGAACATTTTAAGTTTTAAGATGCTTACTTTAATGAATCATGTCATGAGTACACATGCCTTTTTTTTTTTTTTTTTTGCAGTCTTTTTTTTAAAGTGGAAACTGAATGTCTTTTCCACATTGAGGGCTAAGAGTTTTCAATTTACGCAGAATCCAAGTCAATGTCTTTGACCTTAATTATGTCAGCATCCCTTCGAACCTATAAACTCTAACGAAAGTGAAACCTGAAAAGTAAATTTAGGAAAAGTAAGCTATTTGTACATGATTTTATAGGCTGTTTATTTTTAGCTCTTTCTACACTGTAAAAAAATGCTGGGTTCCACAATTCTTTCATGTTGTCCCAACACAAAAAGATTAAGTTAACTTCCTTTTTTTTGCGAATTTAGGTTGATTTGAACATAAAACAATTATGTTATCCCCCAAAAAATCTCAAGAATTGTGTTGATTCAGCTCATTATAAATAAGTAGTTTGAACAAGCAGCACAAATATTTATTTGAGTGTATAGGTTTTTTTCTTCACCCAGTTTGCTCTCTTGAAAACACTTGCACAGCTAAAGCCTGATTTCGTTTTATTATTGTTTTTAATAGCATGTGTGTCATCAGCAATTAATGCTGGAAACAAATGAAGGCTGTTTGAAAAAGTCGAAATGTTTATAATTTAGTTTTTTTCTTATGCAGAAAGGAGATTCTCTATTGGTTATTTGTAAACTATGTTAAATGATTTTGATCTCATCAAAAATATTACTTAATGTTACATTTTTAATCATAAACTTAAACGTTTTAGGTGCAGTCTGGATTACTGTAATGTACTTTGTGGTCTGTGTGACACTCTTAACATTTATTAACATTTTATTAAAAAAAAAAAAAAGAAGAAGATGTATTTTGGATATCAGCCTAAATGAGAAGATGTTGTAACTTTAAATATTATAAATGATCTTCTAGCACATGGCAAAAGATTATTGGATTTCAGTAATGTCATGTTTCTGTCTCATATAAAACAAGCTAAATATTCCAGATCCACTCTCATTGTTGTGCTGAATGTTGTTGTTTTTTTTTTTTCTTCCCTCTCTCCATAGACGGAATTAATAATGTGACCACAGATTATCGAAACAAATTTTAAACCTCTTTTATTCATGGTGGAATGAGCAATCGAGCCAGATATATTCTTCTTGTCTCGTTTTAATCAAGTGATGCCAGTGTATAGCATGAAGACCACAACATTCATTCGCTTCATATAATTTTCATAAATCAGCCCTAATGAATCAGCATATTATCTTATTGATTTTTCTCCCTTCATCTTTCTCTCTTCCAGAGCTGGAGGCAAAAGACGCCTGTGAGTGGCTCCGAGCGGCGGGGTTTCCTCAGTATGCTCAGCTTTATGAAGGTAATCCAGAACAGAATCACATAAGTCCACTCATACCTCCATTTCCATACCATTATCCGTCTCTTTCATTTGCCCCTTACCTCTGCTCCTTTCTGAAACTCAGTGTTGTTTTCTTTTTTTCTCTTTTTCTCTGATTTCCTTTCATATCATCTCCTTGGAAAGGAGAGATGTTTCTTCCTCCTTTATCTTTGCTAAACGGATTGAAATGATCCACCGTGGAAAGCTTTAGTGTTATTATTTTTCAGATTTACTGATTGGGGAAATGCATGTGAGACCAGGCTTTTGACTCGTATGCCTTTTGGGTTGTGGTCAGTAAACATTCCACTTTTCTGCTCCGCATCAAGCATCCCAGGTGCTGCAGATTTTCAGACCTTCTTTTGGTCTTGTTTGCCTACTTCTCCCCTTCCTCCCCATGAGTCTGAAGTTAAACAATTCAGGAAAGCTCATTCAGACAATGGTCACAGGCTATTGAGACTGGAATATTGTTTGGGGCCTGGGATTCAATTGAGTTTAAAATAATTGGCAGGTTCAGCCAAAAGAGATATTTCTGTAATAATTTGCTCACCTTCTTGTCAATCCAAACCCTCTCACTTCTTTTATCTGTGGAAACACTATTTTCCACATACTGAAATTGAATGAGGACAGATGCTGTCAAGTTCCACAGTGCCGACAAAAAAAAAAAAAGTAATTCATATGTCTATATTTCAAGCCTTCTGAAGCAGTCAGTAGCTTTGTGTAATAGACCGAACTAGGAATCCACAATATAAACCATAAAGATCCATTTTGGTATCTAAATGTCTTTTTCTGTAACTAGGACTGCACAATATTTGGTTCAGCATTGATATTGCAATGTGCAGATTTGCAATAGTCACATTGCAAGATATGTAATGTTGAACAGGAGATACAGAATTGCATTTAATACTGTATTATATGGCATTTATATGATTTATGAAAATTATTATTTTTTTTTTTTACTTTAGAATTGTTGTCTTGCCAAGTCCAAATATCTACATTTCAAAGCAAAAACAAGATTTTTTTTTACTTACCCCACTGGCAGAAAATTTTACTTGTTTTAAGGAAAACCCTTAATGTTGACTTATTTCTTTTGAAGTTTAAAACAAAACTATATTTTTACTTGATCTATGAATTTTTTTGACATTTGGACTAGAAATGAGACGAAGCAAAGTAAGAAAAGCCTTTTTTTTAATTTTGGTTATTCAATTTCTGTGCCTGAATACCGTTAGACTCCCCAGAAAGCTGTCAAATAATGCTATTCAAACTATCTTGTGAAAGCGTGTTCATATCGCAGTATTTATTGCAGAAAAATTAAATATCGCAATATACTTTTTCCCCCAATATCATGCAGCCTTAAATGTCACTCACTGACATAAATAAAACCTGTTAAATATAATGTTTAGCAAATTTTAAAATCCTAATTGACCATATGCATGCAACTCTCTTGAGAATGTCAGTGATAAAATAAGCCAGCTGTAAAACTTTTGGTGAAATGATTGAAACAGTTGAAGCGATCTCGGCATTCAGTGAAAAACAGTGATATATCTTGTGAGCATTATTTTATATTTAGTGTGTGTATGTTTGCTACGATTATTTTCTGCTAGTCAGAAATAATTATTTCCTAACTCTAGCGCTTAATTCTCTGAGTTTCTTTGTATAATTAGCACTTCTTGTGTGTATTGCTCTTTTCTTTTTAAATAACAAAAAACATAGAAACATTAAACATAAAATTAGATGCAAAAGATGCTAAATTTAAGCATCATGAGGGGACATGAGCTCCACTGGTCATTCTTGTAAGAAATGGACAAACAGTATGTTTTACAGCATGTAATTTTATGTAGGTTCCAAAACAGTTTATATCAGTGAAATTAGAGATAATATTGCTGAGATAATTTTATTTCTGTAGTGCTTTTTACGATGTAGATTGTGTCAAAGCAGCTTAACATAGATGAAGAAAAGAGAGTAAAGGCCATAATATATCAAATTGTGGAACATTCTAACAATTCAGCCAGGCAGGAGAGTAGTGTGGAATGCTGGTGTAGTTCTAGTAAATTAAAACTGCTTCAGTTGTGTTCAGTATAAATGTCACTGTTAAGGTTTTGTTCAGTTTATTTTAAATCAGTTTAATGCAAAGATACTGCTGAAGGCACTGATCCACTGAAGAGCAAATCTACCGATGCACCGCTCCACTAGTCCACTAATAGCATGAGGCTAATTACATCAAACACATGCAGAGCACCCAAACTGCTGTGCATTTTCATTTTCCTCATAAATAAAGCTTGTATCTGAGCTACAGCGAGGGTTTGTCTGTAGTGGTTTCTCAGCAGGTGCGGTTGATGGTTGCTTAGCGACCACAGGCACCATTTAGAGTGCAACGTCAGAAGCGCATTGAAATTTGGGAAGAAAGTGGCACACCTTGCGTTTTAAACATGGTTTTAGACACAATATGTGAACGGCCCAGTAGCTAGCTGTCTGGTAGCCTATAACAGAGCTTGTAACTGCTGGAAATGTGTTGCTTAAATACTCGTATCTTGGCAAAATACATAATGATTATTATTTAGGCCAATACCATTTATCTAACATCTTTACATTTGAATAGAATAACTAATATACAGTCTGATAAATATAAATCATGATTTAAATTTTTCTTAGCCTGATTGCAAAAAGGCAAATAAATGCAGGGGACTACTACTTTTTTTTTTTTTTTTTTTTTATCGTTAACTGCAAGAAAACAAGAATTTTTTATTTTTTTTATCACAAGACCATTTACAAATTCTAAGCTAATTATCTTTTAAATGGTGAAAAACCACCATACTGCCAACGTCTTGTATTCCTTTTAACAAAAACCTTTCTACAGTGTGCATCTGCTGTGTTCTACTTGTGGACACGTGTAATGTGAAAGGCACCAGTCAAAAAACACATCATCTCGAAAGAACAAATTATTATGTTTTCTTACTGCCTTATCTTTTCACACATACAGTACAGTGCCTCTAGGACTGTATTGGTGTCTGTGTGTGTGTGCACATGTGTACCCATGATAACCCAGACGATGACGAACCCAAGTTCTAATATTAGCCCACTCCGATTTCACTGGCAAAGTCCAACTAGCACATGAATGCAGATCGATCAGATTTTTAAGATTGTGCTTTATAAATATAGAACCTGAAATTCATTCATTCATTTTCATTTCGGCTTAGTCCCTTTATTAATCTGGGGTCGCCACAGCGGAATGAACCGCCAACTTATCCAGCATATGTTTTACGCAGCGGATGCCCTTCCAGCTGCAACCCATCTCTGGGAAACATCCATACACACCCATTCACACTCATGCACTACGGACAATTTAGCTTACCCAATTCACCTATACCGCATGTCTTTGGACTTGTGGGGGAAACCGGAGCACCCGGAGGAAACCCACGCCAACACAGGGAGAACATGCAAACTCCACACAGAAAGGCCAACTGACCCAGCCGAGGCTCGAACCAGCGATCAGCGACCTTCTTGCTGTGAGGCGAACGTGCTACCCACTGCGCCACTGTGAGGCAGAACCTGAAATGTTTTTGGTAAAAATGTATTTTCACCAGCCCTTAATAACAATAGAGAAGTTTTTGTTGTTGAAATTATGATCCTCTATTCATTAGTGAGTCTGGTTTCTGACAGGTCTGTTGTTTCTTGTTTTTGGAATTTAAAACATCGTGTCACCTTCCTAATTATGTTTTCCACTGAGGGCATTAAAAAGTTAATTAGTAATTCAAAACATTGTGTTAGAAAGCATTGAATACACATTGAATACATCCATTTTGAAATCTGTCAAATGTAGATTAAGTGTAAAAAAAATTGTTTAATTCATTAAAGTTTACATGAATGACAATTGATGGTCTTATAATGGCATGTGCTGTATAAATTGCACAACTTTCAAAACTGCTTAATTGACTTTTTGTCTTTTGGGAAAATGTTTCATGACATGAATGATTGGTATGTTTAAACTAAAATAAAACTAAACTCCATTTAAATGTATTCATTTAGCAGATGCTTATCCAAAGTGAGTTAAAGATGAAAATAAATGAAGCACTTCAACTCACCTGAGAGAAGCAATATATAGATGCCGTGACAAGTGCTTTTTTTCTAACACTATCCCTCATAACGTTGTTTTCATACCTGCAGTAACTTTACAGCAAAATTTACACGATACTCCATTGATCACTGTTAATTTCATCAACGCAAATGGGGAAAAAAACATTATTGCCTATAGCTTGACACAAACAGAAACTTGACAGTTCCTCTACGCCAGTAACATGACTGAAAATTATGAATGCACATGCTCTTATTTGCTCATCTGATTAAAAAAAAAAGGTTTCTGTTTGTTGAGCCATTTGTTTGAAGAAATTAACTCTTATTGATTAATATTCATATAGTCTTTAATACTTTGATACCTGTAAATGTAATAGCCGTTTAATGCAACCTTAAGATTAAATGCATGTTTTTCATATGCTGTACTGTGATTTGTAGCCATTCATTTTAGTTATCAGTGGTTTATTTTTAAAATGGTAACATTAGAGTGTTCTTCAATGACTCTGAAAATCATATCGTAAGAAGCCAGCGTTCAGCTCTAATCTGCTGGCAGTTGCATACTGATGACATTTTCAAAGTTGAATAAGGGAGCACTTTCGTTTACCTGTCTCATTTAAACAACCTGACAAACACCCGTCATCTGCTTGGCTTCCTCTGACAGAGTTGCGTATTTTCCTGCTGCGCGTCACCCACTAAGCTGGAAGCGCCCTGACCTGAGTTGGCTGTGACAGAAACAGAGAAGTGCTGAATTAATAAAACGCCAGTTACTGGCTCTTTCCTGCTGTTCATGGCGTAGGTCTTGTATTGGATATTTTTATATCCAATATATATATTTCAAAGTCAACTTGGAGTCATTCGTCAGCTTGATATTTGCATATTAATCAAAGAACATTAAAAAAGATATGATGCAAAAAATGCAAGACTTTGATCCGGTGACTCATCACAGAATAACTGCTATGAATTGGTATCGGTCAGTGCCTAGGTATTCCGGAATCTATGTTGTATATTGATGTCCAGCTTCAGAGTAAAAGTAATCAGTTTTAGTAAAATCAGTAGTCAGTGGGGGGTGTTAGCGTCAATATGTTAGCATGGTAGTTATATGGTAGTTATGAAGGTATATGGACAAGGGCTTTTAGTTACTTTTCAAGGAATTTTCAGTAAGCCATCTCAAGCGCTGTCATGCCATTACAAAATCGCTGAATTTAAGATCTGGTTTATTTAAAAAAATCAATGATCATCACTGCGTGATTGATATAGGATATAAAGTGGGAATAAGACAGGACAAGAAGCACTGCGTTAATTTTCATTGCTCTGTGCCATGTCTTTAAAATATGGAAATTTATTTTACCACAGTATTTTCAACAGAGTTTCTGCTCTTGCCTGCTGCTCCTGTCGTTAATCTCGTTTTACACTTCACCATCTAAATGAATGCTTAAGTATATATAACCAATTATACTTTAATTACATTACTGCATAGATGCTGTAAAAGAAAACTTATGAAATTAAATAGTCACATTAACCTTTCACCGGAAGTTTATCGGTGTTTGTTCACTTCTTGGAAATGGTTAGACAGATTCAGCATGGCTATGTATGACTGGCTGTCATGGGTTAGATCAATTTTATCTCAATGGCCGTGATTTTAGCAGATCTGTGTTATGAATAAAATGCTACTAGCTATTAAAAAAAGAGGAGGAGCTGCTCGATTTGTCCTACCCTGTTTTCGTGTCTCAGTTAAAGTTATGTCACACACAAATCAAAGATTTTTAAGTGCCAGTATGGCAAATGTATTGCTTTTTTTGTGTGAGTGTGGCTGACTGTCACATCAGCTTTTGAGTTTGAAACATAAAAATTGATAATGTTTCTATGTTTGTGCTTGAATTTCTCATTAAATGGGGCCACACCGCTATGGCTGTAGTTATTTGTTGTTAGTAATTCGCATTCTAAATTTGAGTAATGATATTTATTAAATATTTCCTACTAACAGTATGAGCGAGGGGAAACTGAAGACATTTTTGGCTGTGTAAAAGGAATTTTGTTTGTGTTCTTTGAACTGCTGTGATAAGGACACTCATAACTAAGACAGTTTGAAAGGGAGAAGGCTTGAAGAATTTTTTTTGTCCTCATATAAACAAAAGAATAGTCAGCTTTTAAAGTTCATACTGCCACTTAATGTGTCATACTGTAGTGGGAAGTGTAGAAAAGCTTGACTTAAGTTTGACTGTTTGGCAGCAGGTTGATTACTTTTTTGTTCTTGTGGCAGTCTGGCAGTCTTCCTGCACTACTGTCATTAGTTGGACCTGCAACTCAAGAGGGGAAGGAGATTGAAACAAAAGCTGGAAACAGGACACCTCGCGCGCGCACACACACACACACACACACACACACACACACACACACACACACAC
>CAIGQW010054193.1:591754-657275 GCA_903798125.1 Danio choprae
CACACACACACACACACACACACACACACACACACACACACACACACTACTCAGGTATACACACATCACAACAAATAATCTGCCTCTCTATTCCATCTAAAATAGTGCTGCTGTCAGTATATAATTGTTTTCAATCCATTCTTGGAACATTATTGATATGATGTAAGAAGTGACAGCTACCGCAGCATAAGCATTTCTATGTTTTAAAGCAATCAACTTTTTTCATACACTTTAGTGTATAGGCTGACAGAGCATATGTGATGCTTAAATTGAAAAGATATTAAAATAATAATTTATGGCTAAAACAATCATATTTGGTCCTTTTAAAAAAAAAAAAAAAAAAAAAAAAAAAAAACTTGTGCTTTTGTTTAAAATGATAGTTCACCCCCACAAAAAAACCTCATCATTTACGCTCCCTCACTTGTTATAAATTCTTCTTTTGAACACTAAGGAAGATATAATGTTGGAAGGATTTAGGAAAGAATATTAAGGAAGAATGTTGGGAAAAAAAGCTTTATACTTTATTAGTATTTTTTGTTCCTATGGATGTAGATAGCTAATTTTTTTTTTTTTTTTTTTTTTTTTTTTTTTACATATTTCCAAATGTTTTGTGTTCATCAGAAGAACGAAATTCATAAAGGTGTAGAACCATTTGATTTGAGTGTAAGTAAATGGTGAGGAAATTGCCATTTTTGGGTGAACTTTAACTCATTTTCATGTTTCCAAGTCATCAAATAATTTTCAAATAAATTGTTGAAGAGAGCATAAATATAGTTTAATATACAGTAACAAGGATACTTTCAAATCTGACATTTACTTTTCAGTCTCATCCCACCACACCCTCTGTCCACTTTCCTGTGTTCTTTAAATTGTTCTGCAACCACTGCATATAACTTAGCCACAAAATGATAGAGATTTGAAAATGCTTTGCAGTAAATTTGGAGTGAACATTAAAGGGTCTAGGAGGTTCAGACTTCTTATTTTTCCAGAAAATATAATGTAATGCTTGAAGACACAATTAACATGTTTATTGATAAAAATAAATGCTGTATGTATATTCTATTCCTAGGTGACATGTCATTGTACTGTCAGACAACTATGTTTAGATGTTCTAATTTCATGTACGTTTACGACCACATGTGACTCTTACAGTATATGTAGGTTAAAGTTGATATGTCCTGTGATGTTTGTGTGATTAATTCTCTTTCCTGTCTTTGTGTTCCTCATTTTTTACTGACCATTGGCTTAAATGTGACATTGGGTCCCAGTGGATTTTAATTAGCCCTATTATGCCGTTGAATGAACCTTTAAATTGGTGCATGTCTGTGTGCCCTTAGCCTCATTGTTCCCCATTGAGATCTCTGCTGTGAGGAGAGACCACGAGTTTCTGGATCAGGACTCTCTCAAGGCGTTATGCAGGTAACCATTTCATATTCACTTAAATATTAATTACAGCACTTTAAATTTATTCCATCCGACACAATAATCCCTCGGCCTGAGTTTCGCTCCCAGCGGACCTGACTTTCACCCGTGGCATTTGTCGGGGTGGAATAACACATGATGAAAATTCATAATGTACTAATAATAGTCTTTATGACATGCATTTAATAGCATGAGTCACGCGTCATGGGCAACCATCTGTCAATAGTCTGTCAGTAACCACCTCTAATCACCATGACGACTGGCCTCTTGTGTCAGCAGGCCTTGCTGTGCTTCATTGTTCAGCATTTCTTTTTTTTTTTCAGCTTTATATATTTGTTCGCCCCCTTCCATATGGAATAAGTGATTAAGTGACCAGTCACACCTGTAGAAGTCACATTGCAGCGAATGGCCTTTTCTAAAAGATGTAGAATAAACAGAATGGGGAAAATTATATTTTCCAGGGTGCAACTGGTCCTAAGGCAATAGAAGAAGAGAGAGATAGAGATTGAATTCAGCCTTTGTCCCACAGTGGCTACACTGCTAGCAACTGATAAAACGCACGCACGCACGCACGCACGCACGCACGCACGCACGCACGCACGCACGCACACACACACACACACACATCATGGCAATTCAGTGAATTAAGAGAGACATTTTTTTAACACACACACACACACACACACACACACACACACACACACACACGAATCTGAAATACAAAAAGCCAAAATAAATCTATATTTAAAACTGTGTGTGTAGAGACGGGTTTGTTTACAAAATTAGATCTAATGCTAATGTCAATGCTAAACACTAATAAACACCCTGAGTGGCCTGATGAATGAAAGTAGGACATTCAATAGATTAGGTTATTACACATAATTATAATTATTCCTCAATTGTGTCAATTCATTTTGATCTAAAATGTTATACGAGAATACCAAATGACAGCTTCATCTGTTTTATGTATGCGAGTGTGGAAAAAGGTGTTATATTTTGCAGATGCTTTTGTCTTGGGTACATTGCATTCATGTTATACGTTATATGTTAACATCTCTGCAGATACTTTTATTAAAAGCTGCTCACAGTTGCTTTCAGGGTGTACATTATATCGGAATCATATCTGCAGGGTTCCCACTGGTCCTTAAAGTCTTAAACAGTCCTAAATTCAGTTTGATCACTGTTAAATCATCTTAAATATGTGGACCGGAAAAGATGAATTGCAGTATTGCCTGATGGGATTATTAAACTTCAAAAGGCTATGAATGAATTTATCAAATATGAGTGCTGCACATTTTCACGTAGAAACAAATAAACATTGCACATTCCACAGGCCTACAGCTTCAGAGCCGTACGCAAACAACAAATAATGTTCATGAAAAGTGTTTGCTTTTGATGTGGTGTTGATAAATTAGTACAGTTTTGTTCTTGGTGTTGTACGATGTTGTGAATGAGTACACATTTGATCTCCCTCATCTTTTTGAATGAGCCAAAATAGTTGACATGTAAGTCTAGAATTAAAATAGTTTGTATCAATAAACTCAACCTTGTTTCTTGTAGCTTATATTTATGTAACAAGAAATAAATGCTAACAACTTTGCTGAATACAACACTTTTAATATGCAAATATATTGCAGTTGAAATGCATATTTTATGTGGACATAGGTTTGTTCTTTTGGCTTTTATTGTTCAGTTCTTAAAATATGGTTTATGGTCTCAAATCTGTTTTTAAAAAAAAAACTACGCTGAATAAATACACTGATGCAATGTTGCAAGCACCTTGTTTTAGTACCGGTTTGTTACACAACTCTGGCCTCATTTCACATTTTGTATTGGTATGTGAAATCAAAGTTTTCCCTGTTTACAGCAATAACAGAATCAATCTGTTTGTACAGAATCACTTGTATTGCTCTGAATGTATTCTGGCCGTCACACAGCCGATGGCCCTTTTTTGCATTTGCGAGGTGATGAGCTCATCTGTTCATCTTTCTACCACAGCAGGTGGCTAGTGCACTTAAAGATCCCTGACTGTGCATGGAGTGAATTCAAAGAGAGACAGTCTTACCGCCTCTGTGAATATGTCAGTCAGTGGCCATGTTGGCAAATAGCTTTAAGATGAACTAGACTGCCAAGTTTACCTCATCAAAAATGCAGAGGTGAAATTTGTCATGCTGTCAGTCAGCTGTCTATTGGAAGCTGCCATGAGCCTTATTTATCCAGTACCTAAAGTGTATTTTTGCATGCTATTTTCTAAATATATGTACTATTGTAGCTGTTACTTTAAATGTAGTACGATTGGGTCAGGACTAGTGGTTAAGGCTGCTCATTTATAGGAAAATAAAATATTGGTTTTGGTCAATATTGTAATCACAAATGTTAGCAAATGATTATGAATGTGCTATATGACTAGAACTTTTTTGATTGTTTTATAAAGATTGAACATTTTAGAAAATTATTGGGGGAAAAAAACAACAGCATAAAAAATGCATACGACACAAACACAGTGATTTAAGCATCGTCTCCACTGTAGGAATTACACTTGGTTTGTTTCTTATTAAAGCTTTTATTTTACTATTTGGTTCTAATTTACTGTTGCTTGTGCATTTTCATTCTCAACACTTTGTTCATTTATTACATAAGAAATTATGGTTTATTTGAATAATCTGCAAAAATGCTGCATTTTGACACATTTGACCATGTGCATGTTTGGTTCTGTCTTTGAGGCTAAGTGCATGCAAAGAACAACACAATTTATCTTTCACGCTTTTACATTACATGAATAAATCTTAATACATCAATGAATCAAGCATGCCGATTTCCACATGAAACTGAGCTTTGCGGAAGAATGAATATGGACTCCTGTAAAGGAGACACGATATAATGCAATAATCATTTTATTTTGATTATTTTTCATTATTGTAAGGTGCAGAAATTGAAATTTGTATTTTGATTATTTCCCAAACCTACATTGATTCATCTTGCCTTAGATGATCAGTTCACATTGCTAGTGGTGTAACCACAATGCTGCAATCTTTTGTTTTATTTTTTATTGAAGTGGTATGAAACTGAAACTGGGTCCAAACCTGTACTAGCAAGGTGTGCCTAAATAAGTGGCTATTGACTGTATATTTATTGTTCAAATCAATGTTGTGTATTCTTCCCATTCTCATTCTTTTATTTCCGACAATTTCCTCTTCCCTTTCTTCTCTCTCTTAATGTAGTGCTAAAAGGCCTCAAAAAAGGAAGGACATCATTTGGATGCTTTTTCAAAATGATGGTCTAGAGCACCACCATGCTCTAAGTTAACCATCCATTTAAATGAATAAAAGTCCAAATTAATTTTTAATGGTTTTTGGAAAATGTGCCCATGACCATGGCATTGCTTGCTCCAAGTTTTAATGCTTGAGCTACAGTAATAAAAAGAAAGAGGCACTCACACACATTTTATTTATTGTCTTGGAGGTTTAGTTTGGTCTCTATTTAAATATGTATTTTCCCATTATCATAAAAAAACTGACAAGAATGGCAGCAAAATAGCCGTCTAATTCTTTGAAAGGACAAAAAGCAAAAAAAAACCTAAAATGGCTTCTTTTTGTGTGCTTTTCTAATGTCTTCTAGCCTTAGTACTGATTTCTATTCACCAAGAGTAATTAGGTTAATATATTGATGTACACAAACTCAAATACATGTATTATCCTTATCTCAAATGCCACACTGAACACCCCCTTATGTGTTTGTTTTCTAGGATTAGTTCGTTCTGTCATGCAGAAAAAACATCATGTCCAACAGAGTCCCATGGCCATTGGCGCCAAACACTGCATTGTGACTATACATGTTCAACATGACCGTTATATTTATTGATGCAGTTTGACTTTTTACTAGTCAAAATGGATTGTCATTTATTTTTGTAGGTGTTTACATGGGCTGGTTTAGATTCTCTGAATCTCCCTGTCTTTAATTTAACAGTGCTGATATCTTGAGACCATCCTCGCAAGAATTGTTTATTTTGCTTGGGTATCTGCATTTCAGAATCAGAATGAGACCATAGTGCGCACACTGAGTGAACTAATTAACCGAGAGGGTTGAATGCCCATGAGCGATTCACTCACTCGCACACTTATGAGGCCACTCACATCAGCTGTAAACAAACTGATAATCAGATAATGACAAGGTGATGAATGCCTCTCTACCTCTAACAAAAGTACTGTCATGTCAGAGCCGATTGGGCACAGATGGAGGGAGCAGCAGAGTCAAGTTCAAACCATTCTAGAAAAACTGCATGAGCTGATAGATTCATCAATCTGTCAAATGTGGCATTAATGCAATTCAGCTAGGAGCATCATCCAGGCTCATTCAACACACACACACACACACACACACACACACACACATTTTTGTATACATGTATACAAAATATATATATACAGTGAAGGTATTCAACACTTTACTAACAGGAGCATACTAACTGCATTTGATTGGATTGCTCAAATAGTGATTTATTTATTTATTTATTTATTTTTACATTTTTTTTTACAGTGAATGAATGGACTCAAGATTTTGATGTTTCAGCTCACACATTGATAAAACGATGATATCTGTGATAATGTAGACATTAAATAAACACTTTAAATTTAAACCCCATAGCACTCAGATAAGTTTTTCTCTCTTTCTGTTTGTGTGTAGGAGGCTAACAACCCTGAATAAATGTGCTGCGATGAGCTTAGAGGTTCATTTCCAGTGTAAACAGGTAAACAAACAAACATGCTGCACACTTCTGATTCAATTATGGGATCCGATAGCCAGCTGACAACTGTTCTTTGCTTGTCTCTTTTCATTAGTTTTGACTTCAATTTAGACATATGCTGATATTAATCTTAGGTTATGTTAATCTATTAGCACTATTAAGTAAGGGATAAAGATTTGTGGCGAGTTGCAGTGTAATAAGCGGAATATTGTACATCCAGGATGGTTGTTTAGTTTTTGCAAGCTTTGATGACATCATCATGATAATATTGTGATATATCTTGATAAAAGCTTCAGCAATTAATTACAACAAGAAAATTTGATACAATCATAAGCATACTTCAATTGGATAGTAGCTTTTAAAAACTTTAAAAATCCTTTAAAAACTTCTGTGGCCTTGTGTTTATGCTATAATTAATAGTATGAATACTAATTTATCTAAATGTGTGTCTGTTACCATCAGCAGAGTGAGGACTCCGAGGAGGACGATGCATGTGCTCTTAGCTCTCGCTGGGCATTTCAGCGTGAAAGTAAAACTTGGTCCCGTCTCCGCACTCTCTCACCGACTCCTGTCTCCCCAGGCAACCGGTCCTCATTCTTACGACCCTCAGGCAGCAGCGATAGTGTACTGAGTGACATCAGTTTACTAGGAGGTACATCCCTGAACTCTGACCTTAGCAATAGTAGCTTGAGCCTAGACAGTGCTCAGGAAACAACTTCTCCAGAGGTTGTAGCTTTCAGTGGAGTCACTGAGGGTGCATCGTCAGTTTTTGTCTCGGCCGGCAAAGATGAGAATGATGACACGGGATCTTCATCTTCCCTTCCATCAGTAAGAGAGAAGCCAAAGCGTCTTTCCAGATCATTTTTACGGAGGAAAGAATCAATAAAGAAGCGCGACTGTGAGAGCGAGACAAAAGAGCGAGAGCGAAAAAGCATTTCGACTATAACTCAACATCAGCCACTTTCAGGTCTGCACTGCACGTCTGATGCAAGTTTGCCTGGCCAAACCACAAATAAGTGCAGAATCACCAAAGATCCACCATGGAGGGCACATACCATATGTCGGAGTAATGTTAGCCAGAAAACAACTTTGCACAAGCCTCACAGAGCATGTCTTTACCTTGAAGACTACCAGTTGACTTGGGAGATTCCCAAGTCAACCAGTCACAACAACCATCAGAGGAAAGAGGATCGTGTGGTCCATCTTCCTTTTGACCACAAGCCTGGAACTTTCCCCAAGTCTCTGTCAATTGAAAGTCTCTGTCCTGTCTCTGTTTCTGAAAGTCCTGACCATATCGACTGGGCAGGAGTAGACGGAGACCTTTCATTGGATGGAAGCGTTAGTCGGAATGGGTCACAAGACTTTCTGTCAGGTATCGGGAGGAGGAGGAACTCCATTAGCTCAATTGGAAGCATTTATGATAATGTTCCAGAGACACCTGGCAGCCCAGGCGACATTTTTGACCCTGGAAAAGAGAAAGCCTTCCAGCATCTTGATGACATTTTACAGCACGTACATGGGCTACAGCACAACATTGAGGAATGGTCACGCTCCCTTGGCATTCAGCCAAAGGATCAATCGAATGCAGAGACTGTGTCCACAGCAGACACAACATTACCCAGCAGTCTGAACTATGATGAGCAATCCATGTCAGATGTTGGGACCACAGTAAGCGATTACGATAGTGCGGGAAACTCTGTGAATGAGGGAGAAGGAGGAATGAGAGAGAGGAGAGACTCTGGTGTGGGGGCATCACTTACAAGACCCAGCAGGTGAGTAAAACTTGTGGTTACACTTTATAGACAGAGGAAATTCCAGCCTGTCAACACTTCTGAGTGCAGTAGGTTCTTATCCAGACGAAGTGTTTGCGGTGTTGTGAATGAATGTGACAGAAAGAGAGAGATGTGTCTTGGTAAACTGGTGTCTGGTGAGTGACAGTTGGGTGTACTTTGAAAAGCCAACTCATGTGTTTGGGATTTGAATTTTTTCAGATTTAAAATGTAAAGTCGACTTTAAGCAAACATCACTGATGATGATAATTAAAAGACCTTAAACAGAACCCTGAGGGGCACAGAATTTCTGTTATCTAAAAGAATAACACTTTCAGGACTGTTTTTCTTCCCCAATAAAATACCTTATCTTTTTGTAAATATGATTTATTTACTTTATAAAGCAAGAATTGTTCAAGTATTGCATTGTTCAGTTTGGAAAGATAAATAAATATGCATTTTCTGAAATAAGCATGTTTACATATGTCCCTTACATTCAAGAGACTGAACTTTTTACAATTTGTCTGTACGTCTATTTATTGTTCACATTTTCTCGCCTTTGTTTTTCTTCCACCCATTTCTCTATGCATAGGAAGTTGCGATGGCACAGTTTTCAGAACTCTCATCGTCCGAGCGTGACCTCCGCATCTTTAGAAATTAACAGGCAGTCGGCTGCACAGCTCAACCTGCTGCAAAAATATAGCCTCTTACGACTGACTGCCATCTTGGAGAAACACACAGACACCAGCAAACATGGCTGGAACTGGTGAGATGACACTTTCTCTTTCATACATTGCCACACGCTTTCTAAAAATCCACCAGTATTTTAGCTCAAGGAATGTTCCCCTTTTAAAAGATGCATTCAGGTTATGTATACGCATTAATGTGATGGACATGTTTCCTGGCTCATGAGGTCAGTTGTGGCATTAATGCTCTTTTATGTCAGATATAGGAAATCTCATTTCTGCCAAAAGTGTTTTTAATGGCACATTCAGTTGAGTAAAACCGCTCTAACAGATGCAGTTAATGAAAGAATCTTTCTGTCTCTATCTGTTCCCCGCTGGCTTTTTATTGCTTATGAAAATTACATTCCATATCTTTCTCTGCCAACAGGGCTAAAATTACAGTTCTATTTATGTACACACACACACACACACACACACACACACACACACACACACACACACACTTTCATTCACCAGTAATGTTTTATTTGGCATTGCAGGAACGGAGTGTAAATTGGTTTATAATTTTTGCATTTGTCCATTTTAAACTCCAGCTGCAGGAAAGGGGCTTCTGATGAGAAGCTTATAGGTCTATCAGATTGTGTCATGGCTCACAGATCAAAAAGATGATTCATTTCATTCTGCACCAGTCACCGAGGAGGCATTATCTTTCCTCTTTCGCCCATTCCCACACACCCCACAGTCAAAGGCCGGCATCAGCGTCAGTGTCATAGGCAGCAAATATATCCCATTTTCACAGGTTTTATACATGTTACTGCAATTCCATTTGCTCTTGCTCTCTAACTATAGCCTGGTGGTGTGATTTTTTTTTTTTTTTTTTTTTTTTATTTATTTATTTTATTTTTTTATTTTTTTATTTTTTTTTTCTGGCAAAGGTGTGACCTTGCAGGGGTTTTTTCTGGACATCCATATATTGGATTTTTGTGCTATTGTCCTCTTTGAACCTCCTTTTGTCATGCAAGCAATATATGATAAAATAAAAGTTTAGCTGTAGTAAGTAAGTAAACAAATTATTGAAATAAAAATATATTTACATAAGTATAAAAATAATACAATTCATGCATGTTGGATAAGTTTACATTTATCCCCATTCAAAATTTCTTTCTCTCACAATGCAACATCACTTTGTTCAAGGATCCAGTTACTAAGTTACACTAATAGGTCAGTGGCCTATTCTTTTGTGATTGGTCATCTGTTTACAGCATGTATTGGAAAAAGCCTTTGCAATATCTGAATTAAATCTCTGAAGCTTTACGCATAGAAGACATTGTATATACATTGATGCGAACAGTAGCAATGGCTGTACTGTACTGTACTGCTTTCACCAACATAGGTCTGTATAGGAAGTAAAGCCTCCGGTATACTTTAAATGCTGAAGTATAGAGTTCAAGTACAAAGTAGATAAAGTTAATAAAGTACAAAGTTCTTTTTCATTCTTCATTTGAGGGCAAAAAGAAGTTTGAAAAGGCTGGGTAACGGTATACTGTTTTCAAATGCTCCATCACAACAATGCCTGCTGCAGAGCGGAGGTAAATGTGTCACGCTAAACAACAATGATGGCGGCTGAGAGAGAACGAAGTTGTAGCCAGTTTTTAAAGTGTACTTTTGTTTACTTTAAATATTTCTTGTTTGTGTTTTGTTTTGTTATTTAATTTAATGGTTGTGAACATCATAAAGGCAAATGGGATGTCAGTACACCAAAAAAAGGGAAGTGGGTGAGACAATTTTTGACCACAATTTTGTTGGATGATTCTTGATTTTGGATTATAATTTGTAACTTAATTCTGATGCAGTTTTTGTTGGTCAATCATTTAGAAATGAACAAGAAGGTTGAATGAATGCGAGTTAAATGAAGTGCATTCAAAACAAAGCCCATTATCATGCTTCTGTGGCCAGATCAGAAAGCCAGAACAAACATATACTGGCAAAAGTCTTAGCAAAGACACCACCACATTTTTGCATTGTTCTGTATGCTGCAGACACACACCAAATCGTGCCGTCAGTGTAGGTAAGAAAAAAGATGTGGCGCAACAAGACGTCCTTCTTGTCCTTTGTGTAACCCCCACAGTCTTTAAAATCTTTCTGCAAGCTCTCTGTTTCAAACTACCAAAACAAACTCAAATAGAACTTTGACATAGAACATAGACTTTGTTCGAAATGACGTCATTTCAGTTCGTTCTTTAATTTCGTTTGAAGTGTACTGGGGCATTAAGACTAGAAATACTGACAACTTATTTCAGGCAGTTCAAAATTGGTTATTTTTCATCTGGAAGACAGTAAATTTATTGTGCAATTTTTGAAACTTTGCAGAGGTTTTAGATTTACAGACTTACTACATGGAAGATAGTATTTAAAAGGCATACCAGGGGGGACCTTAATTAATATTATTTTCTTTTTGTCAATGGACAGGGTGGTTCCAAAGTTTATGAAGCGTTCCAAAGTTCCAGATTACAAAGATAAACATGTGTTTGGAGTTCCATCAATTGTAAATGTCCAACGAACCGGTCAGCCTCTGCCTCAAAGCATCCAGCAGGCGATGAGATACCTGCGCAGCCAGTGTCTGGAGAAGGTTTGTGTGCAAGCAAACACACAAAAACACTCAATTATTATTTTCCTTCAGCTTCTTATCTGTCATTTATTTTTACAGGTTGGAATATTCCGGAAATCGGGGGTTAAATCCCGGATCCAGGCCCTCAGGCAGCTCAACGAGAATTCCCCCGATCATGTGACCTACCAGGGCCAATCGGCTTATGATGTGGCTGACCTGATTAAACAGTACTTTAGGGATCTGCCTGAACCTGTGCTCACCTCAAAACTTACAGACACCTTTCTACATGTATACCAGTGTAAGTGACACACAAACAGTTTTTCACTTTTTAGTGCGTCAAACACGTCATTGCTTCAGTAAGCTCTACATCATTCTCCCGTGTGCGTGTGTGTGTGCGCGTGTAGTTGTTCCAGCAGAGCAGCGTTTACAGGCCGTGCAGGCAGCCGTGATCCTGCTGCCTGATGAGAACAGAGAGGTTCTGCAGACGTTGCTCTATTTCCTCAGTGACATTGCATCTGCACAGGAAAACCAGATGACTGCAGATAGTCTGGCTGTCTGTCTCGCACCTTCCATCCTGCACCTAAATGCTTCCAAGAAAGACGGAGCTTCACCAAGGTGTGTTTTTGTGTGTGTGGATAAGACTGTTATAGATCATAACAGAAAGAAATAAGAGAACACTGCCAGGCTTTTGTAAACAGCTAATGCTAAAAGTAATCTTGTGTTTTTGTGCAATGACCACAGTGTGCTGTGAATTTTGACATCTGAACAGTATGCTCACAGACTTGCATAATTGCATATGCACATCATTATTAATATGTATGCTTTTTTTTTAATTTATTTGTTTTTTGACAAAGTGCCAACATTGGCACAGGCCTTCTGTTGTATCTCAGGTAAATAACAACAACCGTTGATGGCAACATCAATAGATGCCCCATTGTCAAGCACATTTGTGAAGAAACCAGGAACTCTAGTTTTACTCTAGTATACAGATATTTCAATCACTCATAACATCTGGACATAAATAGCGCAGATGTTGGACTGTACACTCTATGAAATGGAGAATACTGTTAATTTTTCTGTGGGTGAAAGTATATATTGGGGTTAAATCAGCACTATGTAAGTTTTCAACCTCATAATAACTTCTCTAAAATAGAATCTATGGTAGAGTAACCTTTAACTATATGAATTCTGCTGCTGCAGCTACCAGATCTGTCTCGTCACCTAAAAATTATGCTTGCAGCTTTGGGTGAGTGACCCGGTAAACATAGCTTCACACATCCCCTGCCAGCGGAACCACAAAAATAGAAATGCCTGTGGTACAGTGTGATCCGCTGTATGTCACATAACACGTTATTTTTGTAGCCTAGGTGAAGTTAGCCTAAAGCTAACTGCGAAACAAAACAATCTAATATAGAACCAACATCAACATGAACACCCTGGCAGACTCACCAAAGAAAAATAGGATGAGGGTTTTGTTGCAGGAAGCAAAGAAAAATTTAGAGACTGATTGGACATGAGTCTGAACACGGATTTGAATCAGACATGCTTGCACTTGATTGCATGATCTTAAAGGGGAAATTGGCTGCATGTGAGGATATTTCTGGAACATAGTGTATTGTAACACAGGCTATTTTACCTGGTCGAGGGTCATGGTTTCCGAACAAAGTATTAGCTTATGCTGGTTCAGTCAGATTACTCAGCAAATGCATGCGAGTTGCACCGCCCACAGAGAAGCACAGTTTTATGACACTGGCAAGAAGTAATAGCGCTTATCAACCACAAGAGGGAGAAAAACTTGCATAGTGTTGCTTTAAAGGGATAGTTCCCCCAAAAATGAAAAATCTTACCATTTACACACTTGTGGTTCTAAACTTTTATGAATTTCTTTCTTCTGTTGAACACAATACAAGATATTCTGAAGAATGTTGGAGAAAAGCAGCCCTTGACATTCATAGTAGGAACAAAAAAATCCTGTCGAAGTCAGTGGCTTTTCATTTTTGGGCGAACTATCCACTTAATAGCTTTGTGAGCATTCAAAATGCCCTCTGATTTTCAGCAGCTTTTAGGTTGTTGAAGTTTCTTTTCGGTTTGGTAACAGGCTCATAAGCAGGAAAGGTGGAGCCAAGCCAGACCACAAGGACCTGAGTGAGAACATGGCTGCCACACATTGCCTCAGTCACATGATTACGGAATGCAAGAAGCTGTTTCAGGTAATCACATTTAATTGCTGATATTTGTATAAATCAGCCATTAAAGGCATAGGTAATGTAAATGTTATATATGAATATTTTAAGGTTTCCTTGAATTATCTTGTGTATATTAATTTATATTTATATTTGTTTTTTTTGTTTTTTTATTTAATAATTTTTTTACAAAAATAAAACAGCTTGTGTTTTGCACCAATCAGCTTTCTGTCACTCTTTCTCTCTACAGATCCCACATGAAATGATGCTCCAGTCTCGGAATTCTTACGTGGCTGCAGACGCTCAGCCGCTGCCTCTGCATGGGCTCGGGGTCAATGCCCTGGGCGAGTCTGTGGATTATCGGGCGTACTTGGAAGACAACATTCAGTGTCTTCTCAGAGAGGCATCTGAGCGGAGTAAAGGCTGGCATCATGCCCATGGACCCGACAACACTGAACTGGCTTATAAAAAGGTAGAGATACACATTTGATTTAAAGTGTATGACCAATTTACATTAGATTAATAGGCCCCAAAATTAACCTTTTTGTTGAATGCATGTAAAAAATGTAGGGAAAAAGTTGTGGAAGGGTTCTTAGTGTCTCACATTAACATGCATTTGAAAATCTGTGTGTACCAGACATATTTCGAGGTTTGGAATAAGTGGAGGTCTGGTGTCAACAAGAGAGAAGCATTTCAAGAGTTTTGCTGTAGTTTTCAAACAAAATAAGTGCTTTGAGTTTAATGTTTGAACGCAAAAGGGGAAAAAAAAACACAATAATTGTGTAATTTTACAGTAAAAAAAAAAGAATTAAGTGTATAGTATTATTATATACAAATAAACATGATTAAATTATATATAGTTCAGCAGTATTATGGTGTTATTTCAACATTTCATTCATTCATTTTCATTTCGGCTTAGTCCCTTTATTAATCTGGGGTCGCCACAGCGGAATGAACCGCCAACTTATCCAGCATATGTTTTATGCAGCGGATGCCCTTCCAGCTGCAACCCATCACTGGGAAACAACCACACACACATACACTACAGACAATTTAGCTTACCCAATTCACCTATACTGCATGTCTTTGGACTGGTGGGGAAAACCGGAGCACCCGGAGGAAACCCACGCCAACACGGGGAGAACATGCAAACTCCACACAGAAATGCCAACTGACCCAGCCGGGGCTTGAACCAGCGACCTTCTTGCTGTGAGGCGATTGTGCTACCCACTGCGCCACCGTGAGGCCCTATTTCAACATTTACTTATTTATTTTTATTTTATTAAATATTAGTAAAATAAAGATATGAATAATATCCTTTTTTTTTAGTCAGGAATGCTCAAAATAATCTGTGTATACTTTTTTAAACCTGAAAAATTAGTGAAAAGAATTCCTGCGTATGTCATTATAGAGTTTCTGTCATTTCACTGGAATTTTATATGAAAATAAAAAATAAATAAAAAAGACTACAGCAAGAATAATATTCTTAAATGTTCACAGTGGAAACAGTTTAAGAATACTGCATAATTAGACCACTGCAATGAATATTAAAAGTTGCTCGTTTAAGTTGTTTTTCTAGTTTAAAAACCCATCTGCCAAGGTTGGAAATTCAGTATTGTGGCAGCACTTGGACTGTGAAGAATAAGAAGCAATCTATGCAAGTTTGTGAAAGAGGAATAGAAAAACATGAGGCGAGGATGGATCCGAGTGCACTTCCAAGTCACTGAATATCCATCACAGTGTGGTTAAATCAATTTAGAAATCATTAAGAAAAGGAAAGGCGCATGGCACAGCTGTAAATCCACCTGTGAAAGGCTGCCCTCAGCACAGCGACTGCATGAAGGTTACAAGCTCCAGTAGCTGACGCTGGAGAGACTGTGCATTCAACTGTTTACAGGGCACTCCATCAGTCAAAGCTTTAGACTGGCACTGGAAGAGAGGAAGGTCACTGCTAAAATGCCATGTGACACTTGAGCTCAAGTTTGCCAAGAGAAATGTGAGAAACAAGCTTGAAGAACATCCTGCTATAAGTATATATCCTTTAAAAGACACCTTTTTCTTATATTACACATATACTATATAAACTACTGGTCAAAATTGTAGAACAGTAAGATTTATTATTATTTTTTTTTAAAGAAGTCTCTTTTTTACGTCTTATGAAAAGGGGCATAACATGTCTGCTTTAAAAATACTTAAAAAGAAAAATTCCCTGTACTTGGAGGTCTGGCAGTTATTTTCTAAACAAGCCTGCATTTATTTAATCCGAAGTTCCGCAAAAACAGTAAAAATTTTAAATATTTTACCATTATAAAAAAACTAAACAAAAAAAATACTTGTTTTCTGTTTGAATATGTTTTTAAACTGTCATTTATTTCTGGGATTTCAGAGCTGAATCTTTAGCATCATTTCTCCTGTCACATGATCTTTCAGAAGTCATTCTAATATGCTGTACAAAAACATTTCGACGGTGGTGTGTATTACTCTATTTAATTCCTTTATGCATAACAGCTTCTCTTTGGTTTCCACAAAGCATCATACATTCTTAATTGCTTTTTTATGTCACTGCTGTTTGTGAGGTTCTAATATTTTCATTTTGACAGACATCCAAAACAGCAATGGTTCAGAAATCTCATAATGATTTTTTTGTTGTTGTTATTGTTTTAATAAAGTATAGACACTCAGAGTTTACCTCCGATATCTTAATTATGAATTGAAACCTACATTGCTCGTAGTAAGGGGGTGTTTTTAAGTACTCTTGTAGTGTTTTGCTCTAAATGTTGCTTTTATGTATAATGTATAGTTTAAGATGAATTTCTGACAGCGATTGTAGGTGCAAAAACATGAAAGTTGAATATTATTATATTGCAAGGTGGTTTTGAAAACTCTTTTTTTTAATTGTTGCTATTTTAATCTGGTTTCTAAAGCCAATCCATATTTCCTGTTTATGAGCTCTTAGGAAACATTTCCAGTGCTGCCTTTTGAATGATGTAAAAAAACAAAACAAGAAAACATGTTTACTTGCTTAAACTGTATTATAAAATGTTGGTCTTTCTGGGAAATGTGTATAGATGCATGATTAACAAGTACAATAATGGCCAAGAGGGGGATATTAGCACAGTATTTGCTTTGAATGACCCTACAAGTTTAATTAAACCTTCAAAATATGAGAAACATTGTACTGAGAAGAAGAAAACACCAAACTTGTTAAAGGCATTTAACTTATTTGGCTAAAAAAAAAACATTAAACTACAGCTTTTGTGGAGCATAGATTTAGTTTTACCATGAAATCACTCAATAAAAACTAAAGATTACTCTGAATCGGTTATTAGCATTTCAGTGGTTTTCCTTTGTTATTCAGTAGTAGGTATTTGCCTGTGAACAATTGAACCATAGAGGACATACAGACTTTTTACACTCAACAACAATTTGTTTGAATAAAAGACAAAGATATAAGTATTCCCAGGCTGGACATCACTGCTGTATATATACACACACATTTTCATTTCTCATTTATTTTGCCATGTATATGGCTTTTAAAAGTCAGTCCATAAGTGCGCTCTAAATGGATTGTATTTTGAGTCTAATTGCAAATAGCTTTTTGTGCAGTTTTGTTTCGGTTCTGTTTGTTGGCCGCTTATCATCAGGCTGAAGTCTGCATGGCCATAGTAGACAGATGTACACTTCTGGTCTCTTGTCACATACACTCAGAGTGAGAATGAGATTTAAATGCTTGTGGCAGTCTACCCTCTCTCCCCTTAGAGAGAGGGTACCCTCTCAGTCTACCCTCTCTCCCCTTAGACTAAATATCAGATGCACTATAAAAAGTGTTGGCACAAGCAAGCTTAGACCATCTGCCTTCAACCCACCTGCTGAAACGATCGTCTGAGGATCATTTTAATGGAAGTCATTATGGTTGTACACAGTGGGACATGAATAGATATGTCCTTCATCTGATCAACTTATTTTGCAGTATTTTTCACTTGCCAAAGAACCACTTGAAGAACTTTATAAAGCCGCCATCAATATTCTTCTATGTCGTGCATGGTCTTTGACGATTGGTTGTTTGCAGGTTGGAGATGGGCATCCGATGCGTCTATGGCGTGTTTCGGTGGAGATTGAAGCACCCCCCACTGTGGTTCTCCAGCGTGTTCTGCGAGAGCGCCACCTGTGGGATGAAGACCTTCTGCACAGTCGAGTCATTGAGACTCTGGAAAACAACACTGAGGTTTTCCACTACATCACAGACAGCATGGCTCCACATCCTCGCAGAAACTTCATAGCGCTCAGGTACACAGACGCATAACTCATTATTTTTTGTGTGATAAACATAAAGGGATGTTTAATCCAAAAATGAAAATTGTCATCATTTAATCACTTTTCTGTTTAACACAAAAGAAAATATTTTGAAGAATGTGGAAACTGGTAGCCATTGACTTTCATAGGACTTCCATTTTCCTACTTTGGATGTCAATGGCTACTGATTTCCACATTCTCCAAAATATCTTCTTTTGTGTTCAACAAAAAAACCTCAAAGATTTTAAACAATATGGTGAGTGAATTTTGGTGTTGGTGTGAACTATTAAGCTAAATTTCGAACTGAAAGATTGACAATAAAAGGTGATAAACTTAAACAGGCTTGGTAATAAATGTGTAATTTTAGCATCAATATGAAATCAGATAAAAATCTGCCTCAATAAGTAAACATTGTAACGCACCAATTCATTTTCAAAAAACTAAACAAACAAAAGCTGATTGTGTTGTTGGCTTGAGTTTGTTGTGTTTGGTTTAACTTGCACATGCTTTTTTGCATGTAAGAAATATATAAAAAATATTAGCAGGTTTGAGAGTCTATGTTGTTTATTAAAATTCTGTAACCAAAGAAAAAGCATTTAATTCTCCAACATCACCTGAAAGGCCATTAAAAATGAGCCATTCACTTGTTCCTCATTAAGGGATCTTTCTGGAGTTTGTACAGAGATGCAAATTAAATGTTTAAACCAGGCATGGGCAAACTCTGTCCTGGAGGGCCAATGTCCTGCAGAGTTTTGCTCCAACACTAATCAAACACACCCGAACATGCTAATCAGTCTCTTCAAGATTACTGGAAAGCTACAAGCAGGTGTGTTTGATTAGGGTTGCTGCTAAACTCTGCAGGACACCGGCCCTCCAGGACAGAGTTTGCCCATTCCTGGTTTTTAACTGTACGTGTCAGAGCAAAAGTTATTTCAGTTTTCTATTTGTCCTTTTTTTTCAGCAGACTCAAGCATACGTATAATGTCAGCAACTGAATATGCATCGGTGTGCATTATTCACTGTAAATATGATTCATATTTGTCAAGCTCTCGCTTTGTAGACAATGTATATGGAAATGTATGTTCCCTTGGCACGTTACATGTCACTTCATATCCAAATAAACCATTTTGCAGTTTGATTAAATGCTTTGTTTATAATGTTTAACCCCTTTATCAGATGCAGAATCATATATGGTAACTTCATTGACATTGATTACAATATATAACCTCTAGTAACACTCCAGGGTTTTTC
Organism: Danio choprae; assembly: GCA_903798125.1. Lineage (NCBI taxonomy): Eukaryota > Metazoa > Chordata > Actinopteri > Cypriniformes > Danionidae > Danio > Danio choprae. The sequence goes on from CAIGQW010054193.1 coordinate 610,711, forward strand.
CAATAAGTATTTTAGTGAGTGTCCTTTAAAGGGTTAACTAATGAAACTTACAGGATATTCTAACGGTAAAAACACCTCCAATGTCAAAAGATCAATCAAAGTTGATTTGTCATGACATTCAAATTAAATCAGGTGTAATTATTCCCAAAGGTTAATCATAAATCATGTAATGTGGTCATTTGTGTTGCAGACGTTGGTGTAGTGACCTTCCCAAAGGAGTGTGTGTTCTTGTGTCTTCCTCTGTGGACCATGATAATGTCCAGCTTGAAGCAGGCTTACGGGCAGTGCTTCTGACATCCCGTATCTTCATTGAGCCATGTGGAATGGGACGGTCCCGGCTTACACACTACTGCAGAGCAGATCTACGGTAAGACACACAGGTTTTAGGGATAGAGTGCTATATACTTCAGATATTTTGCACAATACACTGAACAAAAACATCAGGCTTAAGCACAGTCGTACAATGCTGCAAAGTGGCGGGATAAAAGAAGATGGTTAGACATTGATAAAGCGAGTGATTGCGTCATATATATCTGTATAGACTGGTCCCGTTTTGATCTTCTATTGGTCTCATGCAATCTCGTGATGCGATTTCGCAGGTTAGAGTTCACCAAGCTTGAACTTTGGAACAAAGCGACATGCGAAACTTGTTACATGAGATTCCAGTGTGCCGCATTCGCATATGAATGAATGGAAGTTGAATTGGGCATAAAGTTCAGTGTGACCATAGCTTCAAGCCTCATCCACAATGGGAAATTTATTGCTCTTGTTGGCAGTTTTTTTTTTTTTTTTTTCGCAAACATTTTTTGAAATTTAAGCGATTTATTTTTTTTCTCTTTCAGTAAACTGAGTGAATACATTACAATAAATTGATGAATTGTTATTCAAGGATCGATTCATAGATTTTTTGGGAATATTGTGACTGAGATTAGTTTTTAGGAGCAGATGGCGCTCTAGGCTAGTTTTTAATAATACATTCTAGGTGAGCATGAAGAAGAGCATTTGAGCGTTCGGTCATGTACAATAAGTGGTCAAATGTACTTGCTCTACAGCTATTATTCCACGAGTTGATGTAAACACGGCTCACTATGAACACTCTAATTGAATCCATTGCATTCTATTTGATCTGCAACTTCTGTTTACTCGGCTAGACCGTTTTGTGCTTAAGCGCCAGCAAGTTGTGTTCTACTGTAACTTCAGCAGCTCAAGGCATGTAAACAAAAGCGGCAATCTCATTGGTTGGCCAATTTTTAACATGGCACGTCTAATCAAATGAATGAGCCTGAGATGGGTTTTTTGTATGACCCATTTATGCCTCCCTTTTTGTGTGACCGTGTGCATGCTCACATTAGCACCCTTTGTTTAGTCACAAGATGTTACAATTCTGCAATAATCACAAACCTTTACGCTGACAAATATTATTAATAATAATTGTACTTGTTGTATTTCTGTGTTGCAGGGGGCGCTCACCTGATTGGTATAATAAAGTGTTCGGTCATCTGTGTGCAATGGAGGTTGCCAGAATACGCCGTTCTTTCCCTGTTTTGACAGCACGGGGACCTGAGACCAAACTCTGAACCCACTGGGTTAAAATGTAAAACTATTTTATATAAGAAAGAATGAGAATGCAGAGTGTGCAGGTGTATAACCGAGGATGCCAGTGTAAGTGTGAAGTTGGAAAACTAAGAATAAAAGAGAATGAGAAGTCTGGAAATGAGTGACAAAGAGCACAGTATTGTGTGTAATAGTTGGACTATGCAAAAAACAACAACAAAAGCAAACCCACTGTGGTTTTAAAAGCCATAGATGATTAATGTGAAAAAGCTCAAGCTCACAATCATACGGTTGATAATGCGTCTAATCTGTTTGTCTGTTTTGTTTGTGTGAGTGTTTATATTTGTGTTAAGCAGTGCGTATCTGCAATGCCTTAAATAATTTGTCTAATAATCCGTCGTTGTCTGTCAGACACCTCGTTCTCAGGTAAACAAGTTTTTGACTTGCGCAGGAATGTTTGTGTTGATGCACTGATAATGACCAGTTTGCTCAAATGCCAAGCGCTAGACGTTTATAACATCCAAGCATCTGCTTTCTGTGTTCTTGGCATTTTGTACATCATCAGTCCAGCTTGACGCACAACATAGAGACTACAAACATATTCTGAGTGGTGCTGCTGAGCAAATACGACACGCTCCACTGATAAACTATATGATAATCTGATGTGTGCAGGCCAAATCGAATCAGTCTGACATTTTTGTACATCAGTTATTTTTGTGACCTCAATCCCTTTCTTTTTCCGCCACCCCCCTTTCTTATTTATTTGTGTCAGCCATTTGCAAACTTCATTTGTGGAGTTTTAATAATTTAACGTCTGCATGGAATCCATGGGAATGATATTCAAGAGACTTTATTGCAGCTTTACTTTTTGTACTTTGAAATCTTTATTACACCTAAAGGTAAAGACATTTTTTTGTATACAATTAGATGATTCACTTTCTCAGTACATTTCTTAACTGTTATCATTAATCCCAAGTGCCTTTGAGAAACTAAAGACAAACGCGTGTAATGTGCTAGTCTTTTGTCTCGTAATTGTCCTTAAATCTGTGCTGTTTCACCAGGGCATTATGTAATATCAGTATTTTATTTATTAAAACGTATAGCTGCATGTATACATTTGTTTTAAGTGTTCTGCCTCAAAGTGAAATAGTTCAAGTGCCACAGTGTGGTTATCTGTGGCTTTACTTGTTCTAATGTGTAAAACTCTGGTCCATTTACACATCTTTTTGAATAATAATTCAGCATTAAATGGATTTTCTAGTAATGTCGATTTAATTCTTTCATTAACAATCAAACTCGCTTGTGTAATATGCCAACTTAGCCTTTCGTGCAATGAAAATAAAGGAGCTTTTCCAAAGAAGGTTAGTGTTGCTGTCTTTTTTTTTTACAGACTGCTATTAAGCCTGAGAACAGAATTTAATTCAACTAACAGCCGTCTTATGGTGTTCGTCAGTCCATTTAGATCACATTGGTGTCCTGCTGGCACAAGGTGTTGTAGGACATCTAAGGACAAGGGTTTATTTCGCCAAACATATACTTTAGAGTATGTTTGGAGACCTATCATTTACAAAAGTTGCTTTTCCTACATTATTCATTGGAAATTTGTTACTGATACACAGTAATTACTGATTCTAAGTCACAGTCTGTGGGCTGACAGCCGGCCTTATCGTGGTGAAACCTTCTGAGCTGTCAGTCCTCTGGGGAGATAAAGTGCTCCTTATTTTTTTTTGCCTCTTTAATTATTAAAGTGTATAAAATTGGCCAATTATGCTGTGCCAACGGCTAACAGGTGACAGTTCCCCAGCACCATTTAATGTTAAATGAGTGAAATGCTTTTGAATAGGTCAGGAAATAAGTTAGACAATAGATTGTTTTTTTGTTTTTATAGGAAATTCAGTTTGCTGCTTCAAATGTTGAGACATTTAAGCTCTGTCAGCTGCAGAAGGTTAATTTGTTATGTATTTATAGGTGACATCTGCAGACCTTTTAATTATTGTTCTTATTATTTTTTTGAATGGAATTCTATGCAGAAAATGATATTGCCTGAAAGCTATATTAAAATAACTAGTGATTCCACATTGAGACGATGACCTTTGTGACAAATCTAGTTTATGCGAAAAAGCTTAGTTTCTGGCTTTTTGGAGTTGTATGAATTATCTTGTGTGCGTGCGAGTGAGAATGAGAGAGGCCTGCAAAGAATTGTAGCAAAACCATGAAGCTTCACACCACATGTAATGCAAAGGTTATTGTAAAAGTAAACTTTGGTAACGTACAGTAAGCTGCCAGATAAATGTAGCCAATTATAAAATGCATTTGCCTCTTAGATGCAGTAGCATACAAGTATGAAGATTAAATAAAAATATTCAAGTAAAGCACAAGCATCAGATATGAAGACACCAAAGCTTGAGTTGAGTCAAGAAAGTTAAAACTGTGGTTAGGTCAGAAAGCTGTATAAGACCGATTAGTTGAAAGCAGGATTTTCACAATGCAAAGATTACACAAGTAAGAAAGAGTATGCCTCTACAGTTATGTCAATCGTTATTTTGACATTGGAATAGTTTGTTCAGTATATTTAATTTGAACATAATGACTCGTATGTGAGAGATCGTATGTGTTTGTGGTTGCAGATTCTTTTATTACAGTTGCGGCTGGAAGAACATCCGCTGTGTAAAACATGCCAGAATAGTTCATTCTGCTGTGGCGACCCCTGATAAATAAGAGACTAAGCAGAAGGAAAATGAATGAATGATTCTTTGAACTTAATACTAAACCTGGAAGTCTGCATTTTTAACTCCTAATTATCATTTCATTTAAAATTCAGTGTGTTAAAGGACAGTAGTGTACTAAACGGTCTAGAAAAATGTGCACAAAAAAATATAACCAGAAGTTATTCGATGACAAACATTTATTAAAACTACCACGAAATGCCACTTTAACATAATATTCTGACTGACTCACGCTGGCTGAATTCCATTAAATTTTTTTTACTTCACTTGCTAACTTCTCTCCATCTCGTTCATGCAGATACGTCATTGATTACGTAACATACATGTCCACTACTCGCCAAACAACTGAATGGTTTTAAATGGAATGCCCCAAGCCTGTAAGCACTTGGGAACCATAGACGAAATACCGGTTTGTAAACATTCAGGATGCGCGCGCATCGAGGTTGAAGAAAAAAACCGGGAGCGCATAGCATTTACAGCGAAGGAATGACATCCGATGAGGTACAGAGTTTGTTGTTGTATTAGAGATGTTATTTTGATTACATACTATATATAATATTTACATAATTCTTTCAGCGTATTATAACAGCTTGTCACCCAGTGATAAGCACAGTTATTCGGCAAAATTAACATTAAAGTGAGCGGCGTTCGTCTGACAGGTCCATTTGCGATAGCACCCTCCCAATGGATATTGGATAAGATGAAGTGGCCAAGCATCCAGCCCGAAATATACAACTGTCTCATTGAAACTCCAAGTGATTTTACAAGAGAAACGTTAAAGGCCTACACGTTTTTGGATGCCTACAATTTTGTTCTGTGTGGTCATGTGCAAGAAATAATGTCCCATGATTACCAGATTCAAAACTTTGTAATGCTAAAAACCGTGGTTCTGCCTAGCCAAAGACAAGGAAAGAAGACGGAACTGTACAAGGCCTGGGTAATCATCAAGCAAAACAACTGCATTCTGACAGCGAACTGCACCTGTATGGCAGGGTATGTGAACTTACATTTTTATATTTCATTCTAAGCTTTCAGTGTCCGCAGTTTAATTAACCATATTTAACTGTTTTTGCTCAAATCATTGCTGCTATCAAAAACGAGTAATGTGTATGAGTCAGCATAGCGTGAATTTACCTGATATAAAATGATAACTGCAGAGTCCAGCATTTTTAATTAGGTCCTCACTCCATTCAGCTCTTCTGATGGCTGTTAGCTAAAGACGTCTGCGGTTGACATTAAAAGCAGTGTGGTGTACGGTAAAATTTAAGTTTTCTATTTTTGGACTTTCGATTTTGGCATCCTACCGCACAACACGACATGTTTGCTATTGCAACCGGTCTTTTTTCTTGCAACCGGTATGCGCGGTTGAACCCGTGTGACGTAGGTTGGTAATTCCCCTATACCGTTTCAACGTCACAATCGCATTGTATTCTGGGACATTTAGGAGCTGGAGAGGACATATGAAGCAGACTCGCTCCGTTATGTCATATAATCGACGGTATGTCTATAAGCTTCGTCCACTTAATGAAGTGTAATGCACTTTAAAATGGCAGCAGGGATTCAAACGCCCAGAGGGAACATGTGAAGGGACGTTTGAGAGTGCGTGTCTAAAGCCCCGGTCAGATCACAAATATTTTTATTGTTGGTTACAAAGTCAATAAGTCAGATTATGCGATTTGTATATTTATTTATTTTTTTCCTTCTAGATAAAATCTTGACTTGTCGTGGGTAACAAATGTGCCAGACTAGACGTTCCTCTAACATCAGTCATCTCGTGACGTCTACGACCAGCTTTATTTCCCAAAGCAGTTACAAGTGTTGCTATAATGATTTATCTTATCTCATTTACAATTAAAAAAAAAAAAATCTTATGTCAGTGTCAATGTCTCAATAAACACTGATGCTTGCTGACAACTAATAACTACATTATTTTAGGGCATTGGTTATGACATGGGATCAAACTTATGATTCGTTTTTAATATTAAGATATTTTCTTTGAAATCTAAATGTATATTTTCCTGCCAGGGTTGCTTATTAAACACTCCCTTGCCTAAACATGCCGCGAGTGAGACGGAGATAATGAAAGCACATCAGTAGCAAGGAAAAATCATATGCTCAAGACATAATCTTTAAAATAATGACATATTACAAAATGAACAAGTATATGACAGAGTTCTGTGAAACAACAATTACAGTGCAGCATTAATTAAATCCTCATTTTCCACAGAGTGAAACAAATCATCCACCCAGTTGAGTAGTGGAGGGTCACAAACAAAAATATAATTTTTATATTTTTCTTGAAAAAATATCTTTTTGAAAAATTTTTTGTTTGCTATAATTTTTATCTTAATTTTAATGTATCTTTTGTTGGTCAGTTATTGATAAACAAGAATAACAAATAACATTTGAGTTGAAACGCTTCAAAACAAGTCCGCTATGCGCCAAAACACGAATTGCCTTAAGATTGTGTTGGTTTGTTAAAAAAATAACAATAATCTAGCGTAAATAAAATTAAAGTGAAATATTCACAGAAAAGCCTAAAATCAACAGTTTTCACTAATGACAAATTTGAATGAGCAGAAAATGCTTTTGCAATGTATTCGCAACACATGGAAAGAACGAATTCGGTTGGAAGGCTGAGAGAACTCAGAAACTAGTTGTGAGAATGCAGATGTCTGCATATTTGTGCCAGTCCGTCAGATAAAATTGTTTAATATTTTAGAAAAGGTAATTAAAATTTGCATAACCAATGATTAATCTTGCACCCATGACTCACTCATAAGTAAATATGCAGCCTATTTTTAGATTACCTGACCAGCGCATTAACGGCAGCACCCTCTGAGATAACCCACTGAGAAATGATGTGCTCATATTGCAGTTTCACCCACGTGACGGAATTCGTCGTGAGGAACGAGAAAAAAATGAAACATGCTAGACTTTCTGCGATGGTGTCGTGAGGCGTCGCAGGCATGGTATCAGTTGTCGTAAACTATGTCACGTTACAAGAGAAGAAACGATTGCATCTTGTGTCACGACGCCAATTTGTTTTGTTCCGAAACAGGGATTAAAATTGTTACAATGTTTATTTTTGTTCTTGGTGTGGGGGTGCGGTCGCTTTTACACGACAATGTTTCTAAACGAACCAAAATAGTTAAAAGTAGTCACCTGCGAGTAAACTCTCCTCACATTGGTCAGTTTTAGGGTTTATTTTTCAGAGTCCCACGAATTCCGCTATCATACGTCGTTATTTCAATGTATGATTATGAGAAATGAGACATAAGCAAAAAAAGTGCACTTTACTTTTTAATGGTGACACCGACAGACATCGTCACCAAATATAAATCAGAGAGATAAGACTTTCTCATACATAGCCTCATTTCAGTTGTCAAGGGTTGTACAAATTGAACTGTCAATCAATCCATTGCCTGTCATTTTCTGGATTATTTTAATTAGTTCTTTTAAAATAAGAATACGACATTTATTAACTTTGTTTTTATTATTAATTTTGAGCTAAAAAAAACATTGGTGGAAAGTCGCCATGTGAAAAGTCAATCTTCCCAATTAAGATTGCACATTTAGATCTACTTTTTGATATAAGTTGAAGCATCACAAATAACCATGTAAGTACCATTTTGAGAGCAATACAATATTGTACGAACAATAGAACACACACATCTCCCTCTCTCCCGTAAATAAACCAACACAGGTTCATTGGAAATACGTGCTTCAACCTACAATTTGTAAAAAAGCAAAAACATATTAATGATGTCCATAATTTGCAATCAAATAGGTTTGCCTCACCTATCTATCTCCATATGGACAACTTTTCCATTGCGGTCAGTTTGCTCAGTAGCTCACTTTGTACAGTATTGTATTTGTGATGCAGAGTGCTTAGGTTCAAGACCCGTACGGCACAGTTCTACATAATAGATAAAAGCAATGTAAAATCAAGGTAAAACTATGTGGGCGCAGTGCTTTTTACTCCTACGTTTGCTCTTAAAAACTGTTGATTGGGTCTAGGGAAGTGTTTAGGTCAGTAGTTTGCTGCTATTGGTGATCTATATGACGAGCGCATAGAAGTGTACAAGAAGGATGTGAATCTGAAATATACGTACTCTAATTAGATGTGCAAAAATGTAGACTGTGACCTCTACTGGATTTTTCATCTGAAACGTGCAACGAAACGTAGGTTGAGGAACTTCTTTCCAATGAGATGAGGGCCAAAACAAACAGCATCAGAACATGTGTGCGTTTGCAGCTGCACATACTGTACATCACATGTCAGTACTTCACACTTGTAAATGTGCTCAGTACTATTAACCAAGGGCTTTATTTTTGTCAGGAGCCATAGTCTTGAATTTTGTATTGCCACTTTTTCTGACTTTCAGAGCGCTGGGATCTGCATTAAGAACCACAGTTTTAGCTAAACGTCTTCTTTGATGTTCTTCTGAAGGAAAAAAAAAATTACTTACCTCTTGGATGACCTGAGGGTGAGTTTTTAGGCTAAATCTATCTTTAATATGATAAAAAATAAACAAATACATACACACATACATAAAAATGCAGTCATCACAATAACTTACCAGCAAGTGTGCTTGTTGCAAGCTCATTTTCTTAACAGCTCTGCTTTTACACTTCTGTTGTCTTAGAATTCTGTATAAAGGTTTTGTATACAGGTTAGATAACTTTAAAAGAAATCAGCAAAATTTTATTTCAACCCTTGCATAAAGAAACAACATCATTCATCAAAACTCTGTGAATGTCTAGGTTTTCTCTCAAAAGTGTGCAGTATTTAATCAATGTTTAATCAGTTGGCAACACTCGTATTTGACTAAAGTAAAGGCTATATTTTCTAATGTGAGTAGTACCTGCATACGTGTAAAAATGTTTTTAGGAAGACTGTATTCATAAAAGTTCAAGCAGCAGATTCTTAATGTGTGTGTGCGTGCGTGCGTGCGTGAGCAATATCACACTCATAGCAGTTTGATGTATTTGAAAATCCAAATCCTTATTCTCTGTGTGCTCAATGTACAATGCCAGAAATGCTCATTTCCATTGCTTCCCAAGGATGATACATCAAGAAAAATATGGATCCATAATGTGAGACCTTAAATTAGGCAATTAATACAAACACAGCAGCCTGTAATATGCACTAATTTCATCTCTAAGGATGTAATTTAAGGTAATGCAAGAATGCTTCCTGTGCCCATTGTTGTTGTTTTTTTCAACAGAATATATTGATATTTGAATCAGGCTTTGTTGTCTGACTTTCTGTGACTAAAACTCTAACCTGCAGCTATGAATGGTCCAGCTCAGTTAGCAGATGACTGACCTTGGATGCTTTTTATTAAGCCTGAGCACTGCAGGGAGATTAGGGAATGTCTTTCTTCAGTAAAGCCACTCTATGATAATGAACTCTATCCTAAGTCTTTCTCACAAGACATTGTCTGATAGCTGATTAAAATACGTCAGATGTAGGGGAAAAAAATAGTGCTGCCAAACAGCTTCAGTTATGTATATTTAAATAATTATTATTTATTTGTTGCAATTATTTGGTTTTTACATTCATCTTTACATATTTTAAACAAATGACAATCACATCAGACAAATGAAAGCCGTGAACTTCATAAATAATAAAATCATACAATAAAAGTCCTGTAATCTTAATAACAGTAATATGGGTCATTTGATGCCAATGTGAACACAGTAATTATCTTTATTTCTTTGTACTTTTTAGTGATGTTTTTATTGTAATCTTTCATGGTTGAATCATTTGAATATTCAGAACATACTTCCTTCTCCCCCATATTTATTTTCAATTTGGTAACATGTTACTTGACAGCAGTGTTCATAAATGTCATGAAACAATTATGAGATGACACATATCATGAATATGAATGAGATTTTATGCATGCTTGTGACAACTGTCATTAAGTGTCATTCGCTCAGTCATTTTTAATTTAAAAAAGTGGGATTGTTAGAGATATCTTTATTATGACAACTTGAGATAACCAAATGCATCACAACCTGTCTTTTGCTTTGACAACTTGACATTACCAAGACAACAAAACCTGTCAGTGTCTTTGTCATGACAACTTGACATTACCAAGACAACATAACTTGTCATAAATCTGTCATAAACATGAATGTAATGATGCCATTATATTTGTGTCATGAATTTTATAACCTCAACTACAGAGGGACCAATTGAATTTGGCATTTAAATGTCATTAAATATTCATTATGCTTTTATAAAATTATTTGACAGAGTACTGACACCTGAGAAACTGTAATGACAAACTCTGTTTGTTGTTGTGAATCAGAAAGTAATCATCCATGACACAATTATAATGGCGTCATGACAATCATTTCTATGACAGATTTATTTATTTTTTTGTCATTTTTTTATGACAGAAGTTATGATGTCTTGGTAAAGTTGTCATAACAAAGACATATTAAACAATGTCACATTTAAAATGACATAACTGAGCAAATGACACTTAATGACAGTTATCATAAAATTTCATTCACATTTCATTCACATGATGTGTCATGTCATGATTATAAGTGTCATGAACTCCCTTTTCAAGTATGTGTTTTCATATCTTGACCGTATGCGACTGCCATCCCTGATTCTTTGTTTTCCAAACACATCCACACAAGCAAACAAAAATGCAATTAAATCAGTCGGAAGGGTTCCAATCCTCATCCCGCCGGGTCCGTCCCGAACCGTCTCCTATCTGCTCAGCCACAGAGTTTGGCTTTCTCTGCGTACAAATGTGCTGCTCCAGGTCGTTATGGCAGTTGAAGTTTCTTAGGTTCACGGTATGTGCTTTCTTTGCTTTTCCACATAAGGCTGGTTTTACATGTTAATTGCATAAGCATATATTGTTGATGATGGTCTGCTGGTTAATGTGGCCGTGTGTGCTCTCATTTCTTCAACCCTGCAGGCCTCTGTAAGCCTTATTAACTTGTGCCGAGGATGAGAGCGTCTTGTGTGTGTATGTGTGTATGGTCATTATCCTGTCATCTATTAACTTTTTAATCCACATGGAATATTAATCTCAGAGCAGATGCATAGTGTGTGTTTGTGTCAGTTAGTCTGCTGGCAGCGATATTTCAGACACTGTTTAAGTCGCTGCTGAAACGCACTGGTTGTGATAGTGTACAGGATGGGGTTCAGGGCACTGTTTATAGGAAGGATAAAAATCACCACCCACAGAATGATGGTACCTGGAGAAGACAGACAGACAGAAAGAGAGAGAGAAGAGCATGCAGATTAAATTGTATTGTCCAAGGGAAGAACTGCAAATCCATTCTAGCTGATAAGTGTTCGTGTGTGCTCATGGTGGTTGAATGTCTAATCTTCGCTGTTCCCGGGGTTCCAGCTCTCAGACATCTGCTAATCAAAATGCACCTCTCAGCTTAGATTGGCTACTTGCTTGTCTGTTGTGTTTTTTAATGTTATTAGTCAACATATTTTGACAAGGTATACATGGTTATACTGGCTTAAAATTTAGCATAAAGGAAAAATGAAAAACTATCATTAATAAAAAGATTTTATAATTTTTAAAAATGTATTTATATAGTATATATAGTAAAAAAAAAATGTAAATATTACATATTAAAGTAATCCGTATTTGGTAGAAAGAAAGAAATAACTAATAAAACAAATTGTTATTCTGACCATTTGGCCAATTTTCTGGAAGCAAAATGAATAATAATCATAATAATCATAATAATAATACAAGTAATAATAAAACTTTGATTGATTTTATGAACTAGGGCACTAAGATTGATTTTCCCTCTCAATTACAAGTATGTATAAATCTTCACCTTCAGCTTTCATTCTCTGATATTTGAGTGGCTTCACTCTAAAGGTACATTTACATGACAATAATGTAAAAATTGACTTTTACATTTCACATAAAGATAACAACATTCTAAAAACTAAAATCTCCATTCACATGAATCAGAAAGAAACACTAAAAATGCTGTTATTATACATGCCACTATACATGCCTGCACAAACAAATTCTTCTGCACACACAGTTTTGTAGTCTCCTGTTGATGTTTTGTCTCATGTAAGCACTCTTACTGTATACAGTATGCCTATAAACGTAATATGCAATATGTGTGTACTCAATATGAATGATTTCACTTTTTTTTCAATTCACAGTTTTTTTCATTTGCACATTTTAAAAAACGAATGCTTTGAAACCTGAAACTTTGAAACAGCCACTAAGTAAGTTTAAAAACAAAGCCACAAAGTTTTCATTTTTCTGAATCTGCTACATCAAGCTGATCAAAAATCGCCATTGAAAATCATGCATCTTTGAATGTTGGTTTGTTACTTTCAATTTTGTATTTATTTAGTCCTAATTTTTAGTCCTTAGTTATAAGTTATTATAGTTATGCCCATAACAACATGTCTATTTTTCCTCTACAGATACACTTATTGACTAAATGTTTATTACTCCATTATTTGGATGTATGTGTCTGCAATTTAGTCTCTGTGAAATAGTTTTAATCGTATTTATTGTAGTTATGTAAATGCAGTAGTGCATTATTTGCAAAGCAAAAAAATAATTAAAATAAATCAATGCCTACTGGTGAAGAAATCAGATCTAGTTGTTAGGTCCAGTAAATTTTCCTTTATTCATTGAACACCAGACCCACAAGAACAAGCCAGGGGAATTTGTATCACTGATTGGAAAGCAGGGACGGATATTGCAGTAATTTGGAAAACTCAAGCCTTATTTCTCCACAGTAATTAATGGTCTACCTCGTGACAATCATTAGATAATCTGCATCTAAACTGCGGTCTCACCAATTATGAGTTAAGACATACACTCATAACAACCTGCCAGTGTGCTGTCAGCAGATATTAGCCTGAAAATTGTGATCACATTTTTTCCCTACCTGCGATCTGTACTCTTAGCAGTGAGAGTATCTTCAAGAGGAAGATTGGGATCCAGCACAGGGCGTCAGTGAACACGATGAAGAAAAACCGCTTCGCAATAGTCACTTCCCGATCAAATACTGTTTGACGCGCTGTCTTTGCTGTCTTCTGGACAGAGTAAAACATACTGGAGTAAGAGAATACGATCATCACAAAAGCCAGCAGATTCAGACCTGAAAGAAAAACACACAACAAATCATCAGCAACATCAAGTGAAAAGTGTTCAGCAAAATAATAAGTTGTTCAGCAGTTGTACAGTAATTGTTGTTATACAATAGTCACATTTTTTTTCTTTTGTCTTTGGATTGGTTACATAATTTTGCCTTTTTTATTTTGAGTTGTAAAAATTGCACACAAAAATGTGGGGGGGTTTTCAAACCAATTTTGATTCGAATATGAACAAACCCAAACTTTGGGATACGTTTTTAAAAGTAATTTTAAACCCAATAATAGCCCAAAAGTTGGTTATCAACAACCCCACATTTTTTACACTGTACTTGAATCATCCCCAAAATGAGGCATCTACTTGGAAGCTTTTTGCGAAGTATTTTTTACACCATTGGAAAAAAAAACGATTAGCAGAACAGATATGATTTGCCCCCCACCCCAAATTGTATTAACTGAAAGCTTTTTGATACACAGCATTGTTTAATCAGTAAATGTGCTGTAAGATTTGTAGATGATCCAGAAAAATGTAAAGAATTGCTAAGTCAACTTTTTGGGAAAAAAACAAACAAACGCATAAACCCACACATACTAGCTTATCCAGCTCTCAAACATATACAACACCAAATCTGTACACTGCAGCGGCCTTACCGAGAAAAATGGCTGTGGAATAGCATCTAGCACCAGGTTTCTCTGTCTGGTCTGAGTGAAGAGGGAAACACACTCCGTTCCGCCCATAAAAATTCCCAAATGTCTGTTTATCCCAGAAGGGAATAACTGCAATGATAAATCCTAGCAGCCAGATGAAGGTCAGTGAGCACAGGGTCTGTTTTCGCCCGGCACGATAATGCTGGAATGGGAAGACGATGCACAGGTATTTCTCTAGTGTCATGTAGGTCAGCATCATGACAGACACTTCTGTAGACAACATGGCCAAAGAGCCAATCAGCTGGCAGGACAGGCTCTCCATCCAAATCTGAGCATGACGGTTGTACTCGCCACAGTACTTGATGTCAAAGGCGCCGATGAAAAGCAGATATACACCCATGAGACAGTCTGCACCTATTGGAGACAAACAAACGTCGCATTACATAATTTAATAGCTGTCATCAATCTGTCCATTGCCATCAGTTCATCCCTGACCCATTTGTCCATCTGCCCATGCAGCCATTTGCCATGTCCATCCACCTATCCATGCATTCATCAATCTTTCATCTGTCCATTTACTTGTCCATGTATCGATCTGGCACTTTTAGTCCTAAAACTAAAAAATATTACTGATTATTTTTAATGAAATAATACATAAATATTGAACGAAAATCACTTGTAAATAATTGTTTGAAATGCTATATTGAAAACTAACTGAGATGGGGTGAAATAAGTTGAAATAATAAAATTGGAAAAATTAAATTGCTAAAACTAAGACTGTATGGAAAGACAAAAGCACATAAAACATGCCGTTCACAGGCATCAAACTAAATGTTGGTGATTTTAAATAAAGATGAAATGAATTCAACTGTTTAGATCAAAAACTTAACTCTCACTCCTATCTTTTGGCTCAGTTCCTAATGGAGAAAACTTTAATTTTATATATATATATATATATATATATATATATATATTTTCCCGGGGATGGGTTGCAGCTGGAAGGGCATCCGCTGCGTAAAAACATATGCTGGATAAGTTGGCGGTTCATTCCGCTGTGGCGACCCCAGATTAATAAAGGGACTAAGCCGAAATGAAAATGAATGAATGAATATATATATATATATATATATATATATATATATATATATAATCCAAAATAACGAATAATGCCAAATGCAGTACGGTACATACAGTAGAAAATACTAAATTGCTACATTTACATGGATCCCAGTACTCCATTGGTAAACAGGTATTCAAGTCCAAACAAAACACATATAATCCAATCCAAACTTGAGCAAATCCAAGTAATCCAGTAATCACCATAAGAATCAATTTAAAAGAATTTTCAAGATTTTAGTGGACAGTTCTTTAATAAGCTATTTATATAAATATTGTCTACAATTTCATCAATTAAAATGATTTTATTTCTGTTGAAATAAAAGGTGTTCATGTGCTCTCTTAAAAATACAGCTTCTTTATGGGCATTGATGGCTTCATGAAATCCCTTATCGCTCAGTCACCTTTCTATGGTTTCTTGGTTTATTTCAGTATTTATCTCTGGTAGTGTATGGCCAGGCCTGTTTGCGTCTCTTTTATTGCTGCTCTTTATATCTCTGTGTCCCAGAAACCTGCTGAGGTGTTTGTTCATCTAATAATTAACAAGCACCAAATCCCCCACACACTCCATTTCATTCACTCCAAAACATTTTCCTCCCCTCTCAGATGTCTCTGCCCACTTGTATTTTCATTCATCACCTCAGGGCCTCTGAGATGAGACACTTCACACTTCACATGATTGTGTTTTTGCAAGTTAGCATTTATAGAGCCAGATTTTGTAAACTAAATAGCATTATGTGAGTGTTCTACTGACAATGTGTGAATTAAAGAACAGAGATCCAGCAGCTCATTTTCATACTGTCTAACAGAGTGCACAAACAAGAGCTGACGATGGTAAGACGTGTAAGTTTCTAACAGGTGCAAAATGGGTTAACATTTTGGATGTGCCAGACAAGTCAACTAAATGATACTCTGGGTGCTAATCAACACTAAAAGTAAAGTATGAGGGACAACAGCATAATTAAAAATCTGTGTGATCCAAATTTACAATGTTTATTTTACTAGGGCACATTGATATTCCTCAGATGGACAATTAATCCTTGTAAGTTAATCCAATATATATATATATATATATATATGTTTTTTTTTTTTTTTTTTTTCATCTTCAATCAGTTTCCCTGTTGACATCATTTTAATGGCTTTAGCAACAGTATTTTTAACCATGCCCCTCTTACTGTTAGTTTGATGTGAGTAAATGATGTGCAGACTGACTGGATTTAAAACCTTTGAAATGTCCATAGTTAAAGATTATTTCATTATTATATTCATTATTTCCCCAACCCATACCACCCCCCCCCCCCTTCTTCTAAAAAAAAATGAAATAAAAAAATGGTAATTAATTACTCATCCTCATGTCATTCTAATCCCCTGAGACATTTGTTCATGTTCAGAGCACAAATTAAGATATTTTAGATGAAATCTGAGAGCTCTCTGACCCTCCGTAAACAGCAAGGGTCTTGAGGTGTTCAAAGTCCAGAAAAGAAACCAAAAACATTGTCAAAATATTCCACATGACTTTAGTGATTCAGCTGTAATCATACAAAGAACACATTTTTTTTACCTAAACAAAAACTAAATACGACTTTAGTGCTTCAACTTGACCAGTGTTTTCTCTTCCTCGTCAGGTCATCAAGGTGCACATTTACTACAGGCAATGCAACATAATGCCACAAGAGTAAGCAGCACAACACGCAAGTATTTTGTTGCCTGTAAAATATGCCTGGGACCTGACAGGGCTGAAAAGAGGAACAAAGTTTTCACAGGTTATTTGGCACACAAGAGTTATCAGAAATCAACAGCGCAACTAGGTTGTAACGTATGTTGCCAGATTGAAAAAAAAAATTCTTAAGGATTTGAATATTTCAATTATTTTGAAGGGATGTATAATATTTGAGGTGATGTGGCAAATATTTGAAGTGATGAGCTTCATAGAAGACTTGACAAACATGGACAAAAAGTGAGTTTTCATAACTAGATTGGGCCATACAAATTTTGGGGGAGAAATAACAAAATGGGAGAGTGGCGGGAGATAGGTGTGAAAAATGTGAGTGTTGGCAGGTATGATCAGAGAGGTCTCGGATTTCATCTAAAATATCTTAATTTGTATTCTGAAGATCAACAAAGGTCTCAGGAGATTGGAGTGACATGAGGGTGAGTAATTAACAACAGAATTTACATTTTTGGGTGAATTAATCCGTTTGGGGTGTTAATTAATAGAGCAAATAACAGAGAACTGACTACAGCAAACCTTAGTAAATCCCCTTGCTTGATTCATTGAAACACTTGTTCAACTAAAAGAAAAACTCTTAGAAAGGCATGTGCTATATGGTCAGCAGCAAAAATAACCGTGTCCACGCCTCTTCATCACACACGTTTCTCTGCATGTCCTTATTAAATGATAGTATTTTTTTCCAAGATGGTTTGCGCTGATGAAAGCTGTTAGTAAAACTGAAATCCCCACTGTATTTAACTCTAATCTGAACTGAATAAGAAAGGCCTACAAAGACAGCTCGAAAGCCCACTTCCGCCGCCACCAAACATATCGCATTCATTCAATGTCACCCATTGGGGAGACTCGAGATTTGCAGAGACACTCTTCATTCTCTCTGCATGTCTCTGATCTGATGAGGTGACAGGGTTTGATCATTTAAGAGAGCGATGTGTCCTTTCAAAATCTACGTGGGTTAAAAAAACTGCACCTATCTAGCCTTCAGCCCGTCCATCCATCTCTTTTCAGACGCCTGTCTGCTATCTCTCTCCATCACCAAGACACAGATTAGTCTTCAGACTCTGATCCCCAGCTGAACAGCTCTAGATATCGCACACTGATCCAACCTTTTCTAATAAGCTTCCATTTCTTTGGGCGAATAAAGGTGTGTGTGTGTGTGTGCCCAGGTATGAATCTGAAGTGTGCATCATACGTGTCGGAGAGATCATCCATAAGTCGACAAGCTCACTTTGTGCAACACTGATATAATTATTTATCTGCCCAGCAGGCACGGAAGAGTGTGTGTGTTTAGATGTTTATTAAAAGCTTGTGATACTCCATAGATGTATAATTTAGTGAGTTTCAGGGCTGTGTGTTGATGTGTATAATTAGCTGAGTGTGTATAGTGGCCCGTGTGTGTAATTTCTGCAATTAGAGGGAACTACGACCCTTTAAGCTTCTTTGTTTGATGCCTGTGAACTTCCAAAATTAGAACCTGCATTCACACTCTGGCATTTCTGAAAGCCAGCAACTTTATCTTTATGAACTTTGATATAATACATAGATGATTATGTATGTCAACACATATTCACATACACCTGTATTTACTAGAACCCCCCGACCTTGTTGTGGGTAAAGTTTGTATTCATGTTATAAGTTATATTTTGTAATATTTTCAAATATATCTCAAATAAATAATAAACAAATATTTATTTTAAAATAATATTATTATAATTAAAATAATTATGTATTCAAAGAATCGTGAAAACCATCACATTTGTCACAAAAATATTATCTAGCACAATTTCAATGTTTAAAATAAGAAAAAAAGTTTCTTTATCTGCAAATTGTTTTAGACATCAGAGAAATGAATGATATTTTAAAATATAGAGAAATAAAGAAAACTAATTACCGTTTGTAAGTAGATCTCAATGAAGATGTTTATTCAGCATAGCAGTCTCAAAGTACACGGCAGTACCCTGGGTTCAGCTGAGTCCGAATGAACCTTAAACGTTCTTAAACTCAACCCTTTTATACAGTTTTAATTTACTGCCTGTAGATGTTATTTAAGTTGCTCTTTGGCTGTTGCTACAGCTGTTCTCTGTATGCTAAAGCAGTTTTGACACCTTATTGTATGAGATGGTTCTCTATGTCCACACCCATCCTTATTCTACAGTTACTACCATTTGGTCATCTCAAACAATGCAGAGACAACAAATTGTTGACTTGTCTTCTCTATCATAATTCAGCCTTCTTGGGAAATGAACATCAACACACCATTTAGAATGGAAGTTGGGTCAAGGCATGCAGACTAATTTCTTACACCTTTCTTCAAGCTGTTTCTAATGCAGAGTCTACAGGTGGGACAGTAAATTTGATATAGTTCTCTCTTCTGGCTGCCGTTATCAATCTCAAACAATTTTTTTTTTGAAAGTCATGAAAACACTTTCATGAAGTTTTCTTTTATTTCTTGAGCAAATAGGAATATATAAAATAAAAAGTTGTTGTACTCTCCCACTCACTGCTCTCTGAGTTTACCCAACTATGATGACTTTCTCTGCTGAGAAACCCAGAAATGTGAAAAGCATCCATTGCTGTATTTTGATCAAACAAATGTAGCCTTGATGAGGCTAAATATAATTTAAAATATCTTACTTAAAGACAAACCTGAACTGTAGTATCTAAAACCAAAATATTTTTTTCTTTCTACAAAGTCCAACTTTATAATCTAGTCAGTTCGTGATGGGAGAACACAGTCTGACTGTTTTGATGTTGAATATCTTGTTTCAATCTGAAATATAACGAGAAGTAAAACGAGATTGCAAATGGCATTTTTTTTACTTTTTTCTGTGAAGTGCTTTAGTTTAATGTTTTGAGTGATTGATTGATCTTTTGAGCTTGGGGTTGAATATGAGCTGGATATTGGTCGTGTCATGCTCATGTTTGATGTATAATAGACTCACAGCAAAGGGATTTGATGGCCATGGTGTGATGTTGATTTTCTGAAGCAATACAGGACCGCAGACAGATGACGAAGATGTTTCCGAAGCAAATGATGAAGGCGACAACCCAGACAAACACCCGCAGAATG
This sequence comes from Danio choprae, assembly GCA_903798125.1. Classification (NCBI taxonomy): domain Eukaryota; kingdom Metazoa; phylum Chordata; class Actinopteri; order Cypriniformes; family Danionidae; genus Danio; species Danio choprae. Next base: position 630,681 of record CAIGQW010054193.1, read on the forward strand.
ATGTTTGCGAGTAGATTCTCAAAGGACGAGATTCCGTCTGTGTTTGGCTTGCAGCTCCGCACATTTGGAGAATATCCACAGAATTCAAAACGCTTGAAATAACTGAAATTGTTCAACACAAAAAATGACAAACAGAAAAGCTCAATTGTTTTGCACATAACAGAAAACAATCATATAAAACTTAATAATCATATACAATTTTATAAATGTTCATTAAATTGTAATTGGTTAAGAGATTTGCTCATGCATAAATGAAAATCTGTTATCATTTTCTCACCCTCGTGTCTTTCGTATGGATTTGAAAAGGTATCCTAACCACTTAAGCATCATGAAGTGTAGAGACTGAGAATGTCAGGTTTCAGAATGTCAAAGGAATGTCAAAAAAGTGTGTCTAAAATATTCCATGCAACTGTCAGTCATATGCAGTTATTTGGAACAAACTTAAATTTAAATCTGAAAATCATCTTTACTTTGATGAGCTGTGGACCGTTGAACACTAAGGCAATATCTGAAAAGCAGATCAGACTTCAGACCATTCAGAGGAGTTTTGTGAACTCAGTCAAGAAAATCACTGAAATTATCTTTTTAAAAATTTCCCCATAGTGGAAGTTTTCCACATAGCATTGATGTTTCCCTCCTGCTGGGGAACGAAACGATTACTACGTAACCCTTGTTCCCAGAGAGGGGGAACGGAAATGCTATGTTACTTCGCCACAGCGGTTGTGCGTTAACTGACAGCTGTATTTCGGCTCTTCAGCTAGAAAAGGTGTGTTTGCAATGCATGACGGGTATCTTTATATAACAGATGATTGTAATTGCTGCCAGCTGTGCATGCTGATGCTGCCAACTCATTGGCATTTCATTTGCCCGTTTTATTACTCTTTCAGATGATTGGCTTCTGATGAAATCCCCATAGTAGAAGTTTTCCACATAGCATTTCTGTTCCCCCCCTCGGTGAACGAGGGTTACATTGTAACCGTTTCGTTAATTGTTCGCCTTAATTACACACATTCCTTTTTTGTTCTCTACAGATGAAGAAAATAGTTTAGAGTCACATGAGGATGAGCACATGATGGTAGATTTCATCAAGAAATCATGCTTGAGCGTGTTCAATTAAAAACAGAACCATTACCTAATGCCAGTGTTGGGTAAGTTAGTTCAACAAAGTAATTAATTACTGATTATGATTGTTAAAATTGTATTTACATTACTTTTAATAATTCATTCATTCATTCATTCATTCATTCATTCATATTCTTTTTGGCTTAGTCCCTTTATTAATCTGGGGTCACCACAGCGCAATGAACCGCCAACTTATCCAGCATATGTTTTATGCAGCAGATGCCCTTCCAGTTGCAACCCATCACTGGGAAACATCCACACACACACTCATTCACACACATACACTACGGACAATTTAGCCTAGCCAATTTACCTATAGCGCATGTCTTTGGACTTGTGGGCGAAACCGGAGCGCCCGGAGGAAACCCGCGCAAACAAGGGGAGAACATGCAAACTCCACTGCCAACTGATGCAGCCGAGGCTTGAACCAGTGACCTTCTTGCTGTGAGGCGATCATGCTTCCCACTACGCTACCATGCAGCCCTTATTAATTAATAATAATAATAATTAAGAAAAAAGTAATTTAATTGTCTCAGTAATCTGTAAAATCCCAATAAATCTCATTGCATAAATTGACTCTAAACTCTTTACATTTGAGACAAACAGGGCCTTTTAGATTTATTAAAAATGAACATTTAAGAAAAGTCAGACATCTAGAAAAAAGCTTTTAAATTTCTTAAGCATCTGCAATTGTCAGACAAATCTAACCTTTTTTAGTTATTCTGCTTCTTAGCTACGCTGAATTTATATTATATATGAACTAATTTCTAATTATTCGAACTCAAATATTTCTTCTAATACAGTTGTTCTGCAAATATATTCTGCTTCTCTGAATTGTTTTATACAGAACTGTTGAATATACAGTATTTAAGGCAAGTATAAGTAACTAAAATGAAAGCTAGAAATGACCTAAAAATGAAAAGTAATCCAATTACTTTTTTAATGGAAAAGTAATTTAAATACAGTAAGTAGTTACTTTGTAACCAAACTTGCCTTGCCTTGCCTTGCCTTGCCTTGCCTAATACAGTACTTACACGAACTGAACACTTTACCATGCTGCACAGTCAAATCAAACAATCCAGCCTGAACTGAGTACCTGTTTCTCTCTACACGAGTGCTTCCGCAGCACACACACTTCTGTGCACATTTACGCCTCATCAGTCTCATCAAGAGTTTTGTAAAATGCAAACCTAACCTTCTATTGCTGTCACAGTCTGCTAGAGTGGGCCTGTCTTGGATCAAAAGTGATTTTTTAGCATGGCTGATATCTGCAAATTAACAATTCAGAAAACCTCATCTCCACATCAAAGTACAGACAGGTTCAGCATGAGGTTCAGCACTCAAAAGACTTTGGTACAGAATCTCTCCTCGGCACGTGGCGCCTCTTTTGTTCACTACTGGTGTGGAGGGCACTCGTTCCTCATAAAGAAATGCTGGCATTTCATTTAAAAATCTTTCTGAAGACCTACTCTCTACCACTTTTTTATTTAATTTTCATTTCCCCAGAGGGGTACACATCTGTTCTGGAGATATTAAATCTGATGGAAGAAAAATTAGAGATAATTCTCAAGCAGAGCGAAGCACGGTAATCTTGTCACCTGTGAAAAAAATCAGGAGTTCATGTTGAGATGTATTTACCAGCGGGTTTGACTTCTAAAATGTAGTAATCATTTACCTGTGGACCGACAGTTACCATGCAGCCTACATTCAACAGTAATGACCTCTCTCTGCCTCTCGCGCTCTGTGAATTGCTGGCTTAATAGAGGCATTTGTTGTATTTGTCTCGACTCATGAGAGACTATGCTGTGCAAATCTGGAACACCCTGATAACTCTCAATAGAGGACACACTAGTGAAAAAACATACAAAACCACATATTTAAGGTCTGGGTTGATTAGATAGAAAGCACACCATCAGTTGTGATGTATGCAGGAGAAATAGACAAGAATAAAGATCGTCCTGGTTACGTCCGTAACCCACGTTCCCCGAATAGGGAACGGAGACGTGTGTCTTACAGACTATGGGAGTACGTCAGACGACCAATCACTCTGGAGATTAAGAAAACGGGCCAATGAACGCCAAGTGAATTGGCGGAGCTCAGCTCCACAGCTGACAGCGCTTAGCCATTAGCGCTATATAAGCTGTCTGCTTTGAAGCGAGCCTTAGAATTGCCTGCTGAAGAGCCGAACATTCAGCTAACAGCTGGAGACTCAGGTGCTGTGGCAGTGGAGACACACGTCTCCGTTCCCTATTCGGGGAACGTGGGTTACGGACGTAACCAGGACGTTCCCCTTCATATGGGAACTCCAACGTGTGTCTTACAGACTATGGGAGACTGTATGGAAAACGCCACAGCAGCTAAGCCCGTCACGCTCCTGATGTGAAGTTTGCCAAGCATAGCGTGCGTGCACAAGCATCACCAAGAGCGCAACCTTCCAACGTCCCCTAGGCCCTCTATTTACCATTACATTGGAAAATTTAGATTTGGATCGGGGTTCGTAATGTGCTTTTTACCTAGCTAATATAGACTAGGGATTTTAAATTACGACAGTACGTTGGGAAGCGTGCCAGTCCCTGAAGGGGGAGGACGCTGCGGAGGCCACCTGCTACCCAAGAGGGGAGACTTGATGGCAATAGGAGCATATGGACTAGCCCTAATAAGGGGGAGTGCTACATATGATAAGCTGGTTAGCGGTTAGGGAAGACACGGGTCCGCCTGGACAGGGGGAACACACCGTGGTTAATATATGCATATGGGGTTACCGTGGGAACCGCGCATAGCCGGCACCGAACCTCAGCATGTGGGTAGACCAATTTGGGCATACCAGACATCACACTGAGCCAGGCACTCGACTCCTCCGCTGAGATGAGTGCTGGGGGCCTCGGAGGAATTCTCTAGGGTTCGCCAGATGGGAAACTTACTAGCAGAATAAAAAAGGCGCACGTATCTCCGTGTTAGGGAGCATGGCGCAGCAAGCGTTGTTGACACCGAGTTTAGTTTCCTCCCGATTGATCGGGATTACCCAATAATCGGGAAGAAAACGACTCCGCTCGGAGATTACAAAACCTCGCGAATGTGTTAGGTGTCGCCCAGCCCGCAGCTTTGCATAATCTGTTAAGAGGTGCTGCGTACTCGCGCCGAAAAGGAGGCACCGCCTCTTACCGGGGGACACAGCTCACCCTGGCACATGAAGCGAGGGTGATGGCATACTATTAGAATGGACCAACCTCTGTTTTGATACGGTACTTCCCTTCTGCCGATCATAACAGAAAAGAGCTGCTCAAAGATGTACGCTCTACATGTCACATTAAGCGCAGTGCGCGGACATACAATGAAAGGCTGGGCCTGTCTCCTCCGCAGACAGCGCTCGCAGGTTCACTACCACTTTAATATAAAGGGGGTGGTACGAACCTTGGCACAAGCTGAACCGGGGTCTCAGGTAAACGTGAGAGTAGGCCGGTCCAAATTCCTGGCACGATTCGCTGACCGAAAATGCCACCGGCATCCTAACCCTCCAGAATGATACCAACGCGACCAGCAGAGCTGTCTTCATGGACAGAAAATTTATAGATACTGAGACGAGTGGCTCAACGGATCTAACCATAACCGCTGGGGCTAGAGAGATCCCGAGAGGGCAAGAGTAGGGGGGCGGGATGGAATTAACCATCCCACGCACCTCTGAGGAACCGGCTGATAAGGTTATGCTTTCCCAGTGCGCTGTCATCTGCCGCCCCCCCGAGGGCAAGGATGACAGCACACCAAACCTTCAGTGTGGAGGGTGACAGCCTGCGCTCCAGCTATCCTGAAGGAAGAAAACACAACACTAATCTGGCATGTCCGGGGTTCTTCTCCGAGAGAAGAGCTCCACACAACGAATGGACTCCACTACATGACATAGGCTTGCCTATACAGGGGCTCTAGTCTGAGTGACGGTGTTAACCATCTACTGATAGGTCACCTAAGTCCACCGCGCTGTCTAGAAACCCTCCTGGGGGTTCCAGAACGCTGCGGGTGCCAGAGGGTGCCCATCCCAAAAAAAGGAGTGCTTTTTCCGGGGAATTCGTCAGGGAGAGCCATCACGAGGAGTGTGAGTTCAGAAACTCGGGTCCGGTTGGGCCAAGGAGGCGCAACGAGCGAGACCCGCCCCTCGCTCCCCGACCTTGCACAGTGTCTGTGCGCGCAGGCTCACTGGGGAAAAATGAACCCGGGGCCAACTGGACCGCGCCGGGTGGGAGTCTCTGTTCTTCCGGAAACATAACTGCCGTGAGAGCGAGTAAGCTGGCACGGAGAGCTCGTACGGGATATGAACGGCGCGCAGCTATTAAGCCGCATGACTCCAGTGGAGCAGATGGCGAGCGAGCTGAGACATGCGGCAGTAGCGCGCATCACCCAAATGGTCGATGTGCGCTATCGCGGCCGTGCTAGCCGTCCTAACCAACACGTGTGTCCCCTCCCGTACCGGTATGGACCGACGGAGAGCGAGAAACATTGCCGTCAGCTCCAGGCAATTAAAATGCCAACGCAACCGAAGTCCGATATACGAACCTGCGGCTGCATGCTCGATACACACAGCCCACCAGCCCGTACTGGAAGCATCTGTCAAAATGACAGCATGATCGGATACTTGTTCTAAGGGCACCCCGGCCCGTAGAAGGCAAAATCCATCCAGGGACTGAAGGTGCGGCGACGCAGCGTGGTGACTGACACCCGGTGTGCCTCCGCGCGCTATGCCCATCTGGAAACTCGATCGCAAAGCCAGCGCTGAAGTGGTCTCATATGAACCATTTGAGCGGCGATGTAGCGGCTACAAATGTCATATGCCCCAGGAGCCTCTGAAAAACTTCAGTGGGACCACTGTAACTGCCGAATTAATCAGACAGAGCAGCATTGGCCCGGTGCGCTAAAAAAAAAAAAAAAAAAAGCGCACCGTGATGGAGACCGAGTCCTGCTCCAAGCCGAGAAAAGGAGAAGCTCTCCCGGGGGAGAGCCTGCTCATTCTCGGTTGACCTGAAACCCCAACCGGCCAAGATGCCGAAGCATCAGGTCCCTGTGCATAATTGACTAGTTTAAGACATGAAATATATGTACATCAGTCAAAGAATAATCAAAAATGCCGATGCGCGTGCGCCGAAGAGGCACAGGGCATCCTCCACGCATGGAAACAGGGAGAGCCCGAAGAGGAGGACTTTGTACTGCCATGCTCGACTCTGGAACGCAAACCGGAGAAATGGACGGTGGCGTGGATGAATGGAGACATGAAAATACGTGTCCTTCAGGTCTATTGCTGCAAACCAATCCCGAGGACGGACGCACTGCAGTATGCGTTTCTGCGTGAGCATCCTGAACGGCATTTTGTGTGAATGACAGTTCAGTCTGCGCAGATCTAGGATTGGTCTTAACCCTCCGCTCTATTTGGGCACGATGAATTACGGGCTGTAAACCCGCAGTTCATCTCGGCTGGAGGGACCTGCTCGATTGCATCCTTCGCCAGGAGGATAGCAATCTCCTCTCGCAAGACAGGGGCGCTCACGGGGCTGACCCTCGTGAAATGGACACCCCTGAACCTGGGAGGGCGAATGGCGAATTGTATCGCATAGCCGAGTCCGATCGTCCGTATGAGCCACCGCGACGGGCTGGGCAGCGCTAACCAGGCTGGCAGAGCCCACGCTAATGGCATCATCGGCGCGATCGTTGACGTGCCAACGGAGGGGCAGCTCGGGAAGGGAGTGCTCGCCCCGGGAAGCAGAGCGGCCCGAGGAAGAGCCGAAAATAAGAGAATTTCTCTTACCTTCCTCCCTGGATCCCGCGATGAGGCTGGAGTGAGAGAAAGGAGCCCGTTCTCTTGCACTCTGGAAGCCTAAGGCGAAAGAGCCCGGCGCTGCGAGCTGGAAGGCGGGGCGTCCCAGACTGGCAAGGCTCGGGCTTGCGCACCCGGAGAGAGAGGAAACTGCTTTTTATTGAGAATTTGGTCACCGCCAGCCCAGAGGGGGGCAGTGGTGGTATTACTGATGTTATGTGTCCTCGGCCCTCCACCGAGGAAAAAGCAGGTCCCCTCTTCTCCAGGTGGCCCGTCTCAGGGACGCTTCGCGGTCCTCTTACCGGACTTAACGGCGCCCTGGATCGGTGGCGTCGCGGACCCGCGATTGGCTCGGCATTTGGAAGCGGAGCGGGTGTTGGGGCCGCGGGCGGACGCCTTCGGCGAGGAGCAGCGGGAGCGGATGGGACAGCGGGGGGAGCGGATGGGACAGCGGGGAGAGCAGTTTTCCGAGCCCGCTGATGGATGACCTCCCCCATCGCTTTGGACTGCTCCTTCACCGCCGAGAATTCCTGGGTAAATTCCCCGACGGTGTCGCCGAACAGGCCAGCCTGGGATATGGGAGCGTTAAGAAAGCGAGCTTTGTCAACGTCAGCCACATCTGCCAGGTTTAGCCAGAGGTGGCGCTCCTGGACCACTAATGTGGCCATCGTCTTCCCCAGGGCACGAGCAGCCGATTTGGTGGTCATGAGAGCATAATCGGTTGCCGTGCAGAGCTTATGCATCAAGCCCGAGGAAGAACCACCCCCCTGCAGCTCAGCCAACTTCTCCGCTTGGTAGCGTTGATAGGTGGCCATCGCATGCAAGGCGGATGCAGCCTGGCCCGCAGCGGTGTAGGCTCTGGCCGTGAGAGACTCAGATAACTTACACGCTTTGGAAGGGAGTTTGGGTGGACCTCTCCAGGTGGAGGCGCCCCGCGGGCAAGATTGACCGCAATAGCGCGCTCCACCGGGGGAATCGACTCATATCCCCTGGCTGCCCCGCCATCAAGGGTGGTGAGAGCGGGAGCGCACGAGGACCGGGCAGAAAAAGGCGCCCTCCATGCCTGCGTGAGCTCACTGTGTACCTCCGGGAAGAAAGGGACGGGGGGCTTGGAAGGCTTCACCTTATTAGCCACCACGTAACACCCATCTAAGCGGTCCGGCCGCGGAGCTGGGGGACAAGCCATCTCCAGTCCAACGGCCGAAGCAGCCCGGGATAGCACGGCTAACATGTCCGACTCCAAATCCGGGTTCCCGCTGACAACCCCGGAGGGTGGCGGCGGATCCGGATCGTTATCGGAGCATGTTAGCCCGCCCTCCGATGCAGCGGTGGACATCGCATCCCCGGTGTCATCTAATGAGAGCGCGGCCAGCCCGGAGGGTGGACCAGCGCTCCCACTCGAAGCTTGGACAGAGCACACTGAAGAGGAGCGGGGGGTCCGCGGGCCCGGAGGCGACGGAGAAGCCCCCACTGTAACCCTCAGGCCTGCCCGAGTGCTAACCGCATAGCGGGGAGCAGCAGGGGTGACGCACCCTAATGCTAGGATACGCCGCGACCTTAACTGTGCAACAGTCAAGCCCTCGCAGTGAGGGCAAGAACTGTCCGCGAGCACCGCTTCAACATGCCGGACCCCCAGACATGTGATGCAATGCTCGTGCCTGTCATCCGGGGCGAGGAAACCACCGCATCCAGAAACGCACGGTCGGAACGACATCTTGAAAAAGACGCGTTGCTCGACCGTGTTGCTCTCTTAGGGAACTCTGCTCTTTTAAAGAAAACTGCTCTTTTATTTTTCACACCAGTGAAACGCCAAGGGGACGGGAAACCCAGATCGACCGCCGCTTCTGCGTCTTCTCCCACACTGGTGAGTAATACTTTCAGTATTTTCAGCTTAGCAGAGGTTTTGCTCCAGTCTCAGTGAGGCTCTGAAGTAACAATTCTAAGGCTCGCTTCAAAGCAGACAGCTTATATAGCGCTAATGGCTAAGCGCTGTCAGCTGTGGAGCTGAGCTCCGCCAATTCACTTGGCGTTCATTGGCCCGTTTTCTTAATCTCCAGAGTGATTGGTCGTCTGACGTACTCCCATAGTCTGTAAGACACACGTTGGAGTTCCCATATGAAGGGGAACTGTTATTATGTCATCATTCATTCATTCATTTTCTTTTCGGCTTAGTCCCTTTATTAATCTTGGGTCGCCACAGCCGCAACCCATCTCTGGGAAACATCCACACACACCCATTCACACACATACACTACAGACAATTTAGCCTACCCAATTCACTTTTACCGCATGTCTTTGGACTTGTGGGGGAAACCGGAGCACCCGGAGGAAACCCACGCACACACGGGAAGAACATGCAAACTCCACACAGAAATGCCAACTGACCCAGCCGAGGCTCGAACCAGTGACCTTCTTGCTGTGAGGCGATCGTGCTACTCACTGCGCCACTGTGCAGCCTATGTCATCATATATATTATAAAAATCGTTTTGTGTCCTGGCCAAGATTAACAGATAGTTAAGATAATGCAGTTATTGTTCAGGAATGCTTTGAAGAACATGATAAGGAGCTGAAGGTGCGACCCTGGTCTTCAGCAGTCTGATTGGTCTACAGATATGCAGCAGCGTGCAATGTACTTGTGACACATTCCTCTTATAAACATAATTAAAATTATTATCGACTGCCAACACAGTATATCTTCTATGGTGAAATATAGGATATAATACAGATCTTTATTCTTGTCCATTTCTCCTGCATCCATCACAACTGATGGTGTGCTTTCTATCTAATCAACCCAGACCTTAAAATGTGGTTTTGTTTGGAGATGATCAGTGGTTTTCACTTCATCTGTGACCACCTTGTTTGGGCTCATCAGTGTATATATGTGACTGAAAAACCAGTGTCATTTTTTGCAGTTGTTGCATGCTCACATGTGAGTGAGGTTAGTTAGGGGCCGGAACATCCTGATGCTGATGTTGGGAATCTCCACCTCTTCCATACTCCTGCACACAGAACAGACAGATGCAGATTTTACCTTTTGTAGTTTTAACTGTACTGAATAGACTGTAGTGAACTGAAACTGAAATGATGTCCAGAAAAATATCAGTGAATGCATGAACAAACACAAGCTGGTGAAAACTGCAGTTCTGAACATAAATGTCACTACATCTCTCAGCTACTACATTTACTGTGAAAGGATCAGCCTACAGTCAAGAGCATAATCTTATTTTTCTTCGCCTTGCTGTTTCTCTGGTTGTTAATAACACACAACCAGTAACATATTTGTTTTAGAAAACCATTTTCCTTATCATGGCAATATTTCCAATGAACTGAGCTGTTTTACCTTGGTGGCAAAAAAGTGAGCTTGCAATTCAGATATGTAAAATTATTCAAATGAATACTTTCCATGTCTAAAACATAATATAATTAAATAGAATTTTAATATTGGATGTAGCATCAAAGGTTTAAAAAAAAAACTAATGAATTCAGGAGCAATTTTCAATTGTTTTCTGACTCTAGTCAGCAGGACTCACTGAAGCCTAAAATAGTGTGTGGGTTTATAAGAAGATTACTTAAGAATGTTGTTTCATGTTGTACAAGAAATCATATAGTTCCAGAATAGCTTGTGGACCTTCCATTTCTGTTCTTATCAACAAGTGGCAGATTTTAGGATTATAGTTAACTTGTACTATAGATTCACTTCAAAGGTACTTTTTAAGTGAAGGTACTTCACTTTTTTTGTTTAGGATTTATTGAGTCAGTATGAGTGTAAGAATCAGTACATTGTAAAACCATCTTCCATGTTTTTGTCTTTAAATCATCACTGCAGGGAGCCTTTATTAACTGTTTATATTTTAAATGGACATATTCACAGGAAACTGCATATATATGCTATTCAACTGATATGTGAATCTTACACCTGAACAAATAGGTCTTTGGTTGTTAAAATAGTCCACCTTTCCATTTAAAAATAGATGACAGTAGATTTCAATGTGTAAATGGTGTCGCAAACCACAGTATTGCCCACAGTTACAGCACAGCCAGAACAAGGTTCTTCTTCACAATGCATAGTTTAAAGTGCTAATAGTTACATAATATACCTATAAGTTTGATTTCTGTTACCCATAGACAATTTATCAATTAGATTTAGTTCATATCTATTCTTTCTCCTAGACAGAAATAAGATTAAATTAAGAAAAAGTATCAACTTTTGTTTTTGTTGAATGTCCTGCTACTCAGATTTTAAAATGCTCATAATCTTACACATGACCCTTCCAAAGATGTACTGTATAAGAGATTACATTTACTTTACAGCTTTCCAATCTTCATGTCAGCAATTCTTTAGTTCTATTTTTATTTCATCTATGGATTTGGGGTTTGATCCTCTGAGCAGTAGACATGTCTTCTAAGTAGGGCTATGACTGGCTGAATGGATTGACTTTCCAAAAACGTATGATGCTGATCCAGGAACATGTCCTACTTCTGTAAATCACATGGTACTGTACAGGTTTACAGAGCGCAGTCTAGTAGACCTCTAAAGACAACACTGAGCAGCATAACTAAAATATTCTGTAGAGGAAAGACCATTGATAGGAGCCAGACGTGTTAAAAACGTTCAAGTTTTTCAAATAAAACAAGCACCAATATCCTAAACAACTAATTTCCACCCATTTCGAAACCTTACCCTTGGGAAAAAAATTAATCACATAAAATTAAAATTATATGCATTTGTAACCATGATTGGCTACCTAATCAGAATGAACTGAGAGTATAAAAAGCACATTCAATGTGACTTTAGATATTTGATTGTTCTCTGATTAACAGTCTGGTGTTGTTAGTCCTGTACTGAATGTGAATATCTTGTAAATATTATGTAGATTTCTGCATGCATTATACACAGATAAAGGATCTCTTCTAACATGCAGCATTAATATAATAATGTAACTGATGTTGTGTTCACTCACAGAGATTGCAGATTCACCAAACTGTCAAACTGATTGCTGTATATGTTCACCAGGGTATTGTTGGAGATATTTCTATAACACACACACAGACAGACAGTAAAATAGTTATTGATGAAGCCCATAATATGCTTCTGTGATTCATAAGACCTGTCACTTTGTCCGAAAGGCTTTCTACAAATGAATGAATCACTGGGCAGATCAGAACGACTACAAGTGAAAAACACAGAGATGCTGCTCCACTGAGTGACCTCACTGACCGAAAAAAATACTGTATAACCTTTAGCTCGAAACAATGAGTTCTAGAAAACATAATTTGCAACATAAATAACAAAGTTCAGAATGTGGCTCTCACAGCTGCTTGAGGTTCTGGAGGTTCTGGAACAGAGATGGAGGCAGATCTTTAATCTGGTTCATAGACACGTCTCTGTAAATCAAATCACAGGAGATCAGCAGCAGCTCATTTTTCATCTTAATCATTCATGAAATAAAACAGAGCTTCAAACAGAAGCTCTGTTCCAACATTTGAGCTTATCGGGCTGAGATTATTTACACACAGCAGGTGTCTACGTCTTTCTTTCTCTGCCTTCCAATCTCAGTAAGGGATTTGCTTAAAGGGATAGAAATGAGAATTCTGTCAACATTTATTCACTCTCATGTTATTTCAAATCTGTGTGACTTTGCTTCACAGCAAGCATTTCCTGTGTTTAGAAAAGGTCTAATAGATGTCTAATAGACATCTAAACATAGACATCTTGGTTAAAACAATGCTAAATTTGGGCTGTCAGTGTAAATCTAATAGGCGTCTAACAATAGCCTAAAAAAAGACTAGTCATGAAATAGACAGGAATGAATGACTACACATGTAAAGTCTGTCTGATTTGCCTATTTGATGACTAGTCTAGTTTTCGACTATTGTTAGACATTTATTACGATTCCAAGATTCCTATTAAACATCTTTTAAAAACAAAATTGCTTGGTTGGATTTTCTGTGGAACGATATTGAATAGCAACAGTTCTCCAGTTCCAAGAAGGGCTTCATATACAAAACATGTGCTCTAAATTCCAGGTCTTCTAAAAGAATATATAACCTTTGAGTGAAAAACTGAACAAAAAGAAATGTATTGACCCAAAGTCTTGCCCTCAACCTGAGCTTTCAAATCTCACCTATGCATTTATATAACTTTCAGGCTTTGTATACAACCTTCATTTCTTTATGCTTTTGTTGTTTGGTGGAGAGCTATAAACATTTTTTTTTTGTGTTCCAGGGCAAGCAAGAAAGATAAACGGGATGGAACAACTTGAGGGTAAGTAAATCAGAACAACAGACAGAATTTGCATTTCTAGGTGATCTAAACCTTAAAAGCTCACAAATACAATCTCTTTTTCTCTCTCTCTTGACACACACATTTTTATAAGTAATGAACTGGAAAAAAATGATGACAAAAATGTAATGTAGTGAAAAATGAAGGTCTCCATTTATTTGTGATTGTGCAACTACTCACAGGTCTATCAATCTTTGCATGTCTGCAAACGTTCCCTCCTCAATGGTGCTGATGTGGTTTCTCCTCAACGCTCTAAACCACAAAAAGACAGTCATGTAAAAAAACATATCCGACGTATACTGTATACCTCAATTCACCATTGCTTGCAATGCCGCAGATTGAAGTAATATGCTGTACATCTACAGTGCTCAGCATATATGAGTACATCCCATTTTGAAAATGAATATTTTTATCCATTTCTCAGTGAATATGGGTAATATATATTGGTTCATTTGAACAAAACAGATATATTAATTAAAATAATATTTTAGTCACAAAACATCTTTAGAAATGGAAAGATAATACATTTAAATTCAAGCAAAATATTGCAAAAAAAAGTTTACAAACTACAACTTTATATCAAAATTTTATATATTTTTTTGTTTCTCTTGATTTTTGCTACTTTTGAAAATTTAATTTAATTTTATTTTTCCATAACATGTCAATTTAGGCTACAAAATTTTAAACCATTATTTTAAGTTATTTTGCTAGATTAGCTCCAAATTTGGCTTCAGTACTGACTAAACTAATGTATATGCACAAATATAATATTGCAACTTTATTGAAAATATTAATTTAAATGACAGATTTGTGAGGGGTGTACTCATATATGCTGAGCACTGTATATGTAAATCAGTTTTGAGTCTTAAGAGACTCTGAAGATCAAACTTAAGAACTATCCATCTGGTTCCTGCTTCCAGGAACTATCTTGAACATTTCCCATAAATGCTTGAGTACACAAAGACAAACTCACAGTCACAGATTGGATCTCAAAAGCACTGGACGTATCAAAGAAATGAAATATTTACATATTTGCAAAAATATGGTCTGCTGTGATAACTAAAACACCTTTGAATTGGGAATAGAGTGATTGAACTGGATCAGATATCACAACAAACTCACTGTCACTTCAGTCGATGTAAGATTCAGTAACATCTTGTCCAGTCTCTCAAATGCTAAAATATTAATTTACGCTTCAGTGAAATGTACTTTTTTTCATGGTGTCACAGGGGGTTTCTTTCAGCTATAAGCACTTTTGGCCCTGTGGAGTTCCAAAGAAATTGAATTCCTTTTAAACGAGTTGCATGCTTACAGTTTATATGTTATTTGTTTATTAACAGTCAATCAAATATATGCAAATCAAAATTATGTGATTTATGTCATATTTGTTTAACCAACAGATATTCACCACATCTCAGATTAGGTAAACCTATAAACATTATACAACATTCAAGTAAGTTTGAGCTTGAATTGATCATTTAACTCTGAATTCTAAGCTCTAAGTATTAAATCCTCCCATTCTGATCTGATATTCTATTGTCATGTACTACTCAAAATTGCACAGATACTGTATTACATTAGAAGTTCATTCATTCATTCATTTTCTTTTCAGCTTAGTACCTTTATTAATCTGGGGTCGCCACAGCGGAATGAACCACCAACTTGTCCAGCATATGTTTTATGCAGCGGATGCCCTTCCAGCTGCAACCCATCATTGGGAAACATCCATACACTCATTCACACATACACTGTGGACAATTTAGCTTACCCAATTCACCTATACCGCATGTTTTTGGACTTGTGGGGGAAACCGGAGCACCCGGAGGAAACCCACGCAAACAAGGGGAGAACATGCAAACTCCACACAGAAATGCCAACTGACCCAGCCGGGGCTCGAACCAGTGACCTTCTTGCTGTGAGGCGATTGTGCTACCCACTGCGCCACCGTGCTGCCCTACATTAGAAGTATGTAACTCAAAACTGCAATGTGTGAACTCATAATTAAACAAAGCTCATAATTTAGGGATTACAAGACAATTACCTGGGAACGAAACAGAAATGAGCTTCCAGAGACTGCACAGTGTAATAACATTCTTTACATAGTGTTGATTGCATATACAACAAAGTCGTATTCTGTTTACACACAGGTCCTATTTTGTTTTAATTTTGTGTGTTATAAACATCTGGGGTAAAATATTAAATTAAATATTTTAATATTTTAATCTGGATTTAATCTGGATTTAAAATCTCCTAGCACATAAAATTTCCTTAGATGAATAAGAACCAATATAGAGTGGAAAATGAGTCCCGTAGAACAAACTGTCCTTCAAATGTCACTGACAGATCAAATCAAAGACCTTACAGATATCAAGGATGTATATCAACATGTACATCTAAAACATGAGTAATAATTATAATTTATTCACTCCTGGTGACTTTAATCTACTGAGGTCGTAAATTATTCAGTTTAACCTAAATCTGCATTTATTTGGATTTATGTGGATCCAGCCGAGGCGAGAGATTCAGAAGGAGCTTTAGAAGAGTCCCACTTCTCTCTCCTTCCCCCACACTCAAATAAACTGTCTATAATATAAATACCCTGGTTCCCACAGCACCCATTGCAGTTTACGCTTTTTGTTACTGTGTGTCTGTGTGGTTTGTAGATACTCACAACACGGTGAGAGAGGAGCAGTTTTTAAAACTTGATGCCCAGAGAGATGAAATTCTATTCCCCTCCATTTCCCTGCAAAAACAAACACCTGCAGATGATCACTGGAGCATGAAGTGCTCGAGTGAGTGATGTGAATGTATAAATCATCTTTAATAAATACTGAAAAATTTTCAAATGTCAAGGTTTTGCTTTAGAAAAACAAAATGGTCCATAAACATATTTGGGCACTTAGACAACAAACTCAAAACTTACTCCCTAGTGAATAAAGAATGATTACTAAAACAAAGCTGTACTTTGTACTTTCGAAATAATCTGACCCACTTATTGCTCACATTTTAAGTGTCAACAAAGCCAGAAAGACCCCAAATTGGATGGCGATTATATTCCTAAAAGCAGGGAATAGTGATAAAAATGTGTAGGATCACCTTTCAAAACTTTTGCTATCACAGCCAATGTGTCTACAAACTACAAAATTGTAGACTTTTTTTTTAGAATTGGTTTTACTATTCTTGCCATTTTTGATAATATTCATAAGCAGCTGGATGTTTCTGTGGATGTGTGAAACCAGTTCCCCTCAGATTTATATACACTGCATGGGCAGAATAACCAGGATATCAAAGAGCCAGATTTACTAAACAAGGCAAATATTTAAAAGTTTATATTTAAAATATTTAAAAGTTTTCAATGCTAGACTATAGGTTCAGCTGTGTGCTCAATGAGGCCTGTTGCTCAAAATTAACCAAAATGTTGGTTGCAGAGTAAGTTTTGGCTTGACAAAACCAAAACAAATCAAAAACTGCTTAAGGTCAGGTTAAGTCATTTCACAAGGCTTGATATAAATGTTCTCTGTTAACTCAGGGTTTAATTCAAAATGTTTTATTAACTCTGAATTGTGTGCAGCTGAAAGTGTGATGCATCCAGCAAACAGCCAATCAGCTTAAGAGAGACTTGAGAGAGTCAATGTCAGTTCACTTCTCTGGTGAAATTTAAGAGATATCATTATCCAAAATGCAATAAATGTAAATAAATTTCCAAGGCAGAAATAAACACTGTTGATGCAGCAAAGGTTTCAGAAGGCAAATATTGTGTATAAAGATACCAGCCGTGCACAGCAAAGACACCTTTTCGCTTTCAGAGCCGAACATGCTACTGAGAGAGTCTTCAGGGTTCTTCCAAACTTGCTTCAGTGTGAGAGAGAAAGAGAACGAGAAAGCTGCCGGTGTTTGACCAGGCTGTTTCTCCTGTTTCCAGAGTGTGTGACACGCAGTGGCAGACGGTCGAGCTGGGCTATTCTCCCTTGCCTGGCGTTCTCTGGCTCGGTCTTTCTAGAGCGGTGAGTATAGCAAGTTGTCCTAAAAGAGCAACACGGTCATGCAGCGCATCTTTTTCAAGATGTCGTTCCGACCTTACGTTTCTGAACATGGAGGTTTCCTGTCCCCGGATGATGGGCACGAGCACTGCGTTGCATGTTTGGGGATCCAACATGTTAATGCAGTGCTCGCAGGTAGTCCATGCCATCACTATGATGGCATGTCTGTTGCGCAGCTAAGATTGCGGCTTGCTCTTGCAAAAGGGCGAACCACCCCTGTTGTCACCCACAAGTCGGTTGGCACTCAGGCAGATCTGAGGTTTACAGTGGGGGTCAATCTGCCGCCCTCAGGCTCGCGGACCTCTCACTCCTCAGCGCGCTCCATCCAAGCTTTGAGTAAGGGAGTTGCTCCATCCTCTCGGATGGTCGCCCCTTCACTTGATGACACTGAGGAGAAAATGTCCATTGCTGCATAGGAGGGTCGTCTGTCATTATCTGACGAGGATCCAAACCCGCTCCCTCCCTCTGGGGTGGTGAGCAAGTCGTCAGATCTAGAAGCAGATATGATGGCCATGCTTCCCCGGGCTGCTTCGGCTGTGGGTCTGGAGTTGTTTTATTCCCCAGCCCCGCAGCCGAACCGACTAGATGGGTGTTATGTGGAGGCTAAGAAGAGGGCAAAGCCTTCCAAACCTCCCGTCCCCTTCTTCCCGGAAGTGCACAGTGAGCTTACACAGTCTTGGAGGGCACCTTTCTTCCCAATCTGTGTGCGCTTTCACTCTCACCACCCTTGACGGTGGAGCAGCCCTAGGGTACAAGTCGATTGCTCAGGTTGAGCATGCCATTGCAGTCAATTTATGCCTCATGGTGCCTCTTCCTGGTGCCTCTTCCTGGTGCCGCCAGCCTTCTCTCCCGTCCCAGGCGTGCAGGTTATCTGTGTCCCTCAGGGCCAGAGCCTACTCAGCCGCGGGCCAGGCTGCTTCTGCCCTGCATGCTATGGCCACGTACCAGCGCTACCAAGTGCAGGCGTTGACCCAGCTGCACGAGGGTGGTTCCAACCCAAGCTTAATGCATGAGCTTCGCATACGTACCACCAAGTCGGCTGCGTGTGCCCTGGAAAGGACGATGGCCACATTAGTGGTCCAGGAATGCCACCTCAACATTACAACATCAAACGGCATTTTTTCTCAATAAAAGAACATGCTTTCCCTTCCCCGGATGTGTCAGCCCGAATACTGCCAGTCTGGGACGCTATGCCTTCCAGCTCGCAGGCTCGGTGCAACTCGCCAGCGGCTCTGAGTGTGTTGGAGGACAGTCTCCCTTCTCGCACACTCTCAGCCCCCTCTCAGGACCCTGAGAGGAAGGTGAGAGTGAATCTCTTGCCTCCTACTCTTCCGCGGGTCTCCATTCTTCCACACCACCGCCAATTTCTATGGTTCGCGTTCGAAAGTCGAGCCTGACAGTACAAAGTCTTCTCTTTCAGGCTCTCTTTGTCTCCGTGGGTTTTCATCATACTCGCGGAGGGTGCCCTAGCGCCCCTTTGGCTTGCTGGCATTCACATACTGAATTATCTTGATGACTGGCTGATTTTAGCTCACTCACGGGATCAATTGATTATGCACAGAGACAGGGTGCTCCAGCACCTCGACCTGTTGGGGTTTCAGGTCAACCGAGAAAAGAGCAAGGTCACCCCCATGCAGAGAATCTCTTTTCTTGGGTTGGAGCTGGACTCGTTCACCATGAGAGTGCGCTCTCCCGAGAACACACCGAGCTGATGCTGACCTGTCTGAGGGAGTTCGAAAGGAAAATAGTTGTCTCTATGAAATTATTTCAGAGGCTCTTGGGGCATATGGCATCCGCAGCCGCTGTCACGCCACTCGGATTGCTCCATATGAGACAGCTTCAGCGTTGGATTTACGATCGGGTCCACAGACGCGCATAGCACGCGGGCACGTACTGAGTGACTGTCACTGCGTTTTGTTGCCGCACCCTCAGCCCCTGGACAGACCCTGTGTTTCTACAGGCCAGAGTGCCTCTAGAACAAGTGTCCAAGCATGTTCTTGACTTATGCCTCCAGTACCGGCTGGGGAGCCATGTGTTGTGGGCATGCAGCTGCGGGTCCGTGGAAAGGATCCCGGTTGCATTGGCATATCAATTGCCAATTGCCAACCAGTCATTCACATACTGAATTATCTCGATGACTGGCTGATTTTAGCTCACTCGCGGGATCAATTGATTATGCACAGAGACATGGTGCTCCAGCACCTCGACCTGTTGGGGTTTCAGGTCAACCGAGAAAAGAGCAAGCTCACCCCCATGCAGAGAATCTCTTTTCTCTGGTTGGAGCTGGACTCGATCACCATGAGCGTGCGCTTTCCGGAGAACGCACCGAGCTGATGCTGACCTGTCTGAGGGAGTTCGAAAGAAAAATAGTTGTCTCTTTGAAATTATTTCAGAGGCTCTTGGGGCATATGGCATCCGCAGTCGCTGTCACACCACTCGGATTGCTCCATATGAGACAGCTTCAGCATTGGATTTACGATCGGGTCCACAGATGCGCATAGCACACGGGCATGTACTGAGTGACTGTCACTGCGTTGTGTTCCTGCACCCTCAGCCCCTGGAGGGACCCTGTGTTTCTACAGGCCAGAGTGCCTCTAGAACAAGTGTCCAAGCATGTTCTTGATGGATGCCTCCAGCACCGGCTGGGGAGCCAGGGGTTTGCAGGCATGCAGCTGCGGGTCCGTGGAAAGGATGCCGGTTGCATTGACATATCAATTGCCTTGAGCTGTTGGCAGTGTATCTCGCTCTGCGCCATTTTTACCGGTGCTAGAGGGGAAGCATGTGCTGGTCAGGACGGACAGCACTGCGACGGTAGCATATATTAACCGCATGGGGGCTATCTGCTCCCGCCGCATGTCTCAGCTTGCTCGCCGTCGGCTCCTCTGGAGTTATACGCGGCTCAAATCGTTGCATGCCATTCACATCCCTGGCGAGCTTAAGCGTGCAGCCGATGCGCTCTCATGCCCGGGAGAGTGGAGGCTCCACCCCAAGTCTGTTCAGCTGATATGGCCTGTTTGCTTAATCCGAGAGCACCCATTGCCAGTGGTTTATTTCCCTGACGAAGGGCTCCCTCGGCACGGACGCACTGACTCACAGCTGGCCTCGAGGCATGCGCAAATACACATTCCCCCCAGTGAGCTTACTGGCACAGTTACTGTGCAAAGTCAGGGAGGACGAGGAGCAGGTCTTGTTAGTTGCGCCTCTCTGGCCCAACCGGACCAGGATATCAGAACTCTCTCTCCTTGTGACGGCCCTTCCCTGGCAGATCCCTTTGAGGAAGGACCTTATTTCTCAGGGACAGGGCACCATCTGGTACCCATGCCCAGATTTCTGGAACCTCCACGTGTGGTTCATAGACGGAGCGAGAAAGACTTAGGTGACCTACTGGCTGCGGTGGTTAACACTATCACTCAGGCTAGAGCACGCTCTACGAGGCATGCCTATGCCCTGAAGTGGAGTCTATTCACTGAATGGTCCGCTTATTTTCGAGAAGACCCCCGGACTTTCCAGATCATAGTGGTGCTTTCTTTCCTTCAGGATAGGTTGGAGCGCAGGCTGTCACCCTCCACACTGAAGGTTTACGTTGCTGCCATCTCCGCTCATCATGACACGGTGGATGGTGGCACCATGGGAAAGCATAACCTTATCATCCACTTCCTCAGAGGCGCAAGGCGATTAAATCCACCCCGCCCTCCTCTCATGCCAGCTTGGGATGTCACTGTAGTGCTTATGAGCTAACCTCTCACTACTGATGTGGTAAGGTTCAATCGTGATGCCCTTTTCCATACATTTACCCATAGTGAAAGTTTCCACATAGCATTGAAGTTCCCCTCCCACTGGGTAACGAATCGGTTACTACTTAACCCTCGTTCCCCGAGGGGGGGTAACGGAAATGCTATGTTCCTTCGCCACAGTGGTTGCACCTTAGCTGACAGCTTAGTTCGGCTCTTCAGCTAAAAGAGGTGTCTTTGCTGTGCACGGCTGACATCTTTATACAAAATTGATTGTGATCGCTGCCAGCTGGGCACGCTGACAACCAACCCCCCCCCTCTCGGAATGAGGGTTACGTGGTAACCGATTAGTTCACTCTGAGCACGGTTCATCCACTCTTTCCTAATGTTGGGATCAGAAGGAAGGCAAAGATTTTTTCACAACTTGTCACTGAACAGTGTCTTCTTGTTATCAGAGTATGTAATAATGTTGGCAGCAAAAATTACTGTCACACCTTTCATTGTCTTAAATTCTGACAATACCTTTTTAATGGCGAACGACGGTCCACACTGGACAAGCAATTAGTAAATCTGGCCCCATTCATCGTTAATCAAGCTAGAATTTGACAACCAGACACAAAAGTGACAATGTATTTTCAGGAAAATATTTTGCATTAAAAGTATGCTTAAGCAATTACTTTCCTTAGGATAAATGCTAGTTGGTTTGACATTTTGTCTAAATTGATTTTAAATCTAATTTTAAATGCCCAAAATACTTCATAGAACCATTGCATTTATGGGGTGTAAGATGCTTAAGTATTAAATGTATAACTCACAGCCAGTTGAGACGGGGCATTTCAAGGCAAATGGAGGTTTTAGGAAACTGTTCGACAGAATTATTTAATAAAGACCTGCAAAACACATAAACAGACTGTTAAGTTGTAAAATACAACTGGGAAATCAATTCAAAATTAAATGGAAAACATTTGATAGTATAGGCCTATATACAATAACTTGATGTATTCTGTTTGATCCATCTGTCAAGGTCAATTAAAAATTCACTCTTACAGGAAAAATAATGATTTCAGGCCTTCAAAAGACTTCTGGCGCAGAGATGATATTCTGTTCTCGTCCAGAATCCTACACAGCCAGACAAACATGCATCAAACAAATAAAAAAAAGCTCACAAATCACGATGCACATTCACAAAGTGACCCTGACAACTATCTAATCTTAATCTGAAACAACCATCTCTCAGAAAGCAAAAGTCATTTGAGGAGAGCATGCCATAACTCTTTGCTTGGTAATGAGAGCAGGTCAGACTTGTCTCAGTCTGAGCCTTGAAAGGGGTTGACATTCATTTAAATAATTCCGTATTTCATTCACAATCCATCAATTAGGTCTGATTGAAAAAGAGAGAGAGAGAGAAATGGCAAAAGCGCTAAGAGAACATGGAGGGAAAGCACATTAAAATTAGAAACAAGAAGAATGAGACAAAGAATGAGGGAGAAATTACAATTGCCAAGTAAATCGCACCATCATCCAATTTCATCTACCATGTGTGTGTGTGTGTGTGTGTGTGAGTGCGTCTGTTTATACTTACAGCCACTCCAGACTGCTGAGCTCACTAAATATTCCTGCTTTCAGAGATGAAATCTTATTCTGACTCAAAAAACTGCAAAAGAAAGAAGAAAGAAGAGAGAGAGAGAGAGAGAGAGAGAGAGAGAGAGAGAGAGAGAGAGAGAGAGAGACTGATGTTAAATGGGTTTTTGTTAAGCTGCGTTGATTTTAGGGCATCTGCTGTATGGCCATCACTGCTGTTCCTCTTGCCTTAATTGAGTAATTTCTCTCTTTCTCTCTCTCTCCTCCCCCACTATATGTCTGATTAGTGTAAGTATGATGCAGATTAAAACAACAGTTATGTACGTATAGAAGCAGACTTCTGGAAATAAGAACCTAGGTACATATGAACACACAACATCATTAGGATACATTAAAATTAATTCTTTGATCATGGATATCCGTTCTGCCTGAATCAAGCCTAATCCACCATGTTCATTGTTATATCCTTCTTCACCATCGCTTTCTTTTACATGGATAAATGCGTGGATGATGAAAGCCTTAGACTGACTAATGGGACAAAAAGCTCATAATTGCGCAGACAGATAATCAGTGTTACATATTTACTTAAACCGGAGCTCTGAGAAGGATCGATGCCACGTGTCATTGATATAATTGCACACACATTGAGTGAGTCATTTATTCACAGATTACTCACAGTTTACGCAAAGTGACCAGTCCTGAAAATGCCCTCTTGGAGATTGTTTCTATACTGTTGCTTTCCAAATGTCTGCAGAGATAGGGAAAATATTCACAGTAGTTTGAGATTTTTTTGTGCACGCTGTATTTTTCACCTCATTAAAAACAAGCTCTGCCCCTTAAATGACTGAATAATCAATCAGAGCATCCTGCGTGTTTGTATAGTGTTGGAAAGCAATGCCTGGAAACCAATTCCACACTGTTTCATGATGGAGCACTGCTTGGTTAAGTAGTCACTACTGCAAATAAATCCTCCGATTATATAGGGCTTCTGTGGAAGCACATCCTCTCCAGCACAGTTTATTTCAGGATAATGATTGTATGAGTCTTTATCACTGTGAAATTTTGCAAATCCCGCTAACTTATATAATAATCGTTAACTACTATTCATAAGTTTAGAGTTAGGATGACTTTTTAAAATATCATACTACTGTCATTCATCAAGCAATATAATAAATTAATTAAAATGTGACAGTAAGACATTTATAATAAAGACTTCTGTTTTCAAATGCTGTTTCTGTGGATCCTACAATTATTTGAAGCAACACAAATGTTTTCGACGCAGGATTAAATTATGTTTTGAAATATATTAAAATAGAAAATGTTTATTTATATTGAAAATCAATTTCACAGTATTACTGTTTTAAATATAGATTTTTGATCAAGTCTTGGTGAGCCTTTTTTTTTTAACAAATCATACTGAATCCAAACATTAGTACATTTACAAATCCAAACACATCATTCCTCGAATTTCAAGATCAATGAACTGGCAGAAACTGCCCGATGATCAAAAGCAGTTCATGCTATTCACTATTGATTCGTGGTTGCTGTGGGAACAGAAACATTTAAAAGGAGCCTTTAATCTACATCAAACAATAAACCTTTGATTGATATCTTTATTCTAAAATTGTTTTTTGGGGCGGCTTCTTCATGCTTTTGCTGATAGGACAGTAGAGATATGACAGGAAAGCTGGGAGAGGGGAGTACACAAAAAATAATTTTTAATTTTTTTCACACAGGTGAGCTGGCTTGACAACCACCTGTAGAACACACTCCTCCTGTCTTAATGTACCAGACATTGTGTTAGAAACTCTCATAGGCCGTATCCCGAGCTGATGCTGTGGTGGTCATGGAGGAATGGAGTGCATGAGAGGCCACACTTCCTGAGTGGCCACAGTAACAAACAAGTCCACGCTTTGATCCTGTGGGCCAGCCTGACCTCCCGCTGGTGCCCTACCACACCTGCAGCTTTTCCACGATGGACGTCCAGCTTCTTCAGCCTCTGGCGCCTAGACTGCAGCTCCACACAGGAAGTTTGGCCAAAAGAATAATGATCGTGCCCAACAGAGCCTGGTTTCTCTCAAGGTTTTTTTCCCTTGACTTTGTCAATTGGTAAAGTTTTTTTCCTCACCACTGTTGCCACTGGCTTGCTCGGATCGGGACTTGTGGAGCTGCACTTCGGTGGATTTGCTCTTCAGTGTTTGAACTTTCAGCAGTGAAACTTAAACCACACTGAACTGAACTGAACTGAACTAAACTGAACTTTAACTCTGAAATCTGGACTTTACTAGAACATGATAAGCTGCTTTGATACAGTCTACATTGTAAAAAACGCTATATAAATAAACGAATTGAATCTATGAGCTGAATTTAAACAAACAAATTAAATTTAGTAATGTTCGACTTTAATAGTTTGGAATCACTTACCTTTAAAAAAAAATTGTAAATTCAATGAATCATTTTTTTCAGTGTGTGAATCAATGTCAGAGTTCCATGAGCACAGCTGCCTTAAATGTCTATGCGTTTAAACTCAAGACTAAAGATACATTGACTGTTGTAACATTTTCTGAGCAATGTCATTTATTATGATTAATTGGTGAGGTGTCTTGTGAGAGCCTCTGTCTCTTTCTAAATGTTGTCTGGCTATACTGAGTGCTACATTTTTGGACTTTGATGGACAATAAAAATGTCATGATGTCAGAAGGAAGCTTTAAAACCATAATTGCACTTAACAGCAAATTAAGAAAATACGGAGGTACTGTATATTTACATTTTTGACAGTAGAATGAAATGATGTAGGCCATATAGTGTCAATAGTTATGTAAGAAACCATTTCTTATTGTTTTTCCTTGTTTTATCACCTCAAACTCAGTGTTTTAAGGTCAATACAACTATGTTCATTCCTTAAATAGTGGTTGTCTAAAATGCCTAACGTGTCTGACTGCCTGAAATGCTCATATTCAGACATCTGTCTTCTTGGGATTTTATTTATTTATTTTTTGATATATTTTTTTAATTAAGGCAAACATACTGTATGCACAGAACACATAAACAGCAATAGAACAGAAATGGAAATGACAGGAATGTGTATAAACAGCATTGAAAATCAGAATAGTATTGGTAGTATTTAAATAGTATTTAGCATTCATACTGTAATAATAACAAAATAATAATAATAATCAAAATAAAGTTTGTGATGATAAAAGTAATGTTCTGTGATAACAGCAACAGTGATACTAAAATGTTAAATAATACCAGTAATAATTATAATAATAATAATAATAGTAATAATGATGATGATGATGATGATGATGATGATAATGACACATACCCAACGCATACCACATATATCCTTGCTTCATTGTTGATGATCATGTTTGGGGGTTTTTTCTTCTTTTTTTAGAGAAAATGAAATAATCATGATTGCAAAGTTTTTTCTAAACATTATTAATATATAATGACTTGAGCTCAATGCAAGGAGACATTTAAAAAGCGTAGATGAGTTAAAGGAGAGAGGGATTAAGGAGTAGGAGATGAGATTGAAGGATGAAGGATGAAGTATCACTCACAGTCTCTCCAGGTGTCTGTAGCGGATGAACAGATCACGAGACAGAGATTCAATTCTGTTACTGTTCAGCTCTCTGAGGGCAGCGTGGGAGAAAAATTATGATTATTACACTTGGAAAACAAAGCTTGTGAATTGCATCTCATTCCCTGCTAAAAAAAAAAAAAACGGAGTATAAAGTGGGTTGCTGATCTTTCTTGCTGGTCAGGCTTGTGGTCTTCTAGACTGACCAAAAATCCCTCTAAAACAAGAAAACAAGGCAAGCCAGAGCACTGCTTTAAGGTTATGTTCTGTTGCTCTTTGCTGCTAGTGTTATACTTACAGTGCAGTTACATTAGAGGATACAGCAGGTACATGGAGCAGGTTTTTGCCATTACAGTTCACCTTCCGACCCTCACAATGACACGTGTCTGGATAGACATCTAACACTGAAAACACACACACACACACACACACACACACACACACACACACACAC